>BQKN01066292.1:521915-579578 GCA_022839385.1 Asparagus kiusianus
ACACCGAGCTGTGAGTGGGGACCTATCGGCAATTTTCGATGCCTACAGTGATACCTCGCAAACTCGCCTGCGTGAGCAAAGGGTTGAGTTTCACCTGCATGCTGGAGTTCGCCCAAGCGCGAAGACTCGCCTATCAAGGCAAACTCGCCCAACTCCAACACTTAACCATTTCACCCAGTGTGCACCAGGGAGTGCATCCGAAACTCTCTCGTGCGATCATGCGGGTGATCCATCTGATGTTGGGAGTTGTCGCCAACCGCCCGCAGAAGACCTTCGAGGTTACCTAACTCACAAATGCACCATACATGAGGCGAGTCCTTAGTGTCACTGTGAAAGGCTTATCAAAACAGTACTCGCTGACTGCCAATGTATAGGAATTGCGAAGCCTTCAGTGTTCGAGAGGCTTCCTCAACGGATTTCTTGACCGAGACCTTCTCGTCGAAGGCGTCGTCACCAAGGAGGATGCACTGTCGATGATCTAGAGCTCCCATCTGCTACAATCAATATGATAGACAGGGGTAAGACTGTGCTTTCTGGTTCTCCAGATTCGGACTCCTCCCTGGGGCCTAATCCTCTGCTTGTTCAACGTGGACAAGACGGTATATACCAACATACCCGTAGTCGCACAGGGGTGAGCATTGGGTTCGATTACTCAACTTTAACAGCTCCCTCTAATGATGGAGACGAGGCTTGCTCAGCGGCAGCCACGTCTCAAACATCACACTCAAGTCAAGGCGCACTGGAAAGGGTACACATGGCTAAACCCATACATGAACAAACGGTGGCCCAAAAGTTCGAAGAACAACAGGCGACCATCGACTCCTTAAGGGAAATGTTGGAGCAGCTTTTGAATAAGAAAAAGAAGAAGAAAAGAACCCAACACACCTTACTGCGGTAGGCGGGGAGTAAGGAGTGGGTACCTCCCCATTATCCAGCGACTGAAATGGAGGATAATGTCGGCCTACCGTCCGATTACTCTTCCAAGACATCGCTAGGGACGTCGCATACTGGGGGTAGCGCCTGCGACAAGAGGTTTGATGAGTTCCAAAGCCAGCTCAACGCTTTAAAGCTCCAACAGAACATAAACAAGCTGGGGGTGGTTCCACCTTATCCTGTCGAGTGGGATACAGTCCCATACCCAGCAAAGTTCAAGCCGATTAGCTTGGTGCAGTTCGATGGCAATGGCTCACCCTCACAGCACATCTACTATTTTATGGCGCAGACCGGATTCCTTATGGGGAACGACGCTATTCTCACCCGGTTATTTATAGGCACCCTCAAAGGGGTAGCATTTGAATAGTTTCGCAAATTAGAACCCGGCTCTATCAAGTCATGGGCCGACGCGGAAAGGCTCTTCTTGGCCCTCTTCTTCAACGACGACACGGAGGTGTCAATGACCACCCTCCTCGCCGAAAAGCAGCGGAAGTCAAAATCGGTCAACGACTTCATGAAAAGATTCAGGAATCGATCGGTCCACTGTCGGGACCAAGTTTCCGAATCCACACTGATCGAGATATGACGTAATAATCTTTCGATCCACATTCTGTCTAAGGTCGGTGCGGTGGAAATCCAGACCTGGAAAGAACTTGTTCGTCAGGGCGAGCAAGTGGAAAACATGATCAAAAGGTTAGAAGTAGAAGAGCCACAGCCTAAGAAGGGAACCATGGAGCCGACCGTGCCAAAGAATCCTCCTCGAACAATAGGAAAAGAGATCATGGCCGTCGAGTCCGCCTCGGCATCCAAAACGGCTCAAAGACTGAAGCCCGGGCAATTCAAGCAACGCCCTGTTTGTGGAAAAATTCGAAGTAAAAGAAACGAAAGAAAAATTGATTTGTATTCCTTCAATCTCAATTACAATTTAGATTCTGATTACAAAAGAGAGGAGAATGAATTTGGTTCTCCCCTTTGTTTAAAACTAGGTTCTTCTTGGTAGCGATGGAGTGCCTCCTTCGAATGCTCGCGTCGAATTCACTCTCCGTTGATGATCCGACCATCCTATCTCACGAGAACGATTGACTTGTGTGACAAGTCTGAATTAGAACTCTTAACGAGTTTAAGAAACTCAGAACGAGTTGAAAACTTTGAAAATGAGTTGTTGAAACCGAACAATCGGTTAATAGCCAAATAAATTTGGTTGTTGTTGAAGAATCCTTTGGGATTTTACTTCTTAACTGCTGAACAGTTCTTTCATTTTCCGAAATCTCCCTCTCTCTGCCCAAGAATCTAACCTTATGCGGTTTTGATTTCCAGATCTTCTACCTCCTACTCAGTTAAGTAATGCGGTTATTTATAGGGGGATAAGGGGTGTAACTGACCCCTAAATCCGTTCCTAAGTGGGTGAAAATCCCTCAAAACGTGGGATAAACGGTTTTGAGGCCGTTCAGCTTGAGTTTGAACAAGTCAAACTCCTAAATTAGCATTCTGGGCCTTAACTTTGCGTCTCAGACTTGGGACGCAGAGTTAGTTATCCGCGGGTGATTGAAACGCACAGGCCGCTTGCGTTCTATGTCTTAACTCTACATCTTAGACTTGGGGCGCAGAGTTAGGTGTCTGCCGAAGAACGCACAGGCTGTTTATGTGCTAGTTTTTAACTCTGCGTCTTTGATCTGAGACGCAGAGTTGAATGACTGTTGGAGAACGCACAGGCCGCGTGCGTTTTGATTTTGAGAGGCGCAGAGGTGGACTCCGCGTTTGGAAGAGATTGTTGACTTGTAACCTTTTCTAAGACAGCATCGCAAAGACTATTGCTCGTTGATATTTGCTTTAGCTATTATGGAGCGTGAAAGTCGTCAAATTGTAACTTTCACCGTTGCTTGTGAAGGCTACTGAACAGAGTTTTCACTATTTGCCGGAAGTGTCATTGAATTGTAACTCTTCTCGATCTATGTGAAAAGTGCTCCATTTGCCGCTTTCATTTGTTAGCATGAAAGTTGTTTGATTGTAACTTTCGTTGTTGAAGCTTGATGGGGATCAGCTATCTATTGTGATTTTTTTAGACAGCCTACAGAACTCCCTCCAAAGTTTTCGAAAGTTCGCGGTTGACTTGGACGAATTTTCAGAATACTTTGAATCCTAAAATTTAGTTGATTGGTTGTTCACTCCGTCTGATTTGAAGACATTGCGAACCTGGTTGTTGGAATGCTAAAATTCTGTTTCCTCGAACCAAGCAAGGTAGCTTTTGAGTCTTGATGATAATGAACTTAGTCAAACAAGCTAAAGCCCAAGTCGTTACTGAGGACCCAAACAA
The DNA here is from genome assembly GCA_022839385.1 of Asparagus kiusianus. Classification (NCBI taxonomy): domain Eukaryota; kingdom Viridiplantae; phylum Streptophyta; class Magnoliopsida; order Asparagales; family Asparagaceae; genus Asparagus; species Asparagus kiusianus. The sequence continues at coordinate 525,163 of BQKN01066292.1, forward strand.
GAGCGATGATGATGATGATTTTATCTGTGTCTTTGAGATACTCCACTTGATATGCGATGAGGTGTATTCATTTATCCAAAGAGTTCTTGTAGGAATTCATGAACCTGTGAGGCATAGCTGCAAGAGTTGGGTAAGAGAGAGCCAAGGACATCGAAGCAACCATAGAAACACCAGCTACAAACTTGTCAACGAGGTCATCCTCAGTGAGTTTGAGCACCTCCGGGCCTAAGATAGGTCCATTGTCATAGACAGAGAGAATCGCAAGCCCGTATAAGAAGGGCTTTATCCCAAGTTCAGTTAGGAGGGCGACCTCAGCGGAATCCATTTTATCTCCTTTCTTGATCAGCTCAATTGGGGTAATGAGTTGTGCGCCGCTTCTGTCTTCATTGATCTTCGTTAGGACGTTAGGCCACTCAGAAGGATGAGGTGCGCGTCGCTCTTGTCTTCATTCGTCTTTTATGGGAATATTAAGCCACTTAGGAGAATGGATTGCGTGCCGAATTGTGGCATATCAATCTTGGTTGGGATGTTAAGCCACTTAGAAGAATGAGTTGTGCGCCGAGTCGTATTTGACGGTTTTAACATTGCCGATTGTAATCTGTCTGTACTCATCCAACAGACTCCCCAGCGGAGTCGTCTGTTTCTTCTTGGCTTTGATCACCTTGATAGCTGAGACCAGCTTTCCCCTTTTTTTATTTATTTAAAGCTGGTCTTGGTTTTAATCGTCGAGAAATTTATTTGATAGCTCTAAAACGCCCAAGTGGACTCCTATGCTTGAGAATCAAAACGCAGAGTTGAACTCTACGTTCAGAAGTTCAACCAACGCAGGCACGCAGGCCGCGTTCGGCGGGATTCTAGGCCTAGAATCTCGCCCCGATTCAACAGCTCACACCTGTCTATAAATAGACCGCTGCGGTCAAATCAAAAGTCACCCGACATTTTATCTGTCTCTTTTCAAAAGATTTTAACGAAGATTCTTCATTTTGAACTCCGGCGAACCCTGTTCATCTTCTCCAACCATCGTCTTCAATGGGTCCTAGGAAGAAGACCGTCTCCTATTCCAAGTTTGCCTCTGCCGCTGCTTAGAGCTCTCGTCCATCAACGACCGGCGGCGATGATGCAACCCAGGCTGGTGCGACGCCGGTGCAAGCTCCTCTCGTCGGTGGTAAGCATCGACATCCATGGCCCTAAAACTTGCTTCGACAAGATCTGAGCAACAAGGAAACTCGTTCCGATGTTATAACGTAGAGTTAGGACTCTGCATTTTGAATTTGAAACATTAGGGGTCCGACTCCTGCGCTCGAATTTTGTAACACAGAACTTAAACTCTGCGTTTGAGTATCTAACACAAAGTCTGACCTCTGCGTTAATAAGATTTAACACAGGGTTTGGACTGTGCGTTCAAATGCTTAACACACGGTTCGACCTCTACGTTGATAAGACTTAACGCGGGATCTAAACTTTGCGTTTGAATGTTTAACGCAAGGTTTTGGCCTCTGTGTTGATAAGATTTAACGCAGGGTCTGAACTATGCGTTTGAATGCTTAACGCAAAGTTCGACCTCTGCGTTGATAACATTTAACGCAGGGTCTAAACTGTGCGTTTGAATGTTTAATGCAAGGTTCGACCTCTGTGTTTTCCCATAGGGATTTACACCGTTAGGGGTATAATATTAATGTAACAGGGAAGATATTACGATCGGGGTAATTTTGAAGGCTTATCGCTCTATTTGGGAGAGTAGACAAGTGGATTTTGTCAGAGGTGTGATATTAACGTGACAGGGGAGATATTGCGATCAGGGTAATTTTAAAGGTTTATCGCTCTATTAGGGAGAGTCGATAAGTGGATTTTGTCAGAGGTATGATATTAACGTGACAGGGAAGATATTGCGATCGGAGCAATTTTGAAGGCTTATCGCTCTTTTGGGGAGAGTCGATAAGTGGATTTTGTCAGAGGTATGATATTAACATGACAGGGAAGATATTGCGATCGGAGCAATTTTGAAGGCTTATCGCTCTATTGAGGAGAGTCGATAAGTGGATTTTGTCAGAGGTGTGATATTAACATGACAGGGAAAATATTTTGACTAAGATCTTGGGGGACTTAGCATCTCGCTGGGGAGAATTGCTAAATGGTTTATCATCAGAGCGATGACTTGTGATATTTGTGATTTGAACAAGATTTTGAGAATTAGTGTCTCGCTATGGAGAATTGCTAAGTGGTATATCATCAGAGCGATGACTTGTGATACTTGTGATTTGAACAAGATTTTGAAAATTAGCGTCTCACTATGGAGAATTGCTAAGTGTGTTTGACACCAAAGGCGACAAATTTTGGTATTCGTGATTGCAGTAGGGTTTGAAAACGTCATCACTCTGTTGAAGAGAGCTGATAAATTGGTTATTTACTACTCTGTTGGAGAGAGTTAGTAAATTGATCACGATTCGAGTAATTTTGGGAGACTTATCGTTACATTGATGAAAATCGATAAGTAGATTTTGACAGAGGAATTATAGCAGTATTGATATTGATGTCAGCTAAATTCAAACTCTATGGGGATGATGATCGTCTGGAGTGTAATATTAACCTGACGAGGATTTAGATTCTGCTGAGGAGATACATCGGTTTAACAATGTTCTGTTAAAAGAATTCATGAACTTAGAGAATAAGTGTCACGTTTGAAAATGCAAAGATGGATCCTTTGTTTAGGATAATTGCAACGTAAAGGTAACATTTGCGTTTGAGGTTCAAAATGTAGAGTTAAGAACTCTCATAACGCAGGTCTAGGCCTAGCGTTTGAAGAATTGAATGCAGAGGTGAACTTTGCGTTAAAGTCCAATCGACTTTATCTATTAACACGGAAGATCGCGTTTCAGAGCTGGTTGGGATTCTCTCCTAGAATCCCGCACCGATTTTAACAGCTTGGCGGCTGTTATAAATAGACCTGTGTGGTCACATCAAGAGTCATTTGACTCTTTCTACTTTTGGCTTGATTCCAAGAACGAGAACTCTCGTTTAAAGCCCGGCTGATTCTTCGGTAAACCTTGTCTTCTCCGATTAACTGCATCTATGGCGCCTAAGAGGATGAGTTCCAGTTCCAAGAAGATCATCTGGGCGACTTCGGAGACATCACTGACTGAGAACGCCGGTGATGCTGCTGCTCTTAGAGTGCCTCGCCATTGCCGCCGCCGTTATATGGGTCTCATTGTTGTGGTAAGTGGTGGCCACAGTAACTTGGTTCAACAAGTTTTTCGAAAACCCTAGATGGGTTCGTATCAACGAGGAAGATGACTCGTTTCAGTTAGAAACACAGAGTTGCAACTCCGTGTTAAAATTGAAAACGCAGAGTTAGGACTCTGCGTTTAGAAAACGTAGAGTTAAGTCTCTATGTTAAAATTAAAAACGCAAAGTTAAGACTCTGTGTTAAAATTAAAAATGCGGAGATAAGACTCTGTGTTTAGGAAACATAGAGATAAGTCTCTATGTTAAAATTAGAAATGTAGAGTTAGGACTCTGTGTTTAAGAAACACAGAGTTAAGACTCTATGTTGAACTTGAGTCTTTGCCTCTGCGTCTGAATATTACAACGCAGGGTTCGACCTCTGCGTTCAAGTATTACAACGTAGGGTTCGACCTCTGCGTTCAAGTATTGATACAAGGGTTGGCCCTTGTATTTAAGGCTTGGCACATGGAATTTATCCTTCGTGTTACAACCTAGTTTTTTCGTGTTAGCAACCTATTTCTGTTACTAACTATGTTTTTGATTTTGCAGTGCTTTTTCCTAATGTGCCACTCCTGTCGGAGCAGCATTTCAGCTATATTAATGATCCAGAAGTGGGGAGAACCTTTGGTCTTCACAGAGAGATTCCTCTATGCACTTTCCCTGGCTTGGAGCGGGCACATTTAATTAGGTTTGCCGGGTGTTCCACTCTTAGGGCTCTGATCACTGATCTGGATCTAGAAACACCTGCGGGTCTGGATCAATTTGTCAAACCAGCGTTTTTGTTCGGAGATCATATATTGGTTGATGACCAAGTTGGGTATGTAGAAGATTCCCGGATGCTACGAAGAGTCGATGATCGTTTCTTCTTCCTCCCAAGCATGAAGAGGATGTACCCGCTTTCATACTTTTTGAGTGTCAGTGGTCGTAGAGGTTTAGCCTTCGATCTTGTCAAGGAGAAGGAGAACATATCATTTGGATCCGGTCGATCATCTCGTGTACAAATTGGTGGGCAACTCAAAGGTCTGAGACCTGACAGATTTGAGAAGAAGGAACTTGCTCAGGAAGCGCCTCTTCCAGCGAACATCTTCATGCGCCAGTTTATTGCTGCTCAAGGCGAATTTCCTGCGCAAGCTTTTTGTTCTCCTGGCTAGTTGTTCTCTGGAGAAGATGGCTGGTGGACATGTATGGTGGACTTCGTTCTTGAGGAACTCGAGGAGCCTCTTGCTCAGTCCGGTCTTATAATACCGGTACAGGCCACGAGGCGTGGGATCACCTAGAACTATCCCTCTTTCTTTGCTATGTTGGAGAGATATAACCCGGACAGCTGCACCTTTTTCACAATAGTCGGGGAGTTAGGATTTGCTCTCCATGAGATGCATGTAGTATCAGGGCTATCCTTTGGGCAAATGCCTTATGAATAATTTGTTCCAACAACCGAGGAACTTTTTATTTTGAAGACGGCTCATCCAGAGATATACATCACCTTCTGGGAGTTGATGTGTCATTTTTACATCTGTGCTTAGGTCGCCGGGACACGTGGAGGTGGTCTCATGCATACTGCCTGGGCAGATTATCTATTTCAGAACTTGGGTCAGAAAGATTTGATGGTGACCCGTCTTGCTGTAAGCTCTTCTAAGAGCATTAAAGCCCGCATCAAGGCTCCTAATGCTACTTATAAGAATAAGTACTTAGAAGATGGATTTAAAGCTGAAAGTGAATTTGAAAGCTTTCATCATCAAGCTGCAATTCCCATTTCTGACACGACCCTCCTAGCTGGTTTCCTGATGCTATGGTTGAAGCGGTGCGTCGTGCCAACAAAACCAGCTGAATCGATCCTGGCTGAGGTAGTCTACCCAGCCATTCTCTTGGCTCACGGGAGACCTTTAAATCTTCTCTCTGTAATGACAGGTTGTCTGCAAAAAGGCCTATGAGATTTGATTTCTAAATTCCTCAAGGTGAGGGAGGTCAGTGTAGCTGGAAGAAAAGTTTGGAAGACTCCTCAGCCCCACGCACCAATGCCCTATACTTATTTAGTGGCTTGGTTTGTGCTGCATTGTCCTTCTTTGATGACAGGGATTATGCACGACAACAATACTTCTTTGCCTTTTGTGCAGAGGCTTGAGTCAGCCACGTAGACGACTGTGTACATAGTCCGGGCTAGACAATTCCTGTCCCTCGGGAGCAATTACGATCTTTTTTTTGTTGCCGCCCTTGTTTTAATGGGGCTGAAGAAGAAGGCCCGAAGTTTGGCGACGTAGTCATCGAAGGGTCCTCACTTTTAAATACAAGGACCTTCTAATAGCTTCTCGCTATCAGAGTAGGCTACTTGGTTTTTCGACTGGGCGAGAGATGCGTAATTGAACCATATATTCCTTCGCGTTTTGCTCGACAATTCGGGTACGACCAGCTTTATGTTGGTAACCCTAACCCGCAATTAGCTCACATCAGGAATCTGTACGAAGGCGCTCATGCTTGGTATTTCTTTTCTGCCCGAGGGACTCATGCGCAGTTCACTCTCCCCAGTCCGCTGCCTACCTACTCAACCGTAGCGGACTTCCATGATTGGTTTGACAAAGCTTCTCAAATCCCAGAATATGATGTATATACTTCATGTATAAATGAGATCCGGGAACTTTATAAATTGAGAAGTGGTTCTACCAGGACTCGATTACCAGGGATAGAGGATTATCTATCATGCGAACTAGAGGCGGTCGGAATCGAGGAGATCCCAAAGGAATTACCCGCTGCTGAGCCTTCTGAAGAAGAGGCTACTAAAGAAGTTCTCGAGGGAGCACCCTCTCCTGAGCCTCGCTCCTTAAGATCATCAGGGAAGAGGGCTCTTACAGCTGAGGAGGAAGGTGAATATGATAGGAGAATTCACAATCGGAAGCCTATTGCAGCCAAGAATTCCAAGGGGGCCAAGTTGATGATGGACGCTATGAAGTCTGCACCTATTGAACTTCCTGAGAACAAAGAGGATGTTATGCTTCAAGCCGCTCCTTCCGGTCTTGCAATGACAATGGCCGAGCAGGGGTCGACTGTCAGAGGTTTAGCATCAAATATGCCCAAAAGATTACCATCTGAGGTCGTCCATCGTCCCATTCGCACTGATTATGCGAATTGCTTTATTTATCCGATTGCTCCACCCCCAAGCTCAGAAACTCTGAGGAAACTCATCGAGCAATTAGAGTATTGGATGCAAATGACCATCACTATCGTTATTCTTGGGGAAGTGAGCTTCAAAGTTTTTGAACCCCATTTGCTGGAGTGCCTAGCTAAGATCGGGCACCAGGGGAATGCATTGTGGACCGATAACTGTCGCAAAAGCATTGTTATCTGGAATACGAATTGGAGTTCCTTTCAATGCTGCAACGCGACGCGACGATATAGGGCCAGAAGTGGATCAAGCTCTTTCCCAGGCTAAAGCATTGAGAGCACAATAGCAAGAGGCTCTTCAGAAGAGTTTGTCTGAGAAAGAGTCTCGTATTGCTAGTCTACATGGGGAGCATCTCCAAATACAAGTGGACATGGGCAGTCTTGCTATGGGTATCCGGGATACTGCAGCAGAACTTACCCGTGCGGGTGTTGAGTTATCTCGGAAAAATGCCCAACTAGCTGACAATATGGAAGTTATAAAAGGGCTAGCTGCTCATTGTGACGGGCTTTTCAAAGGTTACTACGATGAAATTGTTGTTGCTGACAAGATTAGGTGAGAGATTACAGAAGCAGCACCAAATGAAGAGGAGCTCAAGCGTAAGATAACAGAAGAAGTCAAAAAGGCTCGTGAGGAGAAAATATCGGTTTTGAAATCTAAGCTCAAGTCCTTTAGGCTGATGGGCCCTGACGCTTAGGATTTGGATTGTTTTTTACTGAGGAATAATTTTGTATCATCTTCATTTTGATTGTTTTCACTTTTGTATTAACAATACTGAATGAAAATGATATCGTTTTGCTTTTCATCATCTCTTTTTGTTGAATTCTGATTCAAGACAATGACAAATAATGCCAATGCTATAAGTGTAGTGTTAACTTAACACGAAATTAAGATTCTCTTTATTAACACTTAGAATAATCCCAGAAAATTTCAACCGTCAAATGTGTAATGTTAACATGACGTCATACAAGATAGGAAAATTACACTTTATTCTCAAAATACACAACGAATTGGCAACCCCCAGCCTGACTCGGCTGGAGTTCAGGGGATTGCATGATTTATGGAAAGTATCTTTTAAGGAACTTCTCGTTAACTGGCATCATGAGCCTGTCTCCTTTTTGATTGATAAGACGATAAGCTCCATTCGAATATACCGATTCTATTACGAAGGGCCCTTCCCATTTAGGATTGAACTTCCCTTTGGTTTTGTGTGTCATTACCATGGGTCGTCTGTTGGCTAAAACTAAATCGCCTTTCTTGAAAATCCGCTCCTTAACCTTTTTGTTGTAGGCTTTGGAAATCCGGGCTTGATACAACTCGATCTGTTGCTGAGCTTGAAGTCGTTTGTCATCTAAGGCTTTAAGTTCTTGCAGGCGTTGTTGATGTTTCTCTTCTTCTGTCAGTCTAGTTGTAATTGCGATTCTCAGGGAAGGGATTTGAATCTCCAGTGGTAATACAGCTTCGCAACCGTATACCAAAGAGAATGGCGTAGCTCTTGTAGGGGTTCTTACCGTTATGCGGTAGGCCCACAGACATTCACCGAGCCTTTCGTCCCAATCACGTCGGCTCTTAGAAACAAACTATTTAAGAAGCTTCATGATGATCTTGTTAAAAGCTTCTGCGAGGCTGTTTGCCGGCGGGTAGTATGCTGTAGAGGTAACGCTTTGGATCCTGAACTTATCACAAAATCTCTGAAACCCGAAGCTAACGAATTGTGTCCAGTTGTCATGGACTATTCGTCTTGGGACTCCAAAGCTATAGATGACGTGATGTTTAATGAACTTAATTACATTCGAAGTCTTGACTTCATTCAGCGGGATCGCCTCCGTCCATTTAGAGAAATAATCGGTTACGGCCAGAATGAACCGGTGCCCTTTAGAGGTCGGAGGCGAGATTGGTCCTACGACATCCATGCCCCACATCTCGAATGGCCAAGATGCGGATGTGGGATGTAATTCACCTGGCGCTTGGTGGATGAAGTCCCCATGAATCTAACATGCGTGACAACGTTTAGCATAATCAGTTGCGTCTGAGAACATTTTTGGCCAATAATATCCAATTCGTCGGAGACGATCTCCTAGCTTAGCCCCAGATTGATGAGCTCCACACATTCCGTCATGAGCTTCCTTGAGGGCCTCTTTTGCTTTCTTCCGTGAAAGGCATCAAAGCAAAACTCCATCATGTGATTTACGATACAGTACTTGAGAGACTGTGTCGTAATAGAATCGGAGAGCCTTTCGTTTGATAGCGGCCGCTTCTTTAGTATTATCGAGTAAATTTCTGTACAGGAAGTAGTCGACGTACGGGAATCGCCAATCTCTATATTCAAGCTCCATGGAGGTCGTACAGACTTCTCCTGCTATGGTCTTGTCTGAGCTTTCCTCTATGGGAATCTTGGAGCAGTATAGCTCACGTCCCGTGACTGGAATCATCGTTTCGGCACCTGGCGGTAATGCCAGCGAAGTTGCCAACGAGACCAAAGCGTCTACTTAAGCGTTCTGAGCTCGTGGAATGTATTCAATAAAGAATCCTTTGAACTTCTTAGCTTGCTTTAGCACTGCGAAGTAGTACGAGATTAGATCGTCATGACGTACTTCTTATTCCCCTCGGACTTGATTTACGATGAGCTGAGAGTCACCGTAAGCTTCGAGATGACGAATATTTAGTTCTTCGGCAAATTGCATTCCTAATAGCAAAGCATTATACTCGGCTACATTGTTGGTGCAAGGCTCGATCAAGGAAAATCCCCTTGGAATCACGTGCCCGTTTGGAGAAATGAATACTACTCCTACTCCTGCTGTAATTGCTCTATGAGGATTTGCTCTGGATGCACCGTCGAAAAATAATCTCCACACTTGCGCAATTTCTCGAGTGACATAAGCTTCAGCGACTTCGTCGGATAATTCTTCATACAACTTAGATGTCCCTGGCACCGGGTGATCGGCTAAGAAGTCTGCCAACGCTTGACCCTTGACCACTTTTTGAGGCATAAATTGTATGTCATATTGCGACAAGAGGATGGCCCATTTTGCAAGCCGGCAATTTAGAGACGATGGTTTCGTCATCAGAACTCTTAAGAGATTTACCTTAGAGATGACATGAATTGTTTGTCCAACTAGGTAGTGTCGTATCTTTTGAACTGCGAATACCAAAACGAGACATTCTTTTTCGACCAGGTTATACCGATGTTCGGCTCCCATCATGGTCCTACTTAAGTAGTAGATGGCTTGCTCTTGTTCTTGATCATCATTCTGGGCTAATAAAACTCCTAGAGAATGATCCATAGCCCTTACATATAACAGGAATGGTTTTCCCGATATTGGGGCTACGAGAACTGGCGGTTGAGTGAGATATTTCTTAATTTCCTCGAACGCTTTTTGGCATTCTTTATCCCAAACGAAGGACACGCCTTTCTTCACAAGATTAGAGAAAGGTTGGCAACGCCCCGATAGATTAGATATGAATCTCCAAATGTAAGCCAGTCTGCCTTGCAGTCCTCTGAGTTCTTTGAGATTCTTTGGCGGTGGCATGTCTTGGATGGCACGCACTTTCTCGGGGTCAAGAGAAATTCCCTTGGATGTGATGATAAATCCCAGGAATTTTTCACTTACCACTCCAAGGAATGATTTTTTCGGGTTCATCTTCAGCTGATGTGTCCGCATGATATCGAACATTGTCTTCAGGTCTGTAAGATGATCACCTTTATGTTGGCTTTTTACTGCTATATCGTCAACGTAGCATTCTATCTTCTTACGTAGGTGTTCATGGAAGATGGCGTTCATTGCGCGTTAATAAGTTGCGCCCGTATTTTTCAGGTCGAAGGGCATCACTGTGTAGCAATACATCCCTAGTGGGGTTCTGAATGCAGTATGCTTTTCGTCTTTAGGATACATCTTGATTTGATTGTATCCGGAGAATCCATCCATGAAAGACATCCTTTCATATCCGCAGGTATTATCGATCATGACATCAGTGATGGGAAGAGGAAATTCATCTTTTTGACAGACTACGTTAAGGTCACGAAAATCGATGCATATCTGGACCTTACCATTCTTTTTGGGAACTGGAACATTATTGGCTACCCAGTCCGGGTGTTGTTCTTCTCTAACAAAACCTGAGTCTATAAGCTTTTTAACTTCAGACTCAATTGCTTCCATGATCTCTGGACGAAACCAGCGTTGTTATTGTTTAACGGGTTTTGCATCCGGATCAATGTTGAGATGATGCGTGGCCACTTTCGGGTCAAGACCAGGCATGTCTTCGTAATTCTAAGCAAAGACATCTATATATTCTCTAATGAGAGATATAAGGTCTTCTTTCTCAGATGGTGATAGGCTTTCGCTTATGAAGATCGGTTTAGGGTCAGATTCATCTCCCATGTTGACCTGGATCACTTTATCTTCAGTGGGTGGTTCGCGTTGTTTGAAGCGCATATCCCATAAGATGTTAAGGCGTTTGATCCAATGATCATTGGTCGATTCGATTAACTCTTCGTCACCCCCTGCATCTTCATTTAGATGACTAGTTGAAACCATGTTCATAGTCAGACTTTTAAAGAAAGGTCCGACACTGACGTCGGATTCCCAGGAAGATGTTCCGGATGAATGGTCCTGACGCAGATAATTACTGATTTTATTTTCTAAAACAGAGGGAGTTATGACGTAGCCCACACCCCTATCGGTTTTTTGATAATAATTCGAAGGTTTTTCTTCGGGGGTTAGAGACATTCGAATAGGTGTTCGCCTTCCTTTCCCGAAGTTTAACCCTGTTTTTCATTAAAGTTATATCCTATTCGCTTCATTAAGTGTATAGAATTGGGTTCGTGGTAATGGAATTGGGGAACTCCGTTATCTTCCTCTAAACTTCCTCGTTTGAGTTGTTCGGGTTTGACTTTACCAAAACAGATCGTCTTCTGTCCTTTCTTTTGGATGGGACTTTGAAGAAAGCCTTCTGTGCGTCTTCTACTCCTTCATCTGAAGTTAAGGATGATTTAATTGGCAATGTGAGTGATGCCTCCACGCATAATTTGCGCCACACGTTAGTACCTGCATCAGTATTATTCTTTATTTGTTCATCATTAGAGGACTCATCAGACAAGTACGCTAAAATAAAATCTTCATTAATGCACCATTCACTCTCGCTCGGTACATTATTATGACTCTCATCCTGATCCATTACATTTAAATTCAATTCCCACGGATAATCTTCTTCAGGATCCGGCTCAATGTCAGCTTCGTTACCGCTGTCCACAACTTCTTTCTCCTGGGATTATAGATAGAAGACGGAGTCGGTGTGAAAATTTTCCACCCCTCGAAAAGGGGATTTTTCTGCAATTAAGGTTCGAACTTCTCCCTCATCATTGGCATACATCATGACCTGATGCAGGATAGACAGGACAATGCGGTTTGTATGTATCCATGGCCGTCCCAACAATAGATTGTAAGACGTGTCCACGTTTATGATATAACAGGTCACTTCGGACTTAAGATCTTCGATCTGACACCTGAGCTTGATCTTTCCCAAGGGCCGAGTGCTGTTGGCGTTGAAACCGAAGATAGTGGTCTGGGTAGTATTCAACCGGTGCATAAGAATACCTAATACCTACATGACCCTGTAAGGCATGATGCTGAGCGCTGAACCCGGGTCAACTTGGACACGACTGATTTTGGAGGATCCGATATACCCTGTGTAGTATAGCGGTCTGTCGTGCTTGTGTTTAACCTGCATATCTTCCTAAGTAAATGATATGCAAGGTAAACTTCTCGCTGCTTGCAGACATTGCAGGCAAGATTAGCCTTCAGAAGTCTTGGAAATCGGAGTGACTTGAGTGATAAAGCTCTCCGTGTTCTTTAAGGCTTCGATTAGAGCTTCCTTAGTAGTTTTGGATAACCTCAGGAGCTCATATAGAGTAATCCTGGCCGGTATGTTGGCCAGCTACGTCATGATATTGAATTGTAAGGGAGCGCTCGACTCCCCGAGTTCCTGGTGAAGAGTTTTGTTGAACCGGAGCTCTTTTTGTTTCCCTTTATCGTCCGGCTTCTTTGGTATAGAACCCCCAGCGTCTTGGGGTTGTTCTTCAGCTTCTTGAGCATTCTGGTTGTAGTCACTCAAGTAAGCCTTTTCTGACCGAGTGCCAGGGTTGTCTCCTAGGTACGCTGCCAGGGCAATCCTCTCTTCTTTTGAATCAGTAAGAGGTTTGAGGTGGTCATCGTTCTCAATACGTAGGGGATAATCATGTTGGAAGACTTAGCCTTGCCTCCTTTCTTCTTGGACGAGGTGTTCGTCCACTGTTAGTCTCTCACCAGATCAGGGTGGACCCACATGATTTCCCCTTTTGGGGTAGTGAGGGGTACTAACCCCCTGTCTTCCTGACTGTATAAGTCAGTGTTTTTCAAGCGTATGTCTCCTTTATGAATAGGGACAACGTCATCTGCAGTCGCTATCGGAGGGAAGTCACCGAATTGGACCGCTATCATATTGGTGGATACAGTCTTTTGCTCAGGCTTTAAAGTGAGCACGTTAGCATTCACTAAATTTTGCAGGATGTCTTTGAAGACATAGCACCTTCTGGTAGGATGTCCTAGGAACCTGTGATAGCGGCAATAATTAGGGTCATCCACCTTCTCTGCTTCATCCGGCTTCCTAATTTCGGGCAGCTGCAGCTTGTTGTTCTTCCGAAGTAACTGGAACAAGGTGTTCACATGCTGCACTTTAAATGAGTACTGCTTGGGTGATTTTTGCTGATTTGGTGCCTTGCCTTGCTTAGCAGGTGGTGGTGCTCGCGTGTTGGCTTCAGCCGCCAAAGTCTCCTTTCCTTTAGACCGCTGGGCATTGTGCTGGTTACGTTGCTGCTGCGGCTTGGGTTGTGTAACTTCTTCGGCTTTAACTTGAGCAACAATCTCTTAGGCTTATTCTTCTTGCGACACTAGTTGTCTCCAGGAGCGACACTTCGTTACCTCTATCTGATCAAGGAGCTGAGTCTGCAAGTTGTGCCTGCAAGTTTCAACTAAAGTTGATTGGGTCATACCCGAAGGGCATCACAATGCCATGCTGCGGAATCTCTCCACATAGGTCTTGATAGATTCTCCCTTCCTCTGCTTGGTGGCGAGAAGAGTTGGGACCAAGACTTCCGTATCATCCTCGAAGAACCTGGCTAAGAAAAGCCTTTCCAAATCTACCCATTTCTAAATAGATCCAGCAAGCAGTTTCATAAACCATTCAAAGGCAACTCCTTTAAGAGTGCCGATGAACAAACGGGTCAGGATGGCGTCGTTCGCTACCACATCTCCAGTCTGAGACTTAAAGTAGTAGATGTGCTGATTTGGCGAACCTGTGCCATCGAACGGTTGTAAGATTGGAGCCTTAAACTTTGGTGGGTATGGAGCTGTGTCCCACTCAACAGGATAAGGCCGTACCACTCCTTCTTCACGGAGCTCGCTTCTGTTAGTGATTGCATTGAGGCGAGCTTCTAGTTCATCCATTTTAGAGATTGAGGGTGCAGTTCTCTTTCCATCTCCTTCTCATTTTCGGAAGAGGATTCTACGCTTTGAGCTTCGCGATCCGAATGCTCGGGCGCTTTCTGCTTTCCCTTGGAGGTTGTCCTCCGGGAAGATTCAGGTTTTTGGACTTTTTTAGCCAGAAGCTGGGCCAACATGTATTTCATCTGGAGAAGTGTCTCCTGTTGTGCCTGGAGCATGACATGATGTTCGTCCACTCTCTTAGCTAGGTCTTCGGGGTTTCCCGTCATGTAAGAAGAAACCTCTTATGCTCAAACAGAGCTTGAAGATTGAGATTCGGCTATCGTCAAATGTTCATCACCCGACGTAATCCCCTTGGCTAACTTTTGATAGTCAACCGAGAGGATAGCTCCTGTCCGAGTCCGAGTATGCCGGTATACTCCTTCGAACTCGTCACAAATTTCCCGAACAGTCGGGGAATGACTTCTTTGCGACTCATTAGAATTAGGACGCGAGGCCTTTCCTCTGCCGATCACATTGATAGTGACCTCGGGATATTCGATTTTAGGGGCCTTCTTATGACGACATTGTTGTTTGGGAGGCCTAACGACATTCGTCAGTCTGTTGAACACCGATTGTATAGGCGTAGGTGAGCAACAGCTGCATTCGGAGAGGACGGCGGAAATAAGCCACTCATATTAGCATGAATGAGCCACTTGATGTGTTGGCCTTCCTCTCGATAGTAGCTCACGCAAGTCAGAGACTTGAGAAGAATCTCGTGAGGGTGGAGATGGAACCCCCTGCCCCTGGGTGGGTTGGACATGAACCTTAAATCCATGCCGACACTCTTGAACCTGAAGGACCACGTCACGTTCTTGAGAAGAAACGCGAGGGTTGCATTTAGGTTTATAAACACTATGCCGAGGCATGTGTTTAACTGATGAAACAGACCCCTGCGGGTCTTGTTCTGATTGAACGCACACTTGTGGTATGCGTTTTGATGATGAAACAGACCCCTGAGGGTCATATTTTGGTTGAACGCACACTTGTGGTGTGCGTTTGGTTGATTGAACAGACCTCTGAGGGTCGGGTTTTGATTGAACGCACACCTATGGTGTGCATTTGGTTGATTGAACAGACCCCTGAGGGTCATGTTCTAATTGAACGCACACTTGTGGTGTGCGTTTGGATGATTGAACGTGCCTTTGAAGGTCACATTTTGATTTTGAGATGCACCCTTGAGATGTGCGTCTAGATTGAACAACGCGCCACTGAGGGTCGCGTTTAAGTTGGATTACCCAAGGTTCATAATCGGGTTCATTGCCACGAAGTGTGCGTTTTGGAGCCGAAGCGCACGGTTCAGGCAAAGGTGTTCGCGGGAAAAATCAAACTTTTCTTCATTATCGATTTTATTACAACTCAATTAACAGCTTTTGCGTTACAAAGAGATCCGGTCTTTTTATAAGATCCGGTTTACAATGAAAATCAAAGAAAATAAAGAAAAATTACAACTTTCCTTATTTGTCAAACAGATCGCGAGCTCCTGTTATCCGGTCACTCGCTTTGTGGGTTGTTTACCTGCGCCGGGGTTGTTTACCGTGGACCACCGTGAGATCTGAATCCGAGCAGATCTACAACGTATTACGGGTATTATCCCACCAAGGAGATAATAGCCGGGAGGGATCGTTTCACCAAGGAAACGACCGCTCGAATCTCGGGATCTAAGAACCAAGCTTAGATCCGGAGTATAACGACGTAGATCTGAGGATTAGATTCCTTCGAACTCCTGCCTTGTTTGGTGCGGGTGCTCGCCAAGAACCGAATCCGAGTGTCCAAGTCTTCAAGCCTTCACAACTCCGAGTTGAGGTCACAATCCGGCAGAGTTTCGGCTCTTCAGAAGTTCCACCAAAAAGTCCTCTCAAATGAACAACCACCCCCTCTATTTATAGGGCTCTTTGAACTGTGCATTTGTGCACAAGAGAGAGGGGGGAGACCGGCCACCTTGGGGTGTCTCGGCTCATGCCGAGCCACCCCAGGCCGAGCCACCTCAGGGTGGCTCGGCCTTGGCCGAGCCACCCTGGGGTGGCTCGGCCACCGAGCCACCCTAGGGTGGCTCGGCTTGGGCCGAGCCACCTTAGGGTGGCTCGGTTTCGGCCGAGTCCCCCCGGGTGTGTCGTTTCCCGTTGTTCGGTTGTTTTCCATCTTTCGGTTCTTCGTTTGATTTGTCCGGACTTTGATTTGATAGCCCGGGTCTTTATTTGGCAGTATTCCCACCTCGGTGTTTGAGTACAAATCCATTTTGTTGTTGGACGACTCGTTGACTTTCCGAACCGTTGGATTGGTTCCTTGTGCGAACGTATTCCGTTGCTTGCGTGCCTCGTCGCCTCGAACGTCTGTTGATTTGTCGAATCATCGTGCCGAGCTATGCTAAGGGACCTATAGGCAATTTTATACGCCTACAGATACCCCCTCCAAAGCGTTTCAGCCTCACTCTTTTATAGAAGAGTCTGGAATGCTTTGGATATGATTGCCCCTACCCTTTGTCGGTATAACGGGACCTGGAATGACTTTCGTTCTGTGTTCCTTCACTCCTTCAGGCTATTCGGTGCTTTGTCGAATGTCTGTAAGGATTCTGGTGCTGCATTTATTGTCTGACCGTTGTCGGAATTTGAACTTGATGTCGATTCCTGATTTTCCCATCTTTAGCTCTTGCTGGTTGGTTCGACGTATAACTGACCCTCGATTGTCGGCGTTGAGTCTTTTTATTTGCGACGCGTTGTCCGGCGTCGTGTTATTGAGTTATCCTTAAGCATATTTTTAGAAAAATATTCTCCAGGAACTTCTCAATAAAAATAGGGAATAGTTTATACTCGTATACCTTATTGGAGTATTTCCGTGCCCAAAATGAGCTGAACCGGCTTGAAAAATGAGCCAAAAAAAGGTAGTAATTTAGCTCAAAAATTCTTCCGCTCCTTCCGAATGTGTGGGAGAGACAGGAATAAATCAAGGATGAGACCCTCAGTTGATTTGAAGTCGTTTCGACGCTTAATTCAGTCCCTTTTGAACTGATTTGGACTGGTCCGGTTCGGTTCAACTTGGTCCGGTCCGGTTCAACTTGGTCCACACTATAAAAGGGTTCCCTCTTTTTTCTTTTTCCTCTTTTCCTCCTCCTCTCTAGGGCCGGCCCCCCTTGCTCCTATTTTTTTGATTTTCTTTTCCCTCGAGCGTCTTTTCTCCTCCAAACCT
This sequence comes from Asparagus kiusianus, assembly GCA_022839385.1. Taxonomy (NCBI): domain Eukaryota; kingdom Viridiplantae; phylum Streptophyta; class Magnoliopsida; order Asparagales; family Asparagaceae; genus Asparagus; species Asparagus kiusianus. Next base: position 542,242 of record BQKN01066292.1, read on the forward strand.
TGATAGTTGTCCCAGATCTAGGCTTCCTTTTGATCTTGGCCTGAAAAATCCCTCAAAAAACCATTTTTTAGAATTCCTCTCAGGCCCCTCGAGTGCGTGGTTTAAGTTTCCTTAAAGATCTCATCTTTATTGGATCTCGAGCATTTCCCCAGGTAAATCCTCCACAATTTTGATCTTTTTCATGCTCAATTCAATTTATGCATTTGTGGGATCGTATGTAAGGGTTGAGGGTGTGATTTGACGCCTCGAGCTAATCTTTCAGGGGGTAAAAATTGTAATTTTGGGGGGTTTTATGCAAAAAAAATTAGGGCTGAAATTATTTTTTGAATCTAACCCCTTGAGTTATTTTTGCAGTCCATCATGTCTCGTGCCCCGAGAGGTCGTTCCCCTGCTGTGTCGGTCGATGGCGCGCCTCCCTCTTACGTTGGTGAGCTACTTTTTTGCAAATAAACCCTTTTTTCTTAGAAATTTGTATATTGATCCTTTTTACCCCACGTTGTTCTCCTTGGCGAGGCAATCGGGAAGAGCCTTGATTCTCCTTGGTGAGGATCGACGCTTTAAAGATATGTTTTGCTTGGTCAAAACCATATCTCAAAAATAAAGGGGGGCAATTTGACGCTACATTGCGCTTTATAAGGTAGGGATATATTGTCGACATACCCTGTTTTGTGATTGCACAATGTGGCCAAATCGTCTCACCCTTTATAAGGCAATGACTCTATCTTAGCTTTTTGTAAGATGAGTTCAATTTCCTTTTATAATTGAGATTAACAAACGCTTAATTGCTTGTTTTCAGCGGTGAACGGACGTCGTGGGGACATTTTATCTTCAGTTTCCGCCAGGCAGGCTATCGATCCCCTTCCTCGGTTGAATACCCGTGATAGGAGGATGGTGAGTCCCGAAATCATCCTAATATCCGACGATGAAGGGGAAGAGGATCCTATTGTTGCAATTGTGTCTGACCAAGAATCTGCCTTCCCGACCTCCGAATCTGTGCAGAGCATCCTCCAAAAAGTAGAGAAGATCGTGCAACAAACGGCCACCGCTATTAGTTCTGGGCAGGGAAGATCTTATGATTTGCTCCTTTTCATAACAGATAGTCTTGAAGACATTCAGTGTGTAGGTGGCATCCGGCTAGCTAGACGATGTGAGATAAGGCTAACTTGCTTAGAGGAACTCATATATCGCTTGGAAGAGCTAGTACACTTCGACTCATATGACGAGGCCACGCCACTTATGATCGATGCTCAGACTCAGAGGATGCATGAGCGTAAGGCCCGGGAGAGACGTATCTCAGAGCAAGAAGTTATCGTTGCGAACTTGCATGAACGGCAACGTCGTCTGCAGACTAAGATGGATGCTTATAACAATATTGCTGATAGGACGGGGATTAGGACCGCCCAAGGGGAGAGGACTCTAAAAGATTTTGAGCTCGAGAGCACCAGAGTTCAAAATGTTTATAGAAGAGAGCTGGAGGTTCTTCACACGTTGCGCCGAGAAGATGTAACTGCCGACACTACCGCCATTCTTGCGTATGCCAAGCTTCAGAAGGAAGAAGGGGAGAGGGTTCGGGCGGAACACGCCGAGGAACTTGCCGCTGTCAAGGCTAAAATTGTTTCCTTCAGTTTGTCAGATCTGATTTGAGACGTTTTCTTGTATCTCAACTTGGTTTGATTTTATTAAAAAAACAAAGTCTTTTCTTTAGCGCACTCTTCTTTTCGTCATTATGCTTCTCTGTGAACCCGATGATCATAATACTTACAGGATTTTTGGCAAACCCTCAGCCATCAACGGATTTGATTAGCCTTTACCGACTACCGTTTGAGTTGGGCTAGCATGCGGATTGTTTGAATCCGTTCGCATGTAACGTTGCGCTCAAAGATTGAATTCTCTGAGGCTTCGTGCTATGATGCCGAATACATAGATTTCACCATTGTTACGGGAATAGGCTACCCGGTGACACGTGTTAGGTGTTGGCTTTAGGATTTTTGGCTAACCCCAAGCCTCTAACGGATTTGATGAGCCTTTACCGACTACCGTTTGAGTCGGGCTAGCATGCGGATTGTCTAAATCCGTTCCGCACGTGACGTTAAGCTAAAAGAGTTAACTCTTTTAGTGATACGATATTGAATACATAGACTTCGTCTTTCTCACGGGAATAGACTACCCGGCAACGCGTGTTAGGCGCTGACTCATCCCTCCTTAGGCTTCAGGATAAAATTCCCCAGACTTGGAATTCTAGTGTCTTTTCTCAATCGGTGAAAGACTAAACCGGCGACGCGTGTTAGGCGTCGACTTATCCTTTCTTAGGATTCAGGATGAAATTCCCCACACGTGTAAGGCATGGATTTTGGTGTTATTAATAACAACCTGCCACAATGTTGAATATGTGGACGAGCGTTCTTTTCAACGGTTAAGAACTAACCGGCGGCGCGTGTTAGGCGCGGACTTATCCTTGCTTAGGTTTCAGGATAAAATACCCCAGAATCGAACTCTGGTGTCTTTTTCTACGGAGAAAGACTAAACCGGCAGCGCGTGTTAGGCGCAGACTTATCCCTGCTTAGGATTCGGGATAAACTTCCTAGGATGAATCCTAAATTGATAAATTTTGGAAAAGGAGTTGGTGTGGGGAAGGAAGAATTTTATATTCTATTCCCCGAGCAAGGAAGGAAGAATTTTATATTCTATTCCTTGATTCTGGAAAGGAAGAATTTTATATTCTATTTCCAGTGCAAGAAGGAAATTAGAAGTGAGATTTCCACTCTGAGAATCCGAAAGATCTAGATGAACTTACCTTTTATAGGATTGGTTATCTGATCGAAAGATGAGTTCTCCGTTTATCGAAGTGAAATTTCAACTTCGGTTATAACCATGAGAAGGTTTAACCAAAGAGAAAAGAAAGGGAGTTCTTTCGTTTATCGAAAGGGGACTCCGAACTGAAAGTGGACCTCTTGTTCATGGAAAGAATCAAGAGGGCGAGAAGAACATTTTTTTTGGTGGACTCACTGTCAATTGGAGTTGATCAGTGAGGGATTTTGGAGGAAAAAGAATTATTTTGGATTATCCTCTAGAATATTAAATGTAATATTCTTCAAGAAACTTCCTGATAAATGAGTTATCCTGAATGTACTAGGGATAGTACTTTTTCAGGAACTTCCCATTTATTGGCATTAATTGCCTGACGCCCTCTAAAGAAATTAGGCGGTAAGCGCCGTTTGAATAGACTGTGTCTATTACAAACGGTCCTTCCCACTTAGGTTCGAATTTACCTTTCTTCTTGGAGGTGAGGATTATTGGTCGACGCGCAGCGAGAACCAGATCTCCTTCCTTGAAGATTCTTTGGCGAACCCTTTTGTCAAAGGCTCTGGATATCCTGGCTTAATAGAACTCAATGTGTTGTTGAGCTTCCAATCGCCTTTCGTCCAACCTTTCGAGTTCTTCAAGACGTTTCTGATGTTGCTCTTCGGTCGTCATCTCCGTTGCAAGAGCGATCCGAAGGGAGGGGATTTGAATCTCCAGCGGTAGCACAACTTCACATCCGTACACCAACGAATATGGGGTGGATGAGAGTTAGAATTTGACAATAAGAGCTTGAATGTGGATTTCTTATTCATCTCTTCTATAGTGACTGGGTTATCCTTAAGAATACCACACGTGATATTCTTCCCGGAACTCCCCAATACATTAGTTATCCACCCTCAGCTTTCCTTGTAACGCTGGGTTTGACATTACAATCAGTTATATGACCGGGTTATCCTTGAGATATAAAAATTCTCCAGGAACTTCCCATCAACAGTAGGAAATAGTTTAGACTCATATACCTATTGGAGTGTAGGAAGGAGCAGTTTATACTCTTATACTTGTCGGAGTGGTGTTAGTCATTCTCATTCGGTTTGTTTTACTATTGAGACGCCGGCTTCAACCAAGGCTTGTATCGTATTTTTGAGGGTGTAGCAAGTCTCCGTGGAATGAAGAACCCTCCTATGGTACCCACAATATTTTGGATCTGAAATCCGGTTAGCTTCCTCCTGATCTCTGATAGGTGGGAGATTGATTTTGTCATTTTCCAGAAGATATTTAAGGATGGCTGGAACATCATCGTCCTTGAAGGAGTATCGTTGCATCTGAAGCGACTGTTGTGGCGATCGCTCCCGTAGTTGTCGTTGTGATGTTTGGTCAGTAGCGAACCTGGGTACGGACTCTGGTTGGCTTTCCTCAACTCTCTTTCTTTTGGGATAGCGTCTAGTCGAGGTGGTGACAGACTCGATTTCCTTCTGCTTTTTGTCTTCATCTCCATCTCTCTTTGAGTGATGGTGAGAAGAAGGAATTGGGCTACCCCCAGCGTCATTGAAGGGTGTGGTCATATCACCCCCAGCGTTACCGAGGGGTGAATCAGTCTTGATGACCATATTCAGATTCGGACTGTTGTCACTTGTCCTGTATGGAATAGGCGTGGCTGGTGTAGCGCAACATTTACACCTTTCAGCTTGCAGCTTTCTTATTTGTCGCATAGCCAATTCCATCTTATCCTCAAATTCTTCTTTCTGCTTGATTAACGCTTCTTGAACTATTTGAGTGAGCTGGTCAGGACTAATGTTGAACGCATCCCTAGTATTCTTAGAAAGACGTGATAACTCGTGTAGAGTTACTTTTACTGGGATGTTAGCCAATTGGGTCATAACCTCGAAGTGGTAAGGAATGTTTGAATCTCCCGGTTTATCTCTTCCAATCTGCTGATTGACTCGAGACTGCCTCGGGTTTGGAACATCTTGGTGTAGGGGCTCCTGTCGGTTTCTTTCAGCAAATGCGGGGGAAGTTATGGTCATCCCTACCTCAGCTAGTCGATCAGAGACATTTGGATATTTGAACCGATGTTCGTTCCCATTTTTGGTGGTTACAAAAGTTTCATGTTCATTGTCAGAAAATGAGAAAGCAGGAATTGCTTCGTCGTCTTCCTCTGGAATAGCAGAAATTCCGTAACAGGATTTTCCCTTGCCTTTTGATTTCCTTTTGGATGATGATCCGACCCACTATTCATCTTCAATGAGATCCGGACTAACCCAGAGGATTTCGTCGTTCGGGGTTGTGTGTGGCACAAGTCCCTTTTGGCGCTGTCCGTGCGGGTTCACCGTCTTCATCCCGACTTTGGTGATGCGTTTTGGCTCAAACCAAGTTGTAGGCACCGATCCAAAGCTGATTGACACCGCGTTTGCTCCTACATTCTTGGCAGGCTTCAGGGTTATAACACCCACATCAATTAACGCCTGGATCTTGTCCTTGAGTTGGTAGCATGACCTCGTAGGGTGATGGACCGCTCTGTGATACGCGCAGTACTTCAGATCCGTCACTTTGTTAGCTCCCTCTTGATCCACGATCGCTGGCAGCTGGATTTTGTTGTTTTCCAACAAGTACTTGAAGATGCCAGGAACTTCCTCATCCTTGAAGGAGTATACTTTAGGAAACTTCGGTTCTGAAGACTTCTGCTTCTGAGACCGTTGCTGCCAATGCGGCTGCGATTGTTGTGGAGCTCGCTGTTGCGGCTGCTGTGGAGATTGCAGTTGGAAAGTTTGATTAGCATCAACTGCGTTAGCATATGCCTTACCATTCCCTTTTTGGTTGAAGTTCTGCTTCGGAGGATTTGTTGCCGGTTGGCCTCTCTCCGCCTTCTTTCTCCTGAGGAATCGTTCAGCTTGCTCTCCTCGAACCTTCAAATCTTTCTAGGTTTTGGATGGTGCTGTGCCCATTGCTTCCAACACATCCAGCGAAAGATTGTTGTGGCAGGTCTGGAGGATGAATTCCTCAGTGATCGGGTCCTGGCAATTCATCGCCTTGTTCCGAAACCTCTTGACGAAGGTGTCGACTAACTCCTCGTCTTTCTGCTTTTCATCGAGCAATGATCCGATAGAGATCTCGGTATCGTCGTCGAAGAAATTTGAGAGAAACTTAGTCTCCATGTCGTCCCAACTGTTTATGCTTCCTGGCTTGAGGCGACGATACCAATCGAAGGCGGCTCCGCGAAGAGTGCCAACGAATGACCGCACCATCAGAGGCTCATTACCAGAGATGACTCCCAAGTGCGATTTGAAGTAAATCAAATGCTGAGTGGGTGAACCCATCCCATTAAACGGCGTGAAGTTAATTAGACTGAACTTCGCCGGGTATGGGATTGATTCCCACTCTCTTGGGTATGGACAAGGAATGCCCGTCTTTTTTATCTCTTGAGCTGAAATCAATGTATTGATTTTGCTCTCGAGATTTTTGATCTTTAGGCTTTCACCTGTGTCTTCACTGGCGTTCTCGTTACCACCCCCTGCATTGATGGGAGGGATATTGGTATTGCGAGCTTCATTTGTGTCCTCATCTTCCAGGTTGTTCTGGGTCTGACGACTTGGTTCGCCTTGTTGGTTCCTCAATGCTTGAATCTGTTGGTCATGCATCTCTCTCATGTTCTGCATGGCCATTTGCATTTCAAACCTAAAGCTTTCCTGTTGTTTGGCCATGGCATCTTCAAGCATCTTGGCCACTTGCTCCGCGCTTATCATGAACGACTCGCGGGGCTGTCCTTCACTGGACACGGTGTTATCAGATGCGATTGCTGAGCCGGCATCTGATTCTTCATCTCCTGAAGGTACTCTTGTTCGAACCCTACCATACATTGTACGGATGATAGCTCCGGACTGAAGACGAGTTACTCGTCGGGGTATTTCTGGAATCGCCTCGGGGTTATCCTGAGCCGATATTCCTGTGCTGGTCATATTGGCTGTGACCCTTGAGTGTTCACCGTCTTTGACCATCATTTTTCTTCGTTGGAAACGCCTATGCCTTGGTTTCGGCGCTCCAGTGCTGAGTCTTTCGAACACCGAGACTCTCTCAGGGACTGCCTTGACACAATTGCATTCCGATAGTACCGCCCGAATAAGCTTCGAGCAAGGACACTGAGTTTCGAACCTTCGAGGGCTCCTCTTTCTGGATTTACTCGTACCCCCGGCACGATAGTACAGCTCGTCCGTTTGAAGGTTGGAGCAACCTATCGTGTGTTGGCATGCTCTCCCAGGTATAACGTCATCGTCATCAGACGACAACGTTTCCTTCTGAGGATGAATTGTCTTCTTCGGACCATCCAGAGTCACACGCCTTGAAACGCAGCTTTGTGAGCGTGAATCTTCAGCGGGCTCTTGCACCTCGATGCGCAAAGTTGTGCTCTTGGGTGCCGCGATTTTCTCCAAGTGTTGAGGGTTGCGGCGACCCCCAGCATGTTGAATTGTTTGGGACTTCTTCATTGGCCCCAAGCATTTTTGGATTGGAGTTTTGCCTCGTTCTTTGGGAATTGGACCGAGGCGCTCCAAAACTGACTTTTTCTTCTGGGATGATCCTGCGGGATCTCCCAGAGCAGTTGCAGAAATCACCGGCTGTTTGGATTGATTTGCCGGGTGTTGAATCTTCGGAGGCTGCGGGTTTTGCTCCTTAGCCTGAACCGCTTCAGACTTCGGCCTCCATACCTTGCGAGTTGGTGGCGGCTTTTTGACCACCTCCTTCTGCAGCTTCCGCCGGGTTTCTTCAGCTTTAGCCCGTGCTTGCGCCGATAAAGCGCGGCGTTTGCGGATACGTTCCTCCAGCGTCGAGCGATTCCGTTTGACACGGACCCACTCCATAGTTGATGGCTTGGAGGAACCACCCTTCACTTGTTGTTGAGGCTGTTTGCCTCGTTTGCTCTTCAGATCCGCATGGTAGCGGACCCCGTCAACGGACTCCATGGCCTTGGCGAATTGCTTCACGAGGCGTTGACGCTGCCTCTGGTGGGCTCTATTGGAGAGAGTCACCACGCCTTCAATGGCGGACTTGACCTACTTAGAGGCCGGTGGAACTTCACCCGACGCAACTTCGGCGCCGATCGGGGTGAGGTTGTCGTTGGTGGCTTCAACTTCTTCGCACCAACGCACCTTTCTCCTAGAGGAGAACTTCTGGGACTTTTTGGACTTGGGGGAGGAGGTAGATCCGGACGAGGACACGTACTCCTCGTACTTCTGTTGGTCGAACTCATACTCGACCTCCTCCACGACCGGGATCGAGATCCACGACTGTGACGCTCCGATCTCGGCAGCGAGATCGGTGGCTCCCACTATGGTCGCCAGATTGTTCGCGGGAAAAATCAAACTTTTCTTCATTATCGATTTCATTACAACTCAATTAACAGCTTTTTGCGTTACAAAGAGATCCGGTCTTTTTATAAGATCCGGTTTACAATGAAAATCAAAGAAAATAAAGAAAAATTACAACTTTCCTTATTTGTCGAATAGATCGCGAGCTCCTGTTATCCGGTCACTCGCTTTGTGGGTTGTTTGCCTACGCCGGGGTTGTTTACCGTGGACCACCGCGAGATCTGAATCCGAGCAGATCTACAACGTATTACGGGTATTATCCCACCAAGGAGATAATAGCCGGGAGGGATCGTTTCACCAAGGAAACGACCGCTCGAATCTCGGGATCTAAGAACCAAGCTTAGATCCGAAGTATAACGACGTAGATCTGAGGATTAGATTCCTTCGAACTCCTGCCTTGTTTGGTGCGGGTGCTCGCCAAGAACCGAATCCGAGTGTCCAAGTCTTCAAGCCTTCACAACTCCGAGTTGAGGTCACAATCCGGTAGAGTTTCGGCTCTTCATAAGTTCCACCAAAAAGTCCTCTCAAATGACCAACCACCCCCTCTATTTATAGGGCTCTCTGAACTGTGCATTTGTGCACAAGAGAGAGGGGGGAGACCGGCCACCTTAGGGTGGCTCGGTTTCGGCCGAGTCCCCCCGGGTGTGTCGTTTCCCGTTGTTCGGTTGTTTTTCGTCTTTCGGTTCTTCGTTTGATTTGTCCGGACTTTGATTTGATAGCCCGGGTCTTTATCTGGCAGTATTCCCGCCTCGGTGTTTGAGTACAAATCTATTTTGTTGTTGGACGACTCGTTGACTTTCCGAACCGTTGGATTGGTTCCTTGTGCGAACGTATTCCGTTGCTTGCGTGCCTCGTCGCCTCGAACGTCCGTTGATTTGTCGAATCATCGTGCCGAGCTATGCTAAGGGACCTATAGGCAATTTTATACGCCTACAAAAGGCTCAGAAACGCAATCTTCGCGTTGGCGATAGCTCGGCTATTCCGCAAGTATGCTCGCCGTATAGTTCTTCTCCTTCGTCGATCGGCGTTTTTCTTAGCTTGTTTCAACGCCTTAGCTACAACGTCGTCGACATTGGTTGGATTTTCCTCCGTCATAGGTCTCTTATGACCTATGACACACCGTTTTGATATGAGTGTGGAGTCTTCAACTCGCTAAACGAGTTTGGAATCTTGGCCAAAGGAGAGGACTTTCTTTGGCATTTTAGCAGTACCTAAGACCTCTTTGGAGATCTTGCGGGTATTACACCAAGCCTTAGGGCTAAGCGATCCAGAGGAGAGGGCCTCCTCGTATTTGGCTTGGTCGAACTCTACGACGAGAGTTTCGACGGTGGTTCCCGTGAGGTGAACGTCGGATTGCGCCACATTTTCTTCATCAGAGAAGCTTGTCCCCAGTGGAGTCGCCATCTTTTGTTTGTGAAAAAATTCAAAGTAAAAGAAATGAAAGAAAAATTGATTTGTATTCCTTCGATCTCAATTACAATATGGATTCCGATTACAAAAGAGAGGAGAATGAATTTGGTTCTCCCCTTTGTTTAAAACTAGGTTCTTCTTGGTAGCGATGGAGTGTCTCCTTCGAATGCTCGCGTCGAATTCGCTCTCCGTTAACGATCCGACCATCCTATCTCATGAGAACGATTGACTTGTGTGACAAGTCTGAATTAGAACTCTTAACGAGTTTAAGAAACTCAGAACGAGTTAAAACTCTGAAAATGAGTTGTTGAAACCGAACAATCGGTTAATAGCCAAATAAATTTGGTTGTTGTTGAAGAATCCTTTGGGATTTTACTTCTTAACTGCTGAACGGTTCTTTGATTTTCTGAAATCTCCCTCTCTCTACCAAAGAATCTAACCTTATGCGGTTTCGATTTCCAGATCTTCAACCTCCTACTCAGTTGAGTAATGCGGTTATTTATAGGGGGATAAGGGGTGTAACTGACCCCTAAATCCGCTCCTAAGTGGGCGAAAATCCCTCAAAACGTGGGATAAACGGTTTTGAGGCCGTTCAGCTTGAGTTCGAACAAGTCAAACGCCTAAATTGGTGTTCTGGGCCTTAACTCTGCATCTTAGACTTGGGACGCAGAGTTAGTTATCCGCGGGTGATTGAAACGTACAGGACGCTTGCGTTCTGTGTCTTAACTCTGCGTCTCAGACTTAGGGCGTAGAGTTGGGTGTCTGCCGAAGAACGTACAGGCTGTTTATGTGCTATTTTTTAACTCTACGTCTTAGATCTGAGACGCAGAGTTGAATGTCTACTGAGAACGCACAGGCCGCGTGCGTTTTGATTTTGAGAGGCGCAGAGGTGGACTCCGCGTTTGGAAGAGATTGTTGACTTGTAACCTCTTCTAAGACAACATCGCAAAGACTATTGCTCGTTGATCTTTGCTTTAGCTGTTATGGAGCGTGAAAGTCGTTAAATTGTAACTTTCACCGTTGCTTGTGAAGGCTACTAAACAGAGTTTTCACTAGTTGCCGGAAGTGTCGTCTAATTGTAATTCTTCTCGATCTATGTGAAAAGTCCTCCATTTGCCGCTTTCATTTGTTGGCATGAAAGTTGTTTGATCGTAACTTTCGTTGTTGAAGCTTGATGGGGATTAGCTATCTATTATGATTTTTTTAGATAGCCTACACGCCCCTGCGGCAATACGACTTCAAGGAAGACCAAGTGGTGGTGACATTCGATACTCTACTCAAGAGCAATCGAATTAAGTTACCGGAGGTTACAAAGCCTGAGGAGGCAAACAAAACCAATGACCCGAGTTACCGTGCGTATCACAGATTCCTCAGTCACCATACCTCCAAGTGTTACATCCTCAAAGATAAGCTCCAGGCCCTCTACGATGCAGGAGTCCTAAAGAAGGAGAAGATACAAAAACAGGTGACCACGAATATGATCTTCTTGAGTTTTGGGATGGATCTCCCGGAGGTTCAGGCTCAGGCAGGGGTAATCCCTATCCCCAAGTCAGTTCTGAAAATCACTAACAACGACCCTCACAACCAACAAGGGAAAGGTTTAGTACCCCAGACCTTGCCATCCGGCCAGGTGATGTAGGTCCATCCGGACCTCCTCAGTGACGAACAGTGGACTGCAAAGCCCTTAAGGAAGACCAAGGGTAAGCCTTGCAATGTCATCTACGCCATTCTCGGTGGGGACCAGACGGTGGCGTCTGCCCTCACCGACTCCGATGAGAAAACTGTCGCCCTTGCTACTCGAGCAGGAAAAGAATTTGCCAAAGAATACCCTACGAGGGCGGAGAATCCGACGGGACCTCCCACGAGGCCAAAGACAGCAACCCTTCTAGATCTAGACAGGCCGAGCTCGAGTAAGCAGCCTTTTCGATTCAACGTGCTTATGCAGCTGAAGAGCATCCCCACGCGAATTACCATATATGACCTCCTGCGGCTATCCAGGCCTACCCGAGAAGCCCTACAAGAGGCATTAGCCGACTCGGAAGTCTTCTCCACCCACTTCTTGAGGGAAGAAGACACGGGACGGGAATGTGTGATGTGATGCTAGACTACCGAGAGGCGAGTCCCTTGTATCACATTCACCCCTGAGGACATGCTTATCAAAAGCACGTCTCACGATCGACCACTGTACTTCACGGGGTACGTCGGTTCGTCAAAAGTGGATCAAATTCAAGTCGACCCGGGGTTTGCACTAAGCATCGTACCCCTGAAGTTGATCAAACACCTGGGGATACCCCTGAAACGTCTATCCATGACTACGACGACTATCTTTGGCTTCAATGCCACTGGGACTCGGCCGCTCGGAAAGATCCGTCTGAAGTGCCGAATAGGTGACATGAAACAGAGGTGACCTGCTACGTCATCGACGCTGAGCCATCCTACAACGTGCTCTTAGGACGTCTGTGGATCCACAACAACTGGATAGTCCCATCCACATTACACTAATGCCTGAAGTATATGGATGATTATGAGCGAGTGAAAACAGTGGTGGCTGACAAGCAACCCTTCAAGGGCGTTGAGAACTACTTCACGGACTCTCTACTGTACCAGGACCTCGACGAGCCCCTGAGCGAGGAGCTCGAGAGCGGCAACGAGACGGATAGCGATCCTGAGTACGACGATGGCCTGGTCCTAAATGATTTCGAATCAATTGTAATCGGCTACGAAAGTCACAATGTAACCGACGCTATTCAGGCGGAGGAAATTATCTTGAATGAGAAGTTCAACTTTGCTTATTTGTCGTCTTACTCAACATCCGAGGATTATGCGCCTAACGACCTAATGTCGAAGCTCTATGAAGATCATTCCCTACACTTTCTTGTATGCTCGTCGTATGTCGTGAAGAGACAACCGATCAAGTCTTCACAAGCCGTACTCGTCGTGCCGGCCCGGGATAACTATTAAAATGATATTATCTTCAGACGAATCGATCACTCTTTGCGCATGTTATGGGACGAATTTGAAGATGAAGACCCTACACCTCAGTTTTCACAGTACAGTTAGATCACGAAGCGCATGATGAGCAACATGGGATGCGACCTCACTCATCCAGAGGGCCTGAATTATGGCCGAGAGCGTAAGACGGTCATCCGACCTACTTACGTACCTAAAGGCAAACCCTTAAATTACTTCAACAGGACTCGGAGAGGTTTAGGCTACTCCTCTTCCTCATCGGATTTGTTCTATTATTTTAATGAGGACTCCGACTATGCACGTTCGGGGGATCGATCATCAACAACCTCAGCATGGGACTCAGACGTTAGCATAGGGGACTTGTTCGACAAACTTACAGTCAACATGGTTACGATTAATCCCGCCGAAATGGCAAGGGACGGACAGGTCCCGCTCTATGATAAGACATGGGACCGTCACATCAACGCTCAGTGGAATAGTCACCATGCATCGCCTCAACATCGGCTCGGACGCCAAACCAGTCAAACAACAGCAGAGGCGGTTTCGTCCGCAGATCATGGAGGCAATTGAGGCCGAAGTGAAGAAACTGATCGAATCCGGCTTCATCAGAGATGAACAACACCCCGTCTGGGTCGCTAATATTGTTCCAATTCTGAATAAGAATGGTAAGATTCGCATCTGCATTGACTTCAGGGATCTTAATGCTGCGTGCCCTAAAGATGATTTCCTTTGCCTATCACAGACGTCATCATTGATAACACGTGTGGGTTTGAGAGGATGTCCTTCATGGATGGGTTCTCAGGGTACAATCAAATTAAAATGCACCCCGAGGACGAAAAACACACTTCATTCAGGACTCCTAAGGGGGTATACTGCTACACAGTCATGCCATTCGGACTCAAAAACACAGGCGCAACTTACCAACAGACCATGAGCACTATCTTTCGAGATCACCTATGAAAGACAGTCGAATGTTATGTGGATGACTTGGTCGTGAAGAGTCACAGTAAAGATGACCATCTCCAAGAGTTGAGAGTGATGTTTGAACTTATGATAACTCACCAACTCAAGATGAATCCTACGAAGTCATTCATAGGGATATCCAGCGGTAAATTCCTCGGGTTTGTGGTAATAACGAAAGGAATCCGGATTGACCCAGACAAGGTACGAGCTATTCAGGAGCTTCAGCCGCCCCGAAACCTCAAGGAGCTGAGGGGCCTTCAGGGATGACTGGCTTACATCTGGAGGTTCATTTCAAATCTTTCGGGTAAGTGTCAACCATTCTCCAAACCGATGAAGAAAGGTCCTTCCTTCGTGTGGGACGAGCCTTGCCAACAGGCCTTTGAGGAGATCAAAGCTTATCTCTCGAACCCGCCTATCCTCACGGTTCAAATCTCGAGAAAGCCATTCCTCATCTACATACGGGCTATGGACCATTCTCTAAGCACCCTCTTGGTACAAAATGACGACGTCGGTCACGAGCAGGGTATTTACTACCTTAGTAGAACTCTACAGGGCGCCGAACGGTGATACCCTATGGTCGAAAAGGAGTGTTTGGCCTTGGCATTTGCCATCCAAAAGATGCGACACTACCTGGTTGGCCAAACCGTCTACGTTATTTCCCGGATGAACCCCATCCGAGTCTTCATGATGCAGTCCGCAGCCTTAAACTGGCGTTTGGCTAGATGGGCGCTCTTACTGTCTCAGTACGACATCTACTTCATGCCACAGAAGTCAATCAAAAGACAGACTATCTGTGATCTTATGGCCTATTCGAAGATTTGCCAGATGAACCCCTCGAAGTCAACACGGCCTCCCCGACAGAAGCCTGGCAGATGTTCTTTGACGGCGCATCTCGCATCGGCACGAGCGGATCCATCGTGGTGGGAGTGGGGGTGGTCCTCACTTCCCCCACATAATCATGTACTACCCCGAGCCTTTTCTCTAACAGAGCCATGCACCAACAACGTGGCTGAGTACAATGCGCTGCTCATTGGACTCGATCTGGCCAGAGAGTTAGAGACAAAACATCTCGAAGCCTATGGTGACTCTCAACTAATTGTCAAGCAAATGACGGGGGAATACGAAGTAAGGATAGACGACTTGATCCCGCTTCACAAAGCAACTACCAAGCTAGTGGAGTCATTCGAAAGTTTTCGCATTGAGCATGTGCTTCATTCTAAGAACACGCACGCGGACGCCCTCGCATCCTTGGCGGCTAATTTGGCCCAGCCGCTAGAAATGACTCAATGGGTCACTTTGGCGAGTCGAAGACTCTTTCGACCAAAAGATGTTCTAGAAGTGAACGCCACTCACCAAGTTTTGGATCAACCCGACCTGAAAGATTGGCGTCTCCCGATCATCGATTACGTCCTGTACATCATGCTGCCCGAAGATGTTAGAGAACAAGAGTCTGTCCGCCGACGTGCCTCAAGGTTCTACTACGATTCGACTACAAAGGCGTTGTATCGAAGGTCATATGACGACTTGTTACTTCGATGTCTTTCGAAGACAAAAGCATGAGAGGCTCTGCGCGAAGCTTATGATGGCACCTGCGGAGCTCACTAGCCCGGACCCAAGCTTTGGGATCGATTGCGGAGGATAGGATATTTCTGGCCTGGGATGGTCAGCGACGTGGTTGCTTACGCAAAGCGTTGCCACACGTGCCAAATCCACGCCAACTACCTGTATTAACCTCCTGAAGACCTACACCCGACAACGGCATCTTGGCCCTTCGAAGCATGGGGGATGGACATCGTCGGACCAATATCCCCACCGTCGGCGAGAGGTCATCGCTTTATTCTCGTGATCACCGACTACTTCTCTAAATGGACCGAAGCCATCCCCTTAAGAGAAGTCAAGACCAATGATGTGATTAAGTTCATCAAACATCATGTCATATACCGATACGACGTACCTCGACGTATCATCCATGATAACGGCACACAATTCGTTAGTCATGCATTCACCCGGTTTTGTGATAAATTCCGGATACAGAACCTTTCCTCCACAGCCTACACCCTTCAGCGAATGGCTTGTCGAGGCCTTCAACAAAATAATCATTAAGATCCTAACCAAACTGACTTCCAACAGCAAGCGCGACTGGAACGAGAAGCTGGGCAAGAGCTTATGGGGGTGTATCGCACGACGGTTCGTACACCGAACGGCAACACGCCTTATTCATTGGTATATGGCTGTAAAGCCATGTTACCATTAGAGATTCAAATTCCATCCCTCCGTATCACCCTAGCTATGGGGATGACGACCGAGGATAGTCATCAACGATGCCTCGCGTAACTTGAAGCGTTGGATGACAGGCGGCTTGAAGCTCAACAACACATTGAGTTCTACCAAGCCCGAATGTCTAAGGATTTCGACAAGAAAGTCAAGCGTCGATCCTTTAAGGAGGGAGAATTGGTGCTCGCCATCCGACGATCGATGGTTCTCACGTCCAAGAAGAAGGGTAAATTTCAGCCCAAATGAGAAGGACCGTTCGTAGTAGAGATAGTCTATTCGAATGGAGCTTATCGCATCATCAAACCGAACGGCGACAAGATCATGATGCCTATCAACGGCAAGTTCTTGCAGAAGTACTACCCTTAGTTCTCCTTCAAACTCCTACTAGTGCAAGAGTATAAACTGCCCCTCCAAGCTCCCGCGAGTGCATGAGTCTAAACTGGTCCTCACTCCCTCCAACTGGTACACGAGGTTAAACTGTTCCTACTTTATATACTCCGACAGGAAATCCTATACGAGATGCTACTAATAGCGTTCTTAAGTGTGACCTAGATCGCCATTTGGTCCAACCTTCTTACAGTGGGGACCAAAACAACCCTGTCATGTTAACTGTCACCTCTGATAAAATCAACTTACCAATCCTCTCCAATAGGATGGTGAGCCCACCAAAGTCGCTCACATCGTAGCAAACAACCCTGTCATGTTAACTATCACCTCTGACAAAATCAACTTACCAATCCTCTCCAATAGGATGGTGAGCCCACCAAAGTCGTTCACATCGCGGCAAACAACCCTATCATGTTAACTATCACCTCTGACAAAATCAACTTACCAATCCCTTTCAATGGGATGATGAGTCCTCATAGTTGCTCCGATCGTAACAAATTCTATCATGTTAACGATCACCTTTGATAACTGGCCCCGTTATTCCCACGAGTAACAGAACCTAAGTAGTAACCTACCATGCGACGTGTTGCTACTTCGGTCAATAGTCACACTCTTACATCCCTGAACTACCTGACCTATTCCGGGTATCCTAATATTCTCTTAGAATAATTGATGGGTAGCAGCCTACCATGCGACGGCTCCTACAGCAATCGATCATCATATTCCTACATCCCTGAATGATTTGATTATCATTCATGTCGTCATCCTCGTGAACGATGATGATTATCAAAGGCGGCTTAACAGACGACATGGCCCAACCACCCCCTCAAGCAGCACCTCGCCACATGGCAAGTCATTGTTGGGGTCTTCAGCTGGTCGCACGCACAAGCAACCGCTCTTTGGTTCAAGCTAAGTGTTACCCTCTCGGTTTCGCCTGAGCTACAACGCGAAAGTCGGGGTTAACCCGACCCCACACTACAAACAACGAAAAGCAGAAGGGGAGCCTAGTGACTAAGTCCAAGACAGGCTCGTCGAAGGCTCACCACACTACGAAAAATGGTATAACTAGCTCGACTTGGGTGACAGGCAGCACAGGCGAGTCCAATACAATGGTTATCATTGACCAACCAATAGCCCTAAGCACAGAGCAAACACAGAAAAAAAGGGCTATGCATGCAAAGCAGTAAGTAAACAAAAGTGTAACAGGCCATTCCAGGCCAAAATTACATACGTACATAGAGTTTTTGAACTGTGATGCATCAAGCATCAACAAAATTACAAAACAGTGTTTAACAAAGAGAACGACGCACTACATCAACTTCAAAAGACTAAAACTGGCGATTTTCGCCTTCACAGTCACGAGCTCTGTCGCCTGTCTGGCTCGGGTCTTCGCCTCTTGCCTCTGCTGAAGCCTGGTGAAAGCAGCCTCGCCATCCTCTTCTTCCTGGCGATGAAGCTGGAGCGCCCTTGCCACCGCTTCAGCAATGCGACCAAGCCGCATTTTTTCGTGCTCGAGCTTCCGTAAGTTCGCCTCTCCCTCAAGGGACCTAGCGTCCATGAAGAAAGCGGCGTCCATGTAGGCATCCATCTCAGCCAACACCGTGCGATGTTGCCCGTGCAAGCGTTTGAGCTTGGCCTCTTTCGCCTGAATGCGCCACGCCAGATCCTCACACTCGAACATAATGCTCATCGCGAGAGGCGGTGGTTCGTCAGAAGCATCGACGTGCACCAACTCCTCCAGGCGATGCATCAGCCCCCCCCAAACGTTGAAGCTCCCACTCACTTCGCCGGGCCAGCTAGCGACCACCCATACGGTAGATCTCCTCTAGGCCTTCGGCCACGAGGAGGAGCACGTCGTCGTACCCCCCGACGCCTTGGCTGATCATGACAGCCGTTCGGCGAAGGTCCTCCTCTAACTTCTGTAGGAGAACAAGCATCGGAGTGGGATCTGTGGCGGCGGACCCTTGAACCAGCCCAGCTGCTGCAGTAGACACCGCGTCGACGCCGACGGTAGCGGAGGAGGAAGCAACCTCCTTTCCCTTTGAAGCATTTGGCTTGGAGGCCATTGAGTAAAGCAGAAAAAAAACTCTGTACTTCTCTTCTGGTGAATTTTCTTTTGTAAGCATGAGAACTCTACTGAAGAGACCGCGAGCACATTATATAGCCGAGAGCTGAACGTCTAGGATTTGCCGCCTTAGGTAGATCAAACGGCTCAGATCTCTAGCGACGCTTCAAGTTCGACGCCCATAAGAGCTTCGCCATTGGGACTCCAAACCGACCGTTCAGATTGAGCGTGGAAGGTGAAGCATCCTGTCACTTCGTAATTAATGAGGACTAATGTACCCACATCGCCCTAGCTAACAAGCATTTGGGTCCGCGGGCAGACGCGTGGCACAAACTCACCTGCGCTCGAATTTTGCTTACACCACAAACTCGCCAGCATTTGAGTTTAGGTTTAAACGCAAACTCGCCAACACTCGAGCTTCGCCTGTAGCGCAAACTCGCCAGAATTCGAGTTTTGCTTACAGCACAAAACTCACCACCAATTTAAATCTCACTTACAACACGAACTCGTTAGTTTGTCTGTAACGTAAACTCGCCTGGACCTGAGCTTTGCCTGCGGCATGAAATCATCAGTAATTGAGTCTACCCGTCACATGAGCGAGACGCTGAATGGCGACACAACGAAATGAAAGGAGTATGTGTACGACGAGAAAGTGCAAACTTCATTAGATGCTTCTAGACAGTACATTTGAACAAAGTTATGACTTTTCAGCCAAGAGAGTCATAACATTACATTCGAGAAGAAAAACATGAAACAGAACATCTTGGACCTACTCCTATCCTACGGGTTTATTCTAGGAGTTTGAAAGACGCAAGCTTGGCTCTGACTGCGGCTATCTTCTCCACATGCATGGCGTGAGATTTTTCCTCTGCCTCTTGCTGGACTCGCGCCTCGAAAGAAGCGTTAGCGACGGCATCCTCCTGAAGCAGCAGTGGAAGATTACGCCTCTCTCTAGCAAGATCGCCTTGCACCGTCTCGCTCTGAATGCGTAGGCCCATCAAGACTGATTTCCCCTCTGCACGCGAGATCGTACCTAATAAGATCGAAGAAACGACAGACTCCATGTTAGATTGCAATAGGCGGTGCCGAATATCCAGATGATCAATAAGGGTCCCTTTGTCTTCTATGACTAGCTTTCGGCACTCTTGTTGCCACACGGCGCGACGGCGGACTGGAGCCAAGAATAGCTTCACTTTGGACTCTAAATCCGCATGTCGCAAGTTCTCCAATTTTGTCAGGAGTAGTTCCAGATCGATGAGTCTCTTTGAGCAGCGTAGGGCGAGCCTAAAGTCACCCTGGCAACGGAGGCGGGCCACACGGTCTAAGAGGGACTACTTCAGCTCCGTGAAAGTACCACGATCCTGATCAACGAGCGAGATCACTTGTTTCACGGTATTCTCCAACTCCTTTAGCTGGGTCAGAACGGAGTCCGAGGGTTCAGACTCCAGATCATGGTCAGGCGTGAGGTCCGAAGAAGAGGCATCATCCTTTGTCCACTTCGCACTAGACGCCTTCGCTCACGGTGCCATCCTGAACAAGAAGGAGACAATCAGCACAGTGCCCGCACTCTAACAGGAAAATAGGGCAATATATGATGTACGTGTCTGTCATCCAATGGTCCAGATTGGGCGGCGGAAAGGAAGAGCGTCCATTACACCACCTTCAATGAGAGGAGACGTGCCAATGTCAGTCCAGCTGGCAAGCACTCGAGATCGCGACTAGACACGCGGTTACTCCCAAATTAGCTCTAATCTTGCCCTCGGCTAGATTTGACTATGACCAGAATCTGCCTATGGCTAAGATTCGCTTGTGTCTTGAGTTCGCCTATAGTTAGAATTCACCTACGGTTTGAACTCGCCTGTGTTTAGAATCCAGCTGTAGCTTGAATTCGCCTATAGTTAAAGGGCCACCTGCAACGGCCTCACAGAGAAAGATAAAAGCCGAAAGATAAGAGGCAACATTGATTAGGAGGAGTACATGCACAAACACATTTGGTAAACCAAAAGGGCATAACGTTCATCCAGTCTTAAAATAGTACATTTGAACAAAGTTATGGCTTCACAATCAAACAAGTTATAACACAACGTCCAAAGCAGAATGAAGCGAAATGTCTTAACACGGTTTTAGACCTAAGAGCCTAGTCTAACAAACTAAAGGATGCAAGCTCTGCTTTAACCGTGGCTACCCTTCTCGTGTGGTCCTCCTGGGCTTTGTCTTCAGCCTCTTTCCTAGCCCGATCTTCAAAGCTTGATTTTGCGGCAGAGTCTTCCTGGTGTAGTGTTTGGAGGTTTCGAGTTGCCTCCTCAACATTCTTGCTGACATTTACGCTCTCAGATTGAATCCCTCTCAGGGTCGTCTCCATTTGCTCCAACTCGGCCCTCAGACGGGATACGGTGGAAGTGAAGTCGCCTATCCGCTCTTGTAGTGAACGCTGCTGACCCGCCCAAAAAGTCGACATGGGATTCCAAATCTGCTATTTCCCTAGAGCGAACATCCTGCTCCCTGGAGTGGACATCCTGCTCCCAGGCCTCCCGACACCGAGCGCGAGATAGGAAGGGCTCCACATTAGCTTCCGAACCCTCTCACAACAAGGTCTCTAGGCTCGTCAGGCGTGACTCCCGAAAAAAGAGCCTCTGCATACAACATGAGGCAAGCCGGCGTTCGCCTAACCGCCTAAGATCGGCCACACGATCCAGGAGGGACTGTTTGAAGTCATCATAGGTCCCTATGCTAGGACTGACAAGGGAAATTACCTGCTTCACGGCATTCTTAAATTCCTCAGCGTGAGCCTGTATAGACAAGGAATCTGAGGAAACAGACTCTTGACCTGGAGCGAGCGCCGCAATGGGTGGAACCTCGAGACAAGGTTGGGCTCCAGATGGAAGAACATGGTTTGAAGTGGAGGAAGTCGCGATTCCCTCAGATTCATCGTCAGAAATCAAAATGGGCTCGGCCGCACGCTCTTCAGTAGTAGGCACTTCTTCCTGAACTGCACAACACGACAGCAACACAACACGGAGTTAAAAGCAAGAAGTATCGACTTGACTTGTGACCTCCTAATCGAACTACACGAAAGCCTAGACAAAAAGGTACCTTCGATGGCAGCGGTCTCGGTAGCACCCGTGGAAGACACCCTCTTTTCTTTTTTCGAAGCGACTCTCTTCACCTTCAGCGCCATTTCGAGTGCAATGATAGGAAGCATAAGTTTTCTCTAGAGAAGATAACAAGAAAACTACAACCTCCCTTAACAAGGGGGAGGGGTGTTAAATACTCATGGCCTGGACGATTGTCTGTCGTTCGATTGGACCGCTCAGAACCGAACAGTCAAAAGTAAGGCCGAACGGTTTAGGATCCCACGTATGCGGTCGAGATCCGACAGTTTCTAGACACGATCTCTCACCAACGGTCCAGATCAGGCGTGGAGAATGAAGAGGCCCACTACACCGTCTTTAATGCGAAACGATGCACCCACATTGTCTTAACTGATGAACGTATTAACGCATAAATTGACACGTGGCCTACTAAGAGTGGAGCCCGCCCATGAGCCGAATTCGTCGTTTGAACTCATATAGTTTGAGCTCGTCTAATGGTTGAGCGATCAGGCTCGCACACCACTCTGGAACTCAAGCCAGTGCCAATTTCGCCTGCAGATGGAATTTGCCTGCAGATAGAATAAGCCTACAGTTGAAATCCGCCAACAGCTGGAATCCGCCTACTAGTACGGATCCATATTGAACAATGACAAAAACAATGACAAAAACAAAAAAAATGTGGGGCGCACACAAGGGAAATAATGACTAGGAACAAAAGGATAATTCCATTCAATAAAAGAGATCCGAATACAACGATGGAATCAAAAGCAAATTACAAAGCTCTTAGCCGTGACTCCACCTCGTGAATCTCCTCAGCACACTTGAGCTCGAGCCTCCTCAAAATCTCTCGACGAAGATCCTCCTCAGAGCACGAGACCAAGTCTTGGATAGTGTGCTTGACTTCCTTGAGGGCTCGGTCTTTCTCCTCAATAGAACCAACGACCAGTTGCCGTCGGGACTCGAGTTCTTCCATCTCCCCTACCAGCTGTTCGCGAGCCTTCTCCTAATTAACTAGTGAGGCTTGCGTGTTAGCGATGACTTACTTGGTCTTCGCTATCTCCAAAGACAAGCGAGAGAGGTGGGAGTCAGCCTTTTGTTGCTCTAGGCTCATTCGCTCGTTCTCGGTCTTGACACGCTCTAACTCTTCTGATAACCTCACCTCCAATTATATTGACACATTCAGTCTGTGATCGCGCTCCTCTAATGCTGCCTGAACCTCACCGAACGCAAGATAAACGATCTCGGAGCTCGTCGCGCGAAGGGTAAGCAGCTGTCGGATGGCCTGCTCTACCTCCTTCAAGCGCTGGAAGTACGGATTAGCCACGGTGGCACCAAGCTTCTTGACCAAGAAAGCCATGTAATTATCAAGATCCTCCTTGAACTCCTCGAAGGGGCAGCTTTCATCCAATGCGAGCTTGACGCTGTCAGCTAGAGTGTCTCGGAAGTTAGCAAGGGCTTGGTCTATCTTCCTCTGGCGTGAACGCTCCAAAGGAGAGAGGATAGCCTCATCGGCCGCGGATGTCATAACCGAAGCCACGTTCGAGGTGCTGGTAGCTATGACGGTGGGAGTAGTGGCAGATACCGCCAAAACCGGAGCGTCAATCGATGACAATGGGATAGCGACCGTAGCGCCAACGGTCACCAAGGATGAGGAAGCGATCACCAGCCGAGTGGGTGTCTCCCCTTGGGTCAGAGACTCCTGAGCCGATGCCGCACCCCCGACCAATATTTCTTCAGAAATAGGGATTTCCCCTTGTCGGTCTGTCACCTCTTCATGAGCCGACACCTCCTCCTCGCTCGACATCGCCTCATGAATCGAGAAATCATCTTCCGCCTCCGATTCATCCATCTCTCCAGTCGACTGGCCCGCCCAAGAGGGGAGACCCTCCGTACCAACAGCTTTATGGTATGGGTCAGCTGCGTATACAAGAGAAAAGTTAGTAAATACCCCCGGGAAGAGCCCCACTGACGGTTCAGCATGAACGGATAGACAACGCTAGATCCTACTCTTACCTGAGCCACCAAGCCCCTCTTCGTCTCCACTTCCCTCCTCTTCATCGGAAGGAATGTATATTACTCTCTAAACGGTACCTACATTAAGTCAACACAAATGTCAGATGGTGCGGATTCGACCTTACGCCCGGGGGCACAGTGTTAAAGATTACCTTCTGGTAGGACCGTGGAGGTCATTGAAGCCCCCGCCTGTAGCCTCATGCCAAACTATGGAGGAGCATCCTCCGAAGTTGTTAGGACTGTCCCTGATGCGGCGAAGAGAGTAGGTGAAATACCCCCAGTCACAGGAGGAGTCACTCCAGGAATGATCACCTAAGTAGCATCATCCCGACCTTCTGTCGCTCTGGCAACCTCGACCGTATCTTTGTGATGGACCTTCTTAACTGCCACCATCCTGGAACTTTCGGCCATAGTCTCTCGCTGTCATTTAGAAAGAAGCGAGCTAACCGGAGGTAGGAGGGGCATCCCCATCTGTCCGGCTATCGTACTCTGGGCCTGTTCCAGACATTCACCAGCCCGGGCTAGCTCATCAGATTCTCTCTGCCCACTGGTGGGATCCAGTGAAGGGCCAGGGGACGGAGCTTTAGACTCAAGTGCCCCGGATTCATCTAAACCTACATCAAAGCCCTTGGTGTCTTCAGCAAGATCTTTCGAGAACCATTCTCTAGTAGTTTGGCGGCCCTTGCACCTTGAGGAACAAGGATCTCCCCTTGGGCGGCGCCCGTGTTCCGTCAGACAGGAACTCTAGAACCGAAAACCCTCAGGATTAGCGCTAGCGCCCCGATACCACCGACAATATAGGAGTATATGGTGCAGATCACGATCCTTTGTAGGTAGCTCGAAATGAATATGGGTGCTGCCAGCGTGAGTTCAAAACCATCCCCGAGCGCCATCACTAACCCTCCTTCGAAATGTAAGTAGGGGTTGATGTTTCCCACGTACAGCTGGTCATACCCGAACTGGCGGGCGAATCTACAAGGAATGTATGGCTCGAGGTAGTACACAGAGCCTGTTCGCAAGATATGATATCCTGGTCGAATATTCACCAACCATCAAAAAGCGCCACAGGAAAGAACGGTGTGGTGATCCACCATCGATATATCGCTAAGAGACTCGCCATACCCTCCTCCACTGAAGTAGGGGAAGAAATGGTGAAAATTGTAATGGTCGAAGTGGGACATCGTCTTCCTAATGTCAGGGATGTCTTTACACTTCCACGAGCATCTCTCCAGGCGCTGGACGAACAGAACGAATCTTTCCCCTTGAAGAGTAGCTGGGGTACTCATCAAGCACTCGCAATGGTCGACAAACCACGCCATCAAGTAAGTGTAGGGCAGCCCCACTCTAGGGTTAGGAGTGCTAATAACTTCACCTTCCCCTTCGTTGACACTCGACACACAACAAAATTAAGCTGTCAATATACGGAGTCCCCGATGGATACATGCCACCATCGCCGACACCAATACGTAGGACTTCCCGTGGGCTAAGCAAACCGCTGGATAGACGACCTCCATCGGGAGCGCCTCAAAGGAATGAGTGGGAACCACGCACCTCTTCAGCCACAACATGAGGTACCCCGCGAGCAAGACCTTTCCAGATATAAGGGACTTGGCCTGGTGGTGGAACGAGTAGAAAACCGTTCCGAATTTGAATCCACCCTCTTCACGCTCGAGAGTCATGGTGGCTCCCCCTTCGGCCGTCCTCCTTTCCACTTTGGCCTGGTCACACTCGTCCAGCGGCAGAGTAGGCCTTCTCTTGATATCATTTTCCGAGAATAAGTAATCAGTCCAGTTCTTATGGCTGATCCCCGGAGCCCTCTTCTTCTTACCTTTATGGTCTACCGCCCCCAAGGTATTGAGGCATATAAGGTAGTGACAGAGCAATTCCCACAGAGTCTCAACCACCAAGGGGGAGCGGTTAGAAAGTTGGTCAATCTCATCTTGACCTGTGACGTACTCCTCGTAGGGGAAGCTTCCTAAAGGCAACCCTGACACGTCATACATCTCATGAAGGGTTATGCCGAGTTCATCATTGGGGGTGAAGAACGTGCCGTTGTCCAAACAATACAGTTCCAAGATGCTGTGGAACTGAGGAGCATTGATTTTCAGACCATGTCGAGTGGCCCGAATAGCTACGTACAACTCTGAATCATTGAGATCAGAATTCTCGGCCAAGACGTAGTCAGTAATGTTAGACCACCAAGTGCTTCTACCAGGCACAGAGTAGATCCACCCCGAGGCTCTGAAGTCCTTTGGAGGGAATTTCCCCCCAGCCCGAAAGAAACGATGGCAGAAAGTCTCCGCGACCGCAGCCGTCTCCCCGACGGGCAACTCGTTGAATGGCAGGCCAGGACATAAAGCGGTCACACGTTTGTAGGAGCTGTCCACCCCGTACCCAGCCATGGAGCCCGTGAAGACACCGCAAGTCACCCTGTCTTGAGTTGGGGTCAAATCCCAGTTCATCATACTTAGGACTGCAAGGGACTACAACTCAACAATTAAGAACCCTCTCGGCATGCTGGGAAGGTAGTAGTAGACATCGTCCACTACGCGGAGCCACCTGCTCTCCCTAAGCAATAGAGCTGAAGGATCAGTCGCGGCATCACCAAATAAAAATTAAGGTTTTTTGAGCTCTGTCCTAGCCTCGTCTGTCAACATCGCGTCAGTAGTCAACTCACGCAACGTCAAATAGTGCTCGTCAGTGACTCTCTTGATCAATACATCCGTCTTGTCGATAGCAAACACGGGTACCGGATCCAGGAAAGGGAATCGGGGAGGCACCGTATAGCCTGTACCTCCGACGAGACCGATAGCCACGCCCTTCAGAAGGGCTTCGTCAGAAAAGGTCGCTACAAGGAAGAACCAAAGAATTAGGATGGAATCTGCCCTAGGGGCAAATCCGCATTTCAAGCCAAAACAGGCAAAGTCGCCAGACAAATATAAATCCGCCTATCAAAAAGAGAATCCACTTGACAAAGACAAGATCTGCCTGTATAGACCGAATTCGTCTTTACCAAACAAAGGTCGAACTCGCCTGTCAAGAACGAATTCGTCTTCGCCCGATAAAGGCCGACTTCGCCTATAAAGGCAGAAGTCACCTTCTACAAATAAATACAGAATCCGCCTGAAAAAGGCCATTTTTATCCAAATTGGGGAAACTGCCAAAAAATTGTAGGGTTCACTGAGGAAGACGAGCAATGCTCACCCTCCCGACCTAACGCCGGCAATCAATGCAAAGTCGTCAGACAAACCTTTCGACTTACCTAAGTACGTCTCAGGCACGCTGGCAATCGTACCAGCGGCGATGTGATTAGAATAACATCTAGGACCTCCTCCCTTTGGAACGCATTTCTTGGATTTCGGCGCCATGTTTGGGAGTCGGGGATGAAGTGGGAGCTTCTTTCTCTCTAGAAAATTTTCACTCGAGCAGAAGTTCCTGAGCATGGTAGCTCTCAAAGGAGGGGAACAAAGCCTATTTAAAGGCGGAAATGCTTGCATGGCCACGATCGCTCTCAAGAGGCGGAGCATTGGCGGTTAAGAGATGTGGCCACGATCGAAATCGACGGCCCATATTACTCTCAATAGTTCGTTCTCTTTTGAGATCACGAAAAAACCGTCGAGATAGGAAACGGGTCGGCCAAAACCCGGGACCCGAACCGAAATCGCCGACTGAACCTAACGGCTGAATTCGAAAACCACGGCTACGATTCATCATCGAGAGAGGTGCATGAAGCTGACGTGCATTGTCAGATCACAATTAATGCGATATGACGGACCCACGCCGCCTTAGCTGGAAAGCACGAAGCTTCATCGGCAAACACGTGGCTCACATCCCGCCAGATCGAATTTCGTCTGAAGGAAGGGTTTCGCCTGCAAAGACATGGCTCGACCCCATAATTTTAAATTTCACCTGCGAAACTGAATTTCGCCTGAATGATTTGTTCGCCGTCGAAAACGAATTTTAGGTAGTACGACTCGCCTAGAGTTTCGAACCGCCGATGGAATGGCCTAACTCAAACCCACACCTCAAACGACTTAGGGTTAGAGCAGAAATCTTAGCATTAAGCCTAAGAGAAACTATTCAACAACTCATCATACTGAGAGGAATAGTATGGCTAGGCCGATTCAAACGATAATCGGTAAAGGTAAGTCAAACCCGTTGATAGCTGAGGGTTTGCTAAAAATCCTAAAGAGGGCTAAATTCACCCTAACCCACCCAGGACTTCTTTATTCAAAGTATTCCAGAACATACACAAGTTGGTTAAGGTCTGAAAACTTTGAAGGGGGTCTTATAGACGGTAAAAATTACCTTTGCAGACTTACGTGAAATTCGCCTGTGAGTCAGAGTCGCCCACACAATTTGAGGGTAGGGCTCACCCATGGGCTTGACTCACTAGCGCGAACCCAAACCGCATGATCACCAAATTCGCTCGCATTTGTTGATCACAGATTTACCTGTATGATCGACTCGCCCGCACGAGTCAAGACCATCTAGATGACTGTAATTCGCATGTTTATTCGACTCGCCCGTACGAGTCAAGATCATCCAAATGACTAAAATTCACCTGTTTACTCGACTCGCCTGCTCGAGTCGAAAGTCGAATTCGCCTACGAACTTTAGGATTGCCAGTGTACTTGGCAGCCGCTACGTTACGTACAAGGGTGGACTTTCCCACTCCTCACGATGTGAAGGAAAGGAGTATAGTGCTCCAAGTCCATCAAGTAGCCGCTCACAGTACGAGCGACCAGTCAAATCCATACAGTCGCCAAGTCCGCCCGCATGCTCACGATTGAAGCTCACCTTGCCTGCACGAGTCAAGAGCTAAATCCGCCCGTGATCAACAAGCTCGCCGAACTAGTACCTGGCAGCCGCAACAACACGTACAAGGATGGGATTTTCCACTCCTCACGACGTGAAGGGAAGGAGTACAGTGCTCCGAGCCCATCAAGCAACCGCTCATAGTACAAGCTAAAGGCATGGTATTTCCCAATAGTACATGGTCACACCCTATGATTCAGGGAGCAACCATGTCGTTTCTCCCTCTATTTAAGAACCTCTCCTGCTACAGGAAATGGGTTCAAGATTGAAAAGTTCAAAAGAACTATTAAAGAGCGATTTTCCCAGAATCCCTTTGACTAAATAAATCAGTTAATCGAACCATTGACCCTTGGTTCTCGGCTCCGATCGTCGTTTGAGAACTCAGGAGATTCGAACTATTCCGACCTAAGCTTCTACTGTGTACTAAAGCTCGCCAGCAACCTCGGTCGAATCGTCCAAGGGAAGCAGACTCGGTGCGAGAACCGAGCGAGGTGTCCTATAGCTACAGAAAGTCCCCACGTTAAACAAGGAGGGCATTCCCTCCGCTTCTATTGTAATTTCGATTCATTAGCTTGTAGTAAGCTATTCTTATCAATACGAACGAAATCCCTATTTCGGGAGATCAAAATTTACACCTACAGTGCTCCATGGTTGCGATTAAACAAATATGGTGAAACACAAATACACAAATTAGCATCACATCGGTTGACCGAAGTATGACATCGGTCGACCGATCGGTGTGCACAAATGTGCACATGCAACACAACCTAGACCGGTCGACCAACATCCTCCGTTTCGGTCGATCGACCAGAGTTGAAACTGAGGGTGAACTAAAGATGCATGTTTTGATCTACAATTCATCAAATATAAAAAATTTACAGATTAAATACATGTATTAGGTTTTGTGTAATGTGATTAGGGTTCACTTATCAACATGAAAACAAAATTATCAATTTTGAGTGGATTCTAATAACCCTAACATGTTCATACTTATAGGAAACCTCATGAAAACAATGAAATTTGATGAAAACACAAGTTAGATATATTTCAGAACTAAAATCCAAAATAAAGAATCTGTTTCATAACCTTTTAAAACAAAAAGATCAAATCTTTGAATCTTATAGTTTAAAAGAGCAATCTTTATACTGAAATTAGGTTTAAAAATCTAATAAATCCAATTAAAACCAGAAATAAAAATTGAGGATTGGATTAGAGGAGATGTAACTCACCTCAAAACTCGTGATGAACTCCCAAACACGTGAGAAACACGATCCTCCTTTACCAAAAGTTACGGATCTTACCCTCTTCTTGATTTCCGCTTCTCAAAGCTCTCAAAACTCATGAATTTAACTCTAAAGTTTGCTGAGGGGAGAGGGTGGCTGTTGGGATGTGATAATATGAAGAAAAAACAAAATTTTGGGCATATATACTCATATATATATGGATAAACCCGAACCAAAGCAGTTTGACCCGAAATAGAAACCTAACAGGAGTTTGGTTTCCCGTCAGTCGACTGATCACTTGGCATTAGTTGAGCGGCCAGTTCCTATTAGTCGACTGATGCCAAGTAATCAGTCGACCGGCTAGATGCAAATTCTAGCCTATAGGTTTGTGCACACGTGCATGTTTACACTATAATATATGTACATATATACTTAAATCAATCTCTAATCAATTTCAAACATATTCATTCATCAATAAATGATATTTATCATAATATAACTCATTTATTACTATTTATCATAGTATTTTAAAAATTACGGGGTTTTACAGATGACATCTAGTAGACAGAAGAATGCAGGAATGCTTTCACTAGCCTTAAGAGATACCTCAGCACCAAGCCTATGCTAAATAAACCTATATAAGGGGAGTAGCTTTATCTTACCTTGCTGTCTCAACAAAAGCAGTCAGCTCAGCCCTAGTTCGAGAAGACGAGAACGTGCAAAAGCCAGTCTACTATGTCATTTGCATCCCTAAAGTGACATAACTCAATTACCTCCTCATCGAGAAGACTACATTCTCCTTGGTCACAACAGCTAGGAGACTCCGACCTTACTTTCAAGCACATATGGTAATGGTCTGAACCAATTTGGCCTTGAAGAAAGCACTCAAGAATTTTACTATGTCCGAGAGAATGACAAACAGGGCTATCGATCTTAGCGAATATGATATACAGTTCGAACCTAGGACAATCATCAAGGCTCAGGTTCTTGCCGACTTATTGATCAAGTCGTCCACTCCAGAAGACAACTCATTGATGCTACCTTTGGTCCTAGCACCAATCCCGACTCCCAAGCCAGTAAAAAGGATAATATCTAAGAAGAATCAGACCCCTAATTACGACAACCAGAATTCTCTAATTGGTGGGTGGTAAATATAGATGGAGTGTCATGGGAGCGTGGCAACAGAGTTGGTGTAGTGCTGCGCAACCCGGAGAAGCACATCTTCGAGTACCCTATCCTGTTCGACCTCTTAGCCTCTAACAATGAAGCTGAGTACGAGAGCCTCCTAGCCGGTCTCAGAGCCACCCTAGTAGCCAAAGCTAGTTTTTTCTTCATCGTCACCGATTCGTAACTTTTTGTCTACCAAGTACGATGAGATTATGAAGTAAAAGAACCTAGGATGGCGAAGTACATGGAAAAAAGTCAAAAAACTGTTGCACAACTTTAAAGAGTTTAAGATTGAGCAAATTCTAATAGCCTACAATGCTCGTGCGGATTCTCTATTCAAGCTAAGCCCCTTGAGCTTAGGGGCATGGGTGACCAATATATACATATACACTCAAGTAGCCAAGCATTGCCAAAGTAGCACCGACCTCGGTCATGCTACTAAACTAACAAGCAGAGACATGTTTGATGAACCCACTCGTCTAGTACTTGACAAAGTGGGCCAGAAGATCGAGCAAAAGCTAGAAGCCTATAAAGAGGCGCCTTGAAGTATGTCTGAAATTACCCTTGGGGGGTGAATAGGGTATATGCTAATCTAATCCGATATTAAAGCCGATTAAAACTTATTAACAATTATATCCTATAAAGAATGATAGTTTAACAAATTATGACCAATGATATGTAATTAAAAACAAGGGCGATATAAACATGAATAAATATGCAAATGAGATAGTAACAAATGACAATTGCAAACACACAAAGTGATCATGGAGTTCGGTCACTCCCGACCTACATCTCCGCTCCCCACTCTCGAGGAGAATCTCCACTATCTCAAAAGATAACTACACAATTGGTTTTTAATACTCACCGATAAACGTTTACAACTCACACAATTATAATCACACAATACACCCTCTAAGTGTTGGCCTAGCCTGTGTCAGCTTTCTTAAGTGCTTGGATTTACCACCTCTCCCTAGGCTTTACTACCAACGCCACTCCTCTTAGAATTGATCCCGTCTCTCACCAACCACATCTCTCGGTGCCCTTGTGTATTACAATGTGTTCTCAATAATGAAAGCGTAAATATAAAGTGTTTGTTCTCTAAACAAGAAGAGAAAAAACTTAAAATACTTAAACAAACTTGTCCAAAACTTGAGTTTTATTTTTCTTAGTTAGTTCAGAAGTTTGTGCATAAGGGGTATATATATGATCACAAAACAAAGCCCAAAAACCAAAAAAATTCAAGCAAAAAGACAAAAACTAGAAAAATTAGCAAACTAGAAAAACTAACCGTTACAGGCCATTAGTCGATTGATATTGTTCATCAGTCGACTGATGAGATGACCGTTACAGGCCGCTCATCCGTCAACGGTCGACTGATGAACTCCTCAGTCGACTGATAACCTACATCGGTCGACTGATGGTCCATCAGCAGATTGAACATAAACTTTCATCTTTGCCAACCACTTTTATTGGTCGACTGATGATTTCATCAGTCGACTGATAACGTGCACATAGATTTTTCGAACAGTAAAAATTAATTTCAAACCCCTTAAAAATAGCAAATAAATTCCAAAAAATATAAAAATTTGGAAAATATTTATAAACATAAAATAAACATGTTATAAAAAGAATTTTTCAAATTGCATTTTCTATTTGTGAAAACTCATTATTTTGCAAAATTTATCAAAATACGAAATCTCAAAAACACATGATTTTGACAAAATGATTTAAACCAAAATTTGAAATCTTTCGAATTAATTTATAGACTTAACAAAAGATGTAAACTAGGATTATTTAGTCTATAAACCAAATAACACAATATTTTCTAAAAAATATCCAAATTGTGATAAAACCAAGGAATGTGTGTGTGTATAATATAGAGCTTAAAGTATTAACACATAAAATGTAACTTAACGTAATGACCGTGAACTTTTGATACTAGTTAAAATAAATTTTTTTGTATTTTAAAATATTTAATTATTATTTTTAAAAGACTATCTATATTTTTCTCGATTTTCTAGAAATTTCTATGATTTAAAAGTTCAAATTTTATATTATATAAATAATTTTAATATTTATAAATTAATTTAGTGCAATAAATTTTTTTGTAATTAATCTGTTGTGTTATCAATAATATTACGTATCATTTAAAATAATATATTGCATTATTATTACTATTACGTATTATTTCATGTATTATGTTGTATTATTAATTACGTATTATTTGTATAATTTATTATATTATTTCTACTATTGCATATTATCTATTGTATTAATACAATTGGTACATTTTATTGTGTAGATAATTATTCCATAATTATTTGATTTTAAATATAAGTAAATATATTTTTTAATTAATTATTCTCATTTAATTGTATAATATGTGTATTATTACGATTAATGCGTATCAACTAATGTATTAATATAACTGGTACGTTTTAATTTGTAGATATTTATCCCGTAATTATTTGATTTTTTAAATATAAATAATTATTTTTTTAATTAATTTTGTTTTAATTACCTAATCCTAACCCTAATACAAACATATATATATATATATATATATATATACCCCAGTTTAATAAATTATGAGTAACAAATTATATCCTAGAAAGAATGATATTTAACAAATTATGTGTAAGGATATGTAATTAAAAACAAGGGCGATATAAAACATGAATAAATATGCAAATGAGATAGTAACAAATGACAATTGCAAACACACAAAGTGATCATAGAGTTCGGTCACTCCCGACCTACGTCTCCGCTCCTAACTCTCGAGGAGAATCTCCACTATCTCAAAAGATAACTACACAATTGGTTTTCAATACTCACCAATAAACGTTTGTAACTCACACAATTGTAATCACACAATACACTCTCTAAGTGTTGGCCTAGCATGTGTCAGTTTTCTCAAGTGCTTGGATTTACCACCTCTCCCTAGGCTTTACTACCAACGCCACTCCTTTTGGAATTGACCCAGTCTCTCACCAACCACTTCTCTCGGTGTCCTTGTGTACTACAATGTGTTCTCAATAATGAAAGCGTAAATACAAAGTGTTTGTTCTCTAAATAAGATGAGAACACAATTAAGCTCACACTCAAGGAATTGTTTCCGGTAAAAGTTGCTGTTTTCATTGATGTTCTCTTTTTCGAGATCTGTTACAACTTCGATCGTTACAACAGTATAAAATGAAAACAAAGGGGTTACAACTTTAACGAAAATAAACACGAGAGCCCGGTTTGGTACGGTCTCGCTTGCGTGGGTTGTTGGCCTGTGACGGGGACGTCGATATCCGTGGACCGCCGACTCTTCAAGATCCTTCCGGGAAAATCCGGCAGAGCTTCGTCTATCCGCGTGGGATATAGAAGCAGAACTTCTTCGATCCGCGTGAGATCTAGAAGCGTAAAGCGTATATCTCGGCTAACGCGAGATAATAGCTCTTCTCAGTGTCGCCTGCGAAGGGCAACACCAAGGAACAGAAGGGGGGTGAATGAAGAAAAGGATGAAGACCTTTCGCTCCTCGATCCGGCAGGGCTTCGCCGCTCTCCTGCAGACTCTGACTCCTCACTCCGGCAGGGCTTCGCCGCTCTCTTGCAGAACAATCCTTGGCTAAGATAATTCAGCCTTGAATTGAATGCCAAATCAAGAGCCCCTCACAAAGGAGGCCAAGGGGGCTATTTATAGCCAAAAGGAGAGGGGGGGGCTGATGTGAGACACCCCCCTTGGGGTGTCTCGGCCATGGCCGAGACACCCCTAGGGTGTCTTGGCTTTGCCAAGACGCCTCTCGGGTGTCCCGGGCCTGCCGAGGCCCATTTGGGTGTCCCAACGCAGTCCGAGGTCCTGCCGTTGTCCTGCCGTTGTCCCGCCGTTGACTCGCTGTTGACTTTTCGTCCGAACTCGGATTTGAGTGATTTCGGATGCGTTGGAATCGTGACGGCGAGCTCTGTAGGCCCCAACGGTTGGATTATCCGTGGGATGATCGGGGCACAGCGGGCGTTGGTCCAATTGCGGTGATCGCGGGGTTTTCAGTCAACCCGTATCTTCGTGATTCTGACATTCTGTCGGCTCACGTAATCCGTCGGTTTGCTTCAGTCGCTCACCGGCGTCATTTGAGCTCTTGTGAACTGGGTAGTGTCGTCCAATCGTCGATCGTTAACACCGAGCTGTGAGTGGGGACCTATCGGCAATTTTCGATGCCTACAGATACCCCCTCCAAAGTGTTTCGGACTCGTTTCTTTTATAGAAGAGACCGGAATACTTTGGATATGATTGGTCCAGCCTTCAGTCGGCCTAAAGGACCTGTGGTTCGCTTCAACTCTCGGCTCCTTCGATCTTCGGTTTATCCGGTGCTTTGTCGAATAACTGAAGTTGTTCCGGCGCTACGTTTATCGCCTAGCCGTCGTCGGAGTCTTGAGTCTACAGCTGGTGAATTGAGTTTGGCTTGTGTCATTGAGTTGACTTTTGAACTTGCTATCCCCGTCACATCGTGTTGACTTGAGGGTTTCGGTTGACTTTTTTACGCAACGCGCTGTCCGGCATTGACCTAAGGCTACGCGTTGACCGGCGTCCACCTTAGGGTTTTGGAACCGCTTGGGTTGACCTTCGTTGTCACGTGTTGACTTTCGTCGCCACGTGTTGACTTTCGTCGCAACGCGCTGTCCGGCGTTGACCTAAGGCTACGCGTTGACCGGCGTCCGCCTTAGGGTTTTGGAACCGCTTGGGTTGACCTTTTGTTGCAACGCGCTGAATGACGTTGACCTAAGGCTACGCGTTGACCGGCGTCCACCTTAGGGTTGCGAAACCGCTTGGGTTGACTTTTGTCGTCACGTGTTGACTTTTGTCGCTACGTGTTGACTTCTGTCGCAACGCGCTGTCCGGCGTTGACCTAGGGTTACGCGTTGACCGGCGTTTACCCTGGGGTTTTGAACCGTCGAAAGGTTGATGTGTGAAGTTCACCCATATTTTCAACCGCCGGCAAAGAGAATAATCATCGGGGGATTTAAAAGACGATTCGGGGGGTCAAAAGACTGTCTAGGGGGTCAAAAGACTGTCTAGGGGGTCAAATCCTGGGCGAAACACCCCGGGGTGTCTCGGCATTGCCGAGACACCCATGTAGGCATCAAAAATTGCCGATAGGTCCCCGAACATAGCTCGGTGTCAACGAGCGGCGATCGAACGTCACTACCCGGTTCACAAGAGCTCAAATGATGCCGGTGAGCGACTGAAGCAAACCGACGGATTACGTGAACCGACAGAATGTCAGAATCGCAAGGATACGGGTTGACCGAAAACCCCGCTATCACTGCAATCAGATCAACGCCCGCTGCGCCTCGACCACCCCACAGATAATCCAACCATCGGGGCTTACAGAGCTCGCCGTCACGATTCCAACGCATCCGAAATCACCCAAATCCGAGTTCGGACAAAAAGTCAACGGCGAGTCAACGGCGGGACAACGGCACAGCCCCGGGCTGAACCGGGGACACACGAAGCTGTCTCGGCTGGCTCGAGACACCCCATGGGGGGTGTCCCGGCTTGGCCAAGATACCCCTAGGGGGGTGTCTCTCCTCTTAGGGGTGTCCATATCAGCCCCCCCCCTCTCCTTTTGGCTATAAATAGCCCCCTAGGCCTCCATTGTGAGGGGCTCTTGATTTTGGCGCTGATTTAGCTCTTGGAGAAGAATTTCCGGTCTTGGGATTATCCTCGAGATCTGAAATTCTAAAGTCTGAAGCGGCGAAGCCCTGCTGGAGTGAGGAGTCAGAGTTTCTTCATCAAGGTTCATTCACCCCCCCTCTCTGATCCTTAGTGTTGCTCCTTTGCGGTGACACTAAGAAGAGCTATTATCTCGTTTTAGCCGAGATATACGCTTATAACCTCTAGATCTTGCGCGGATCGACGAGGTTCTGTTTCTATATCCTACGCGGATAGACGAAACTCTGCCGGATTTTATCGGCAAGGATCTTGAAGAGTCGGCGGTCCACGGACATCGACGTCCCCGTCACAGGCCAACAACCCACGCAAGCGAGACCGTACCAAACCGGGCTCTCGTGTTTATTTTCGTTTAAGTTGTAAATCCTTTTGTTTTCATTTAAATTCTGTTGTAACGCCTGAAGTTGTAACAGATCTCGAAAAAGAGAACAAGTAATGAAAACAGCAACTTTTACCGGAAACAAGCTGGCGACCACAGTGGGAGCCGCCGACCTCGCTGCCGAGATCGGAGTGACGCAACCGGCCTTCAAGATCCGGGTGAATGAAGAGATCGAATATGAATTCGATCAGAAGAAGTTCGAAGAGTACCTCTCCTCCTCCTCCTCCAGATCTGCCTCTCCGCACCGGCGCAGGAGGAATTCATCTCCAAAAAGGGCTCGCGGGATCTCCAACTCCTCAATTCAAGACCCCGCCGTCGCTGCCACTACACTTGCACCACACAACGGCCTTGCGTCGATCAGTGTGGTCAAGAACGTAGATCCAACCGCTACAAAGGCGATAGGTGATGCTGCTTCAACTCCATCAAAGAGAGCGCTTCAAAGACGTCGCCAACGTCTCGCTCAACAGCTCGCCAAGGCCAAGGAGTCAAAGGATGGAGTGCGCTATGCAGAGGACTTGAAGTCGAGGCAGCGACAAGAGCAGCGGCAGGTAATCAACTTCCCCTCCAAATCAGGAGCGAATGAGTGGATCCGCGTCAAGAGGAACCGCTCCACGCTCGAGGAGCGAATCAAGAAGCGCCGTGCCCTACTTGCACAAGCCCGGCTCCTCCTAAAGAAGGCAGAGGAGATGCAGCAAGAAACGGCG
>BQKN01066292.1:579678-591579 GCA_022839385.1 Asparagus kiusianus
TGAAGTCGAGGCAGCGACAAGAGCAACGGCAAGCAATCAACCTCCCCTCCAAAACAGAAGCAAGTGAGTGGATCCGCGTCAAGAGGAACCGCTCCACGCTCGAGGAGCGAATCAAGAAGCGCCGTGCCCTACTTGCACAAGCCCGGCTCCTCCTAAAGAAGGCAGAGGAGATGCAGCAAGAAACGGCGGTCAAAACGCCGTCCAAGAGCAAATCGGTGTGGGTGCCCAAGGCAAACCCAACACCTCAAACCAAGAAGGGCAAGATTGTCGCCCAGAGTTCAACCAAATCAGAGCCTACTCCTCCTGTACCGGCACCCTCAACAGGGCCAGGTAAAAAAGGGGATCATTCAAGATCCCAGGTTCCTTTGGCGAGTCGCCTCGGTCCCTTACCGGAGAACCGAGGCAGAATACCCGTCAAAGAACGGTTGGGACCATTGAAAGGTCCCCAAACTAAAATCCAGACTGGGGGTGGATTCAATCCCCCCAAGAATATTGACAAAGGGAAAGCCCCTATCACCGGCCGCACTGAATTGCGAGCCGAACTGAAAGAGCCCGTTCGATTTCTACGCTCCCAAAAGCGTAAAGTTGAACGGGCCACTCTTGAAAAGTCTAACCAATTTTTGCATTCCCAAAGGGAAACACACTCGTCCGAGGATGAGCGTGTTATACCGAGGGACATCCACCAGCACTCCGTAGGTTGCTCCAGCTATCAAGCTGACGAGCTGTACTACAGGGCTGGGGGTGTGGGAAAATCTCGAAAGAGATACATGCAGGACATAGAGTCCCGATGCCCGTGTGCCAACATTATCAAGGCAGTACTGTCCGAGTGTTGCTGTACTCAGACCCCAACAAGAATCTCGGTATTCGAGAGACTCTCCAAGCCGAAGCGTTTCCACAAGAAGAAACCGCTCCGCCGAGAGGATGAATACTCAAAAGTGTCAGTCAACATGACCGGCAGAGGGGGATCAACACCACGCCTCACCTTGGATCAACTTGCCGAGGCATCCCGATGCATGACGTGGCTACGGTCGGGAACCATCAAACGAAACACTTACCCAAGAGTACACAAGGGACTTGCCCTAGAAGAGGAGGAATCCGATGCTGATTCTGATACCTGCTCCGCCGTCGCGTCCGATGACACGGCTTCAAGTGCAGGTCAACCTTATGAGTCGCTCATGATCAGCGCCGAGCAAATGTCGAAGATACTTGAAGAAGCCCTAGCCAAGCAAAAGGAAAGCTTCAAATTTGAAATGGAGATGGCCATGCAGCGGATGAGGGAGATGCACGATCAACAGATTGCGGCGATGACGGTTCACCAAGGAGAACCGAGCCAACGCAATCCAGAGGAGCATGAACGGGAAGCGGATAATGTCAACATTCCTCCCGTCAACACCAACACTGGGGGTGGTCCCGCAGAAGAAAATGCAAAAGAGGACCACGCCTCCTCTCCCAGAAGCCACTCGAAGACTGAGACGAGTGAGGACAGGAAGATGAAAGACCTGGAGAGCAAGATCAATGCATTGATGAACGCTCAGGAGCCATGGGAATGGCGCCATCTAAAACCTGGAAGGATTTGAAGATGCGTGGAGAGCGAGCTGAACGATTCCTCAAGAGGAAGAAGGCAGAGAGAGGACAAATTCCCAATAATGCCCCACAACCAAATTTTACCCCCAAGGGTAAAGGGAAGGCGCATGCAAATGCGGTGGTCGCAAATCAGGTCTTTGAGGTGCAAGCACAACCGTAGCAGCCTCAACAGCCCCAGCAGCCGCAACAGCAACAACAGAGGGCGCCTCAACAACCCAGGTGGCAACAACAGCCCCAGAAGCAAAAGGTTGGAGAGCCGAGGTTCCCAAAAGTTTACTCATTCAAAGAAGATGAAATCCCCGGTATTTTCAAATACCTCGTGGAGAACAACAAGATCAAACTGCCGCCAATTCAGGATCAGGAAGATGCCAAGAGGGTCAACGATCCGAAATATTGCGCATTCCACCGAGCGGTGCACCATCCTACCAAGGTGTGCTACGCTCTCAAAGATAAGATTCAGGCCCTGATCGATGTTGGGGTCATCACCATGAAACAGCCCAAAGAAAAGAAGGTGGGTGCAAACACCGTGTCCATTAGCTTTGGATCCGTACCCTCGAGTTGGTTCCAACACGAGTCGGTAATTAAGGCGGCGGTGAAGACAGTGAACGATGATCCACACCAGCAGCGCCAGAAAGGGCTTGTGCCACACACAGCCCCAAATGGCGAGATCTTGTGGGTTCATCCGGACTTGATCGCAGATGAACAGTGGGCCGGGACCTCTTCCACAAAGAACAAGAAGAAATCGAAGAGGAAGGGCAAATCCTGTTATGGGGCCTCTGCTATACCGGGGGTGGATGATGACAAAATTCCAACCTTCCCACTTTCTGAGGACGAGCAAGAAGCTTTTGCAACCCGAAGCGGGAATGAGTATCACTTCAAGTATCCAGAGGCTACTGAGCAGTTGGGTACCAAAACCCCACCTTCCAAGACGCTTGCAGAGTTGGGAATTTCAGCAATTCCCCCGACACCTGCAGTGGCTACGGAAAGGATCCCACAGAAGGATAAGGGAAAAGAGCCCGTACGTCAAGAAGCTCAGAACCCGAGGCCGTCTCGATTCAATAATCCAATTGGACGAGACAAACCGGGGAATGCAAGCTCTCAGCCCCATTTCGACATTATGGCGCAATTGGCCAACATCCCGGCCAGGATAACTCTATACGAGTTGCTGCGATTGTCGAAGGATACACGGAAGGCGCTGCAAGAAGCCTTGAATGATTCCGAAGCTTTCTTGACTCGGATCAAACCATCTTCCGAAGAACCGGAGTCGTCAGCTCAGCATTGCAATCTGGCGGCACATCACTTCCCCTGCATCTCTTTCACCAAAGAAGACATGCAGACGAAGAACTCCAATCATGATAGGCCGTTGTACTTCACCGGGCATAT
Organism: Asparagus kiusianus; assembly: GCA_022839385.1. Taxonomy (NCBI): domain Eukaryota; kingdom Viridiplantae; phylum Streptophyta; class Magnoliopsida; order Asparagales; family Asparagaceae; genus Asparagus; species Asparagus kiusianus. The sequence continues at coordinate 582,646 of BQKN01066292.1, forward strand.
CGGCTCCAGCGTTGTCAACCGGATCCAAGTCGATCCGGGTTCCGCTGTGAGCATCGTGCCATTCCGATTGATGCATCATCTCGGAATCCCGACTAGCAAATTAGCGTCCATTGGCACGACGATCTACGGATTCAACACCAGCGGGTCTAGGCCCTTGGGGAAGATCCGAGTTAAGTGCCAGATCGGGGATTTGAAGTCGGAGGTCACATGCTATGTGATTGACGCGGAAACATCCTATAATTTACTGTTGGGTCGGCCTTGGATCCACGGTAACCTTATAGTCCCGTCAACGCTGCATCAGTGCTTCAAATATGTGGGCACAGATAATGAAGTCAAGACGGTGGTCGCGGATAAGCAACCGTTCAAGGGATTGGAGAATTACTTCACCGATTCCCTTTTATACGGCGCTGAATCCGATACTGAACCATCGGCCCAAGGAACGGACAGCGGTGATGAAGCTGATACCGAACCAGGGCTTGATTACGATGGCGGTTTTGTTTTAAACGACATTGTACCCATTGTAATCAATCTTGACGATGATGAATCATCGGAAGATAGTTGTAATTGGCAACTTGCCGAAGAACTATCAATAAACGATGATTTAGAGTACTCGACGGGTCTTGATAATATCACCAACGAACTCTATGCTAACCCTGATTTATATATGCCTCTTCAATCATTTTGTTTGACAAAGAAGCAGGTACACGACCCTTGCGGGACAACGCTCATCATCCCCGCAGGGATTGGGGGTGGAAAGGAGGTCGTCTACGGCAAAGGAAGAGCATCTCCGATACCCAACCATTTCTTGGAAGAGGAGGATGACGACGATAAACCAGCCCGCCATCTATCCAAATACGATACGAAAGCGCGTAACATGATGGAAATGCATGGCTATGACTTCAAGATCGGAGAAGGTCTTTTCTTTGGTCGAGGTCCACGGGTTCCACCCCGGATGGCCTATGTACCGAAGGGAAAACCCGATAATTACTACCGCCACAAAAGAGGTCTAGGCTATGTCTCATCAGATGATGAGTGTGGCTGGCAAATCATTGACCAGATTGCTAACAAGACTAGGAAGGGATATTCTTCCGACTCTTCGGGTTGGGATTCCGACACTAGTCTTGGTGAAGTGTTTAAGAAGCTAATGTCGAACATGGTCACGGTTGATCCAACGACAATGGAAGAAGATGATGAGATGCCGACATGGGAAGACCCGTGGGTTCATCACTTAAGCATGCAGTATGGAGACCGGTTCGAGCAGAGAGAGCCTCCTACCGAAGACCCAGTCGTTCAGGTGAATATGGGCACCGAGGAGAATCCAAAGCCAATATTCATCAGCGATAGCCTCCTACCTGAAGAGAAGGAGGAGTTGATTTCTATTATCCGGGAGTATATCGATGTATTCGCCTGGAATTATGAAGACATGCCAGGTCTCGACCCGAACGTAGCAGTGCATCGTCTTAACATCAAGCCGGAGGTTAAACCAGTCAAACAACAACAACGACGGTTTCGTCCGCAAATGATGGAAGCGATCGAAGCTGAAGTCAAAAAGCTCGTTGATTCGGGATTTATCCGAGAGGAACAACATCCCGAATGGCTTGCCAATATTGTTCCGGTCCTGAAGAAGAACGGGAAGATCCGGATATGCATTGACTTCAGGGACCTCAATGCTGCTTGCCCAAAAGATGACTTTCCTCTCCCCATCACGGATGTTATCATCGACAACACGTGCGGGTTTGAGAGGATGTCCTTTATGGATGGTTTCTCTGGTTACAACCAGATAAAGATGTATCCAGATGATGAGAAGCACACCGCATTTAGAACACCTCTTGGCGTATTCTGCTACACAGTCATGCCCTTCGGCTTGAAGAATGCAGGTGCTACATATCAGCGAGCTATGTCAAAGATCTTTCAGGAACATCTCCGAAAGACCGTCGAATGCTACGTGGACGATCTGGTCGTGAAAAGTCGTGATAAGAAAGATCACATCAAAGACTTGAAGACCATGTTCGATTTGATGCGGGCCCATCAGTTGAAGATGAACCCTACCAAGTCTTTCCTCGGAATGGCTAGTGGAAAATTCTTGGGATTCGTCGTCACCACCAAAGGTATTCACATTGATCCAGACAAAGTAAAGGCGATCAATGAATTGCAACCTCCGAGGAACCTTAAGGAGCTCAGAGGACTACAAGGGCGATTAGCATATATCCGTCGGTTTATCTCAAACCTTTCGGGGAAATGCCAACCGTTCTCCAGGCTCACAAAGAAGGGCGTGTCATTCGTATGGGACGAAGCTTGTCAAAAGGCGTTCGAGAGTATCAAAGAATATCTCTCGAAACCTCCCGTACTCGTCGCACCGAAATCGGGCAAACCGTTCTTGATTTATGTCAAGGCGACGAGCCACTCATTAAGTGCATTGCTTGCACAAGATGACGATAACGGTCACGAGCAAGCAGTATATTACTTAAGCCGAACCATGGTAGGCGCAGAATCTCGATATCCCATGATTGAGAGGGAATGCCTAGCCTTAGTGTTCGCCATCCAGAAGATGCGGCATTATTTGGTTGGACAAACCATCTACGTCATCTCCAAAGTTAACCCGGTCCGAGTATTCATGACTCAACCGGCTTTCATGAGCTGGCGATTAGCAAAATGGGCTTTACTCTTGTCCCAATACGATCTGCACTTCAAGCAGCAGAAGTCAGTAAAAGGGCAAGCTATCTGCGATCTCTTGGCAGCTAATCCAACTACGGACGCCGCCGAGATATATGACGATTTACCTGATGAAACCCACGAAGTCAACGCAACTTCACACCAACAAGTGTGGCGTTTGTACTTCGACGGCGCTTCACGAGCAGCTAATGCCGCAGGTACTCCTGGATGTTCTAAGGTCTCCTCCGGAGTTGGAGTTGTCTTAGTTTCCCCGGGAAAACATGTGATGCCTCGAGCCTACTCATTAACTGAGCCGTGCTCGAATAATGTGGCAGAGTACAACGCACTGATTATAGGTCTCAACTTCGCCAAGGAGCTGGGGGTTGAGTATCTCGAAGCCTTCGGTGATTCTCAACTAATCGTCAAACAAGTGCAAGGGGAATATGAAGTCCGAAGTCAGGATTTGCTACCATACCACAAGATGGCGGTGGAGCTAGCGGAATCGTTTGAAGGGTTCTTCATCGAGCACGTTCCGCGACTACAGAACACCTATGCAGATGCGTTAGCAGCTTTAGCTGTGTCCTTGGCACAACCTCCCGGAACAGAACAATTTGTTACGGTAAAAACGCATCAACTCTTGGTGCCACTTCATGATGAAAATGGCAAGGAGGAAGAGGCCCAGGAAGTGCACACAACTCAGACTGAGTTTGAACCCCGAGATTGGCGTTTCCCCATCATCGACTACGTCTTGCATGGAATCTTGCCAGAAGATGTGAAAGAGAGAGAGTCGATCAGACGAAGAGCTCCAAGATTCTACTATAATACAGAGAATCGAACGTTATACCGCAGGGGGTATGATGGCGTGCTGGCACGGTGTCTATCAACCAAAGAAGCTGAAGAAGTGCTTAAAGAAGCACATGAAGGAGAGTGCGGCGCGCACCAACCTGGTCCCAAGCTCTATGATCGCATCAGGAGAATGGGATACTTTTGGCCCTCTATGATGCATGAGGCAATCGTATATGCTCGGAAGTGTCACGCATGTCAAGTACACGCGAATTATATGCACCAACCTCCGGAGCATCTGCATCCTTCGGTTACGTCATGGCCGTTCGAGACTTGGGGAATGGACATTGTTGGTCCTATAAACCCCCCTTCGGTTAAAGGTGACCGGTTCATCCTGGCGATTACTGATTACTTCTCCAAATGGGCTGAGGCAGTCCCACTCAGAGAAGTCAAGACGAGCAACGTCATTGCATTCATCAAGCACCATATCATCTACCGGCATGGTGTTCCAAGACGAATCATACACGACAACGGTCCTCAATTTATCAGCAACGCCTTCATGAGGTTCTGCGAAAAGTTCAAAATTCAGGACATCTCGTCAACAGCCTATAACCCTACAGCAAACGGGTTAGCTGAAGCCTTCAACAAGACTATCATAAAGCTCTTGTCAAAGCTTGTGAAGAATAGCAAGCGAGATTGGGATGATAAGCTCGGCGCGGCTCTATGGGCCTATCGTACCACGGTGCGTACACCGACCGGCGCAACCCCATACTCATTGGTGTATGGATGTGAAGCCGTTCTCCCTTTGGAAATTCAAATTCCATCTCTTCGGATCGCTCTCGCAACCCAGATGACGACCGAAGAACAGCATCAGAAGCGCCTCGAAGAACTCGAGATGCTCGATGAAAAGCGCTTGGAAGCTCAACAGCACATCGAGTTTTACCAAGCCAGAATTTCTCGAGCCTTCGACAAAAAGGTTCGACAAAGGAGTTTTAAGGAAGGGGACTTGGTCTTAACCGAGAAATGTCCTATGATCCTTAACTCCAAGAAGAAAGGCAAATTCGAACCCAAATGGGAAGGACCGTTCGTAGTAGAAACAGTTTACTCGAACGGCGCCTATCGCCTAGTCACCAAAGATGGTGATCGGCTCATGATGCCAATAAATGGCAAATTTCTGAAGAGATACTATCCTTAGTATCCTCAGAAGAATTGAGGTACCGGGAAGTTCCCGGAAGAATACCACGTCGGGGTATTCTTAGGGATAACCCGGTCGCTTATGAGCAAGAAATCAATATTCAAATTCCGAATATTCTTGTTTGTCAAAATTTAACTCTCACAAACACTCTTTTGCTGAGATGAGATCTAAATCATTGATTCTCCCCTCGCAGAACTTTCAGTGGTTTCTGACTACTCATAGTCTCCACCACACCATTCCAGTTTGGTCAAACCTTATGACAGTTAGGGCCAAAGCCAAATCCCCCTCTCGATTCGCCCAAAGAACGAGAGGTCCACAAATCAAGTGATCAAACCTTCTTTCGGTTATGATCATTCTCACACTCCCCACTTGGTCAAACCTTACTACAGTTAGGACCAAAGCCAAAATCCCCTCTCGATTCCTCCAATGAACGAGAGGTCCACTTTCAATTCAAATGACCAAACCTTACGACAGTTAGGGTCGTTTGAACCTTTCGATTCGAGTAACCAAACCTTACGACAGTTAGGGTTACCCGAATCTTTTCGATTCTCGGAGTGGAGATCCCACTTCTAGTTTCACCTGTCGGATCCTGGGGGTGGAGATCCCACCTCGAGTTTCCTTTCCTGCTGAAGATAGAATATAAAATTCTTCCTCTTCAGAGTCAAATGACCAAACCTTACGACAGTTAGGGTCGTTTGAACCTTCGATTCGATGACCAAACCTTACGACAGTTAGGGTCGTTCGAACCTTTCGATTCGATAACCAAACCTTACGACAGTTAGGGTTATCCGAATCTTTTCGATTCTCGGAGTGGAAATCCCACTTCTAGTCTCACCTTTCCCTTGCCTTTGCTTTCAGAAAAGACAGGGATGAAGTCGGCGCCTAATACGCGTCGCCGGGTAGTCTTTCCCGTGAGAAAGACGAAGTCTATGTATTCAAAGTCATAGCATAAAGTCTCGGAGGGTTCGCTCTCTTAGCACAACGTTACATGCGGAACGGACCTAGACAAATCGCATGCTAGCCCGACACAAACGGTAGTCGGTAAAGGCAAGTCAAACCCGTTGAGGGCTGGGGGTTGGCCAATAATCCCAAAGTCTATACCTAACACGTATAGCCGGTTTAGTCTTTTACCGATTAAAGAAGATACCACGGCATATCAAGAAACATCATATAAAAAAGAAGCAAATAAGGAGTCTCTCATAAAAGATCAAGACAAAAGCATACAACAACAAGTTCGTCAACCCGAAGGTAGCTGACGGCTAAGAATGTGAGACTCTAAACCGGAAAGCCTGTCCATATAACTCTGCTCAAACTCTGCCTGCACGCGAGCTCGAACAGAATCCTCGGAACTGCTCAAAACCTCAGCGGCTTCAGTTCGCAGCTTCATCAATCCCTCTTGTGTTGATCCCAGCTTGTCGAGTGTCCACTCACGAGAACGCTCCAATCCAACCAAGTCCTCGGTGATTATGGCAGCAGACTCTTCGGCACGTCCCAAGGCCTCCTTCAGCCTAGCTATCTCTGCACGAGTGGACTCTAGGGAGCTAAGTAACTCGCCTTTGCTGGTGTCCTTCTTCGCCAGGTTGGCCATCAGCTGTGCAACAGAGTGCTCGCGTGAACGGAGCTCGCTGCTAATGGAAGATCTCAAGTCACGCCATTGAGTTATTCTATCCTCCATCTGAGAGGACATGAAAGAAGAAGCTCCACCAGCCTTCAAATCCCTCAATTCTTGAACCTCTGACTCCAGAGCAGTAAAATCAGCAGTGAAGGAATCAGCCAACTCTGGGTATCCTTCTTCCCTCATCATCAGCATGTGGCGAGAAAAGGGACGCCTGAACTGGTCAAAGCAGTATCCTCGGAGAAGAAGTTTCTCAATCATGCCATTATAAAAGGCGGTGAAGAAGTTGAGGTCCGCGCGAAAAATCTCTTTCTCAGGATCGGTACCAGCCAAAAGGACGCGAACATACTCATGTAGAGATGATCGAGCTCCTGCAAACAACAATGGGGAAGTCAAGAGATTATCAAATACGATAAGGAAACCCGAGAGGAAATTCGAAGTATACCTGTACTGGCGGAACTTCCCTCGGGTGGAGGCACGGCAGACTCTGAGATAACAGCAGGATTAGCCATGGAAGGCGCATCGACCCCTGCAGGCAAATCAGTCATATCTCTCGGCTGTGGCAAAGAGATATGGCTCTCAGGCAAACTATCAGCCCCGGAAACTGTAGCAGCATCAGGCACAATGCCTGGTCCTACAGTTATACCTCTTTATTAGTCAAAACGGAAGTTTAGGCAAATGAAGAAAATCAGGGTGATAAGATCATCGGCATACCCGCAAGTCCATCACCTTCTGCAACACGGGGAGGATCGGTGGTCAAAGGAGAATCAGTCCTGGTGGCTGATGACGTACCTGTGAGTGTATCGCTCGTAAAGGGCGGTCCCGCAGTTCCGCTGGCGGCTTGTTCAGCCAGCATATCGACTAGCAGCCCAGCATCAGGACCGCAGAAGCTCGGCGCAGAGGCATTCCCCTGGTCTTCAAAACCTACATCACGGAAAGATTCATCCTCAGTCGAGTTCTCTTTCCCCATGATCAAAAGATACATTATCAGGATGCAGGTATACCTGAGTAAGGAGCGGTGGGCTCGACGCTATACTCTGGCCCAAGATCAATGTTCAAATCGATGCCCAGAGAACCGTCATGAAAGGCATCGCACATCTGCTGCACGAAGCAATCCATGTTATCCGGACCAGGGGATGCAGGAGGCAATGGAAGTTCACCCTCTTCAAGGAACCCTGGAACATAAAGCTCGGTTACGAATTCCAGGAAGAAGATCAAGCTAAAACAATAAAATGACGGAAGGTTACCTTCCTCCCTGTCGGCAGAGCCTCCGGAATCTACTCCATGAGAGCGTTGATCAACAGGAGGTCTATAGGCCATTTTCTTCCTTTTCAAAGGACCACCCCTCTTGGAACCGACGGGACGATTGTGCGAAGTTTGTCCACCAAACTTGGATTTCGCACGACGTGAAGCGAGAGGTTCATGGTCATCGGCCGATCCACCTGAAACAACAAGGATTATTTCACGTACCGAAGTTGAGGAGAAGGGAATCAAGAAGCATGACAAACCTGCATCAAGTTCTACTTGGTCGGTGTCTACGCCCATTTCCTCCTCGCAAGCTTCATCGCCATCCGCAGGCAGGTATGTCTCCAACAGTGCCAAAAAGTGGCGGCAACTGACTGGGATCCCGTACATGGTGGCTCGTATGGGCGCATATAACCCACTATCTTTCAGATCCCTCTCCCACCTTCCCAGAACATAGCCGGTCATACGGGTCCACCACCCCTTGCCCGGCGAGGAAGCCCAACCGTAGCATCGGTAATCCAGTGGAGGTAGCTGTCTTCCAAGCTGAGCTAGACGGTTCTTCACGGTAAGAGCAGCCGCCGACACCTCGCCTGGAGGTGCGGTGTCGAGACCCATGATCCCGGGGCGAAGACCGCAAATGGATTGATACCCCAGAGAACCGGGACTCTTATGATGAGAAATGTATCCGCACTGGATGTGGACAGCAGCATTGGTAAGAGACCAGGACATCTGTCGCCCCACAGCCTGTCTCTCCAAGAGAGTAAAAGAACACTGGCGAGGAATGGAAAGAATATATAAAAGAACCCCCTCGTCAAGGGTTAGCCAATGCTCCTCAGCAAGAGTCAGCACGGCAGGGTCCTCGGTGCGATCCCCGAATAGGAAATCTGGCTTCTTTAAAGCCTCAGTAGAAGTGGCATCTGCGGTGAGGGGAGCATCGGTGATAAGTTGGCGTAAACAGTGACGCCCTCCCTCCTTTATCAGCCGACGGAACTCGTCTGAACGATCATGTCCAAACTGCGGAAGGGGATCGATGATCTGCCTAGCGGAAGCTGAAGAGAACACTTCCTTGCTGCAACCGGTAGGGGCATGGTGAGGGAGACTACCCCCGGAAAAATCAACTGCAACAGAGCATGAAGATGGAATTAGAAAATTCATGTCATAAGATTAATCGCGGGATAACCGGAGTGACGATTTCGAGCGTCCTACACCAAGAGGACGGTACGTATCATCACGTATATACCGTGATAATATATACCGACCTGTAAGGTGTAAGATGACACGAGATCGCCCCGATATATCCGAAGACTTGAATTGGCTAAAGCAAAACAAGTCTGAAACCTTAACCCCCGCGTGAGGGGTATCGATTCTTCCTTCATAACCCGCGAGAGGTCAATCTGGGATGCAGACCTTAACCCCCGCGTGAGGGGTATCGGTTCTTCCTTCA
>BQKN01066292.1:607406-646746 GCA_022839385.1 Asparagus kiusianus
ATCCCTGTCTTTTCTGAAAGCAAAGCCAAGGGAAAGTGGGAGACTAGAAGTGGGATCTCCACTCCGAGAATCGAAAGGATTCGGATAACCCTAACTGTCGTAAGGTTTGGTTATCGAATCGAAAGGTTCAAACGACCCTAACTGTCGTAAGGTTTGGTCATTTGACTCTGAAGAGGAAGAATTTTATATTCTATCTTCAGCAGGAAAGGAAACTCGAGGTGGGATCTCCACCCCCAGGATCCGACTGGTGAGACTAGGAGTGGGATCTCCACTCCGAGAATCGAAAAGATTCGGATAATCCTAACTGTCGTAAGGTTTGATTATCGAATCGAAAGGTTCAAACGACCCTAACTGTCGTAAGGTTTGGTCATTTGACTCTGAAGAGGAAGAATTTTATATTCTATCTTCAGCAGGAAAGGAAACTCGGGGTGGGATCTCCACCCCCAGGATCCGACAGGTGAAACTAGGAGTGGGATCTCCACTCCGAGAATCGAAAAGATTCGGATAACCCTAACTGTCGTAAGGTTTGGTTACTCGAATTGAAAGTGGACCTCTCGTTCATTGAAGGAATCGAGAAGGGATTTTGGTTGTGGTCCTAACTGTAGTAAGGTTTGACCAAGTGGGAAGTGTGAGAATGATCATAACCGAAAGAAGGTTTGATCGCTCGATTTGTGGACCTCTCGTTCATTGACGGAATTGAGAGGGGAATTTGGCTTTGGCCCTAACTGTAGTAAGGTTTGACCAAGGGAATTGTGTGGTAGAGACTATGAGTAGTCAAAAACCACTGAAAGTTTTGTGAGGAAAGATTAGTCCATTGAATGATTAAATCTCATCTCGGCAAAGAGTGCTTGTGAGAGTTAGATTCTGACAAGCAAGAATATTCGGAATTCGAATATTGATTTCTTGTTCATCAGTGACCGGGTTATCCCTAAGAATACCCCGATGTGGTATTCTTCCGGGAACTTCCCGGTACCTCAATTCTTCTGGGGATACTAAGGATAGTATCTCTTCAGAAATTTGCCATTTATTGGCATCATGATCCGGTCACCATCTTTGGTGACTAGGCGATAGGCGCCGTTCGAGTAGACTGTTTCCACTACGAATGGTCCTTCCCATTTGGGTTCAAATTTGCCTTTCTTCTTGGAGTTAAGGATCATGGGACGTCTTTCAGTTAAGACCAAATCCCCTTCCTTAAAACTCCTTTGTCGAACCTTTTTGTCGAAGGCTCGAGAAATTCTGGCTTGGTAAAACTCGATGTGCTGTTGAGCTTCCAGGCGCTTTTCATCGAGCATCTCGAGTTCTTCGAGGCGCTTCTGATGCTGTTCTTCGGTCATCATCTGGGTGGCGAGAGCGATCCGAAGAGATGGAATTTGAACTTCCAGAGGGAGAACGGCTTCACATCCATACACCAATGAGTATGGGGTGGCGCCAGTCGGTGTACGCACCGTGGTACGATAGGCCCATAGAGCTGCGCCGAGCTTATCATCCCAATCTCGCTTGTTATTTTTCACAAGCTTTGACAAGAGCTTTATGATAGTCTTGTTGAAGGCTTCGGCTAATCCGTTTGCTGTGGGATTATAGGCTGTTGACGAGATGTCCTGAATTTTGAACTTTTCGCAGAACCTTATGAAGGCGTTGCTGATAAATTGAGGACCGTTGTCGTGTATGATTCGTCTTGGAACACCATGCCGGTAAATGATATGGTGCTTGATGAATGCAATGACGTTGCTCGTCTTGACTTCTCTGAGTGGAACTGCCTCAGCCCATTTGGAGAAGTAATCGGTGATGGTCAGGATGAACCGATCGCCTTTAACCGAAGGGGGATTTATAGGACCAACAATGTCCATTCCCCAGGTCTCGAACGGCCACGACGTAACCGAAGGATGTAGATGTTCCGGAGGCTGGTGCATGTAATTTGCGTGTACCTAACACGCGTAACACTTCCGGGCGTATACAATTGCCTCATGCATCATGGAGGGCCAAAAGTATCCCATTCTCCTGATGCGATCATAAAGCTTGGGACCAGGTTGGTGTGCACCGCACTCTCCTTCATGTGCCTCTTTAAGCACTTCTTCAGCTTCTTTGGTTGATAGGCAACGTGCCAGCATGCCATCATACCCCCTGCGGTATAGCGTTCGATTCTCCGTATTATAGTAGAATCTCGGAGCTCTTCGTCTGATCGACTCTCTCTCCTTCACGTCTTCTGGCAAGATTCCGTGTAGGACGTAGTCGATGATGGGGAAGCGCCAATCCCGGGGCTCAAACTCAGCCTGAGTTGTGTGCGCTTCCTGAACCTCTTCTTCCTTGTCGTCTTCATCGTGAAGCGGCACTAAAAGTTGGTGCGTTCTTACCGTAACAAATTGCTCTGTTCCGGGAGGCTGTGCCAAGGACACAGCTAAAGCTGCTAACGCATCTGCATAGGTGTTCTGCAATCGCGGCACGTGCTCGATGAAGAATCCTTCAAACGATTCTGCCAGTTCTACCGCTATCTTGTGATACGGGATTAGATCCTGACTTCGAACTTCATATTCCCCTTGGACCTGTTTGACGATTAGTTGAGAATCACCGAAGGCTTCGAGATACTCAACCCCCAGCTCTTTGGCAAAGTTGAGTCCTATAATCAGTGCGTTATACTCTGCTACGTTATTCGAGCACGGCTCAGTTAATGAGTAGGCTCGAGGCATCACATGTTTTCCTGGGGAAACTAAGACCACTCCAACTCCGGAGGAGACCTTAGAACATCCAGGAGTACCTGCGGCATTAGCTGCTCGTGAAGCGCCGTCGAAGTACAAACGCCAAACTTGCTGGTGCAAAGTTGCGTTGACTTCGTGAGTTTCATCCGGTAAATCGTCATATATCTCGGCGGCGTCCGTCGTTGGATTAGATGCCAAGAGATCGCAGATGGCCTGTCCTTTTACTGACTTCTGCTGTTTGAAGTGCAGATCGTATTGGGACAAGAGTAAAGCCCATTTCGCTAATCGCCAGCTCATGGAAGCCGGTTGAGTCATGAACACTCGGACCGGGTTAACTTTGGAGATGACGTAGATGGTTTGTCCCACCAAGTAATGTCGCATCTTCTGGATGGCGAACACTAAGGCTAGGCATTCTCTCTCAATCATGGGATATCGAGATTCCGCGCCCACCATAGTTCGGCTTAAATAATATACTGCTTGCTCGTGACCGTTATCATCATCTTGTGCAAGCAATGCACTTAATGAGTGGCTCGTCGCCTTGACATAAATCAAGAACGGTTTGCCCGATTTCGGTGCAACGAGTACAGGAGGTTTCGAGAGATATTCTTTGATACTCTCGAATGCCTTTTGACAAGCATCGTCCCATATGAATGACATGCCCTTCTTTGTGAGCCTGGAGAACGGTTGGCATTTCCCCGAAAGGTTTGAGATAAACCGACGGATATACGCCAATCGCCCTTGCAGTCCTCTGAGCTCCTTGAGGTTCCTCGGAGGTTGCAATTCATTGATCGCCTTCACTTTGTCCGGATCAATGTGAATACCTTTGGTGGTGATGACGAACCCCAGGAATTTTCCACTAGCCATTCCGAGGAAAGACTTGGTAGGGTTCATCTTCAACTGATGGGCCCGCATCAAATCGAACATGGTCTTCAAGTCTTTGATGTGATCTTTCTTATCACGACTTTTCACGACCAGATCGTCCACGTAGCATTCGACGGTCTTTCGGAGATGTTCCTGAAAGATCTTCGACATAGCTCGCTGATATGTAGCACCTGCATTCTTCAAGCCGAAGGGCATGACTGTGTAGCAGAATACGCCGAGAGGCGTTCTAAATGCAGTATGCTTCTCATCATCTGGATGCATCTTTATCTGGTTGTAACCAGAGAAACCATCCATGAAGGACATCCTCTCGAACCCACACGTATTGTTAATGATAACATCCGTGATGGGGAGAGGAAAATCATCTTTTGGACAGGCTGCATTGAGATCCCTAAAGTTGATGCATATCCTGATCTTCCCGTTCTTCTTAAGGACCGGGACAATATTGGCAAGCCATTCCGGATGTTGTTCCTCTCGGATGAATCCCGAATCGACGAGCTTTTTGACTTCAGCTTCGATCGCTTCCATCATTTGCGGACGAAACCGCCTTTGTTGTTGTTTGACTGGTTTGACATCCGGCTTAATGTTGAGACGATGTACCGCTACATTTGGATCGAGACCTGGCATGTCTTCATAATTCCAGGCGAACACGTCGATGTACTCCCGGATAAGGGAAATCAACTCCTCCTTCTCCTCAGGTAGGAGGCTGTCGCTGATGAATATTGGCTTTGGATTCTCCTCGGTTCCCATATTCGCCTGAACGACTTGGTCTTCGGTAGGAGGCTCTCTCTGCTCGAACCGGTCGCCATACTGCATGTTTAAGTGATGAACCCACAGGTCTTCCCATGTCGGCATCTCATCATCTTCTTCTATTGTCGTTGGATCAACCGTGACCATATTCGACATTAGCTTCTTAAACACTTCACCAAGACTAGTGTCGGAATCCCAACCCGAAGAGTCGGAAGAATATCCCTTCCTGGTCTTGTTAGCAATTTGGTCAATGATTTGCCAGCCACACTCATCATCTGATGAGACATAGCCTAGACCTCTTTTGTGGCGATAATAATTATCGGGTTTTCCCTTCGGTACATAGGCCATCCGGGGTGGAACCCGTGGACCTCGACCAAAGAAAAGACCCTCTCCGATCTTGAAGTCATAGCCGTGCATTTCCATCATGTTGCGTGCTTTCGCATCGTATTTGGATAGATGACGGGCTGGTTTATCATCGTCGTCTTCCTCTTCCATGAAGTGGTCGGGAATCGGAGATGCTCTTCCTTTGCCGTAGACGACCTCCTTTCCACCCCCAATCCCTGCGGGGATGATGAGCGTTGTTCCGCAAGGGTCGTGTACCTGCTTCTTCGTCAAACAAAATGATTGAAGAGGCATATATAAATCAGGGTTAGCATAGAGTTCGTTGGTGATATCATCAAGACCCGTCGAGTACTCTAAATCATCGTTTATTGATAGTTCTTCGGCAAGTTGCCAATTACAACTACCTTCCGATGATTCATCATCATCAAGATTGATTACAATGGGTACAATGTCGTTTAAAACAAAACCGCCATCATAATCAAACCCTGGTTCGGTATCAGCTTCATCTCCGCTGTCCGTTCCTTGGGCCGATGGTTCAGTATCGGATTCAGCGCCGTATAAAAGGGAATCGGTGAAATAATTCTCCAATCCCTTGAACGGTTGCTTATCCGCGACCACCGTCTTGACTTCATTATCTGTACCCACATATTTGAGGCACTGATGCAGAGTTGACGGGACTATAAGGTTACCGTGGATCCAAGGTCGACCCAACAGTAAATTATAGGATGTTTCCGCGTCAATCACGTAGCATGTTACTTCCGACTTCAAATCCCCAATCTGGCATTTGATTCGGATCTTCCCCAAGGGTTTGGACCCGCTGGTGTTGAATCCGTAAATCGTCGTGCCAGTGGACGCTAATTTGCTAGTCGGGATTCCGAGATGATGCATCAATCGGAATGGCATGATGCTAACAGCGGAACCCGGATCAACTTGGATCCGGTTGACAACGCTGGAGCCAATATGCCCGGTGAAATACAGGGGCCTATCATGATTTGAGTTCTTCGTCTGCATATCTTCCTTGGTGAAAGAGATGCAGGGGAAGTGATGTGCCGCCAGATTGCATTGTTGAGCTAATGACTCTGGTTCTTCGGAAGATGGCTTGATGCGAGTCAAGAAGGCTTCCGAATCACTCAATGCTTCTTGTAGCGCTTTCCGTGTATCCTTTGACAACCGCAGCAACTCGTATAGAGTTATCCTGGCCGGGATGTTGGCCAACTGCGCCATAATGTCGAAGTGTGGTGAAGAGCTTGCATTCCCCGGTTTGTCTCGCCCAATTGGATTATTGAATCGAGGCTGCCTCGGGTTCTGCGCTTCTTGACGTACAGGTTCCTTCCCCTTATCCTTCTGTGGGATTCTCTCCGTAGCCACCGCGGGTGTTGGGGGAATTGCTGGAATTCCCAACTCCGCCAGTGTCTTGGAAGGTGGGGTTTTGGTACCTAACTGCTCGGTAGCATCTGGATACTTGAAATGATACTCATTCCCGCTTCGGGTTGCAAAGGCTTCCTGCTCGTCCTCAGAAAGTGGGAAGGTTGAAATTTTGTCATCATCCACCCCCGGTATAGCAGAGGCCCCGTAACAGGATTTGCCCTTCCTCTTCAACTTCTTCTTGTTCTTTGTGGAAGAGGTCGCGGCCCATTGTTCATCTGCGATCAAGTCCGGATGAACCCACAAGATCTCACCATTTGGGGCTGTGTGTGGCACAAGCCCTTTCTGACGCTGTTGGTGCGGATCATCATTTACTGTCTTTACCGCCGCTTTGATCACCGACTCGTGTTGGAACCAACTCGAGGGAACAGATCCAAAGCTAATGGTCACGGTATTTGCACCCACCTTCTTCTCTTTGGGCTGCTTCATAGTGATAACCCCAACATCGATTAGGGCCTGAATTTTATCCTTGAGGGCGTAGCATACCTTGGTAGGATGGTGCACTGCCCTGTGGAATGCACAGTATTTCGGATCGTTGACCCTCTTGGCATCTTCTTGATCCTGAATCGGCGGCAGCTTGATCTTGTTGTTCTCGACCAAGTACTTGAAGATACCGGGGATTTCATCCTCTTTGAATGAGTAGACTTTTGGGAACCTCGGCTCCCCTACCTTTTGCTTCTGGGGCTGTTGCTGCCACCTGGGTTGTTGAGGCGCCCTCTGTTGCTGCTGTTGCGGCTGCTGGGGCTGTTGAGGCTGTTGCGGCTGTGCTTGCACCTCAAAGACCTGATTTGCGACCACCGCATTTGCATGCGCCTTCCCTTTACCCTTGGGGGTAAAATTTAGGGCATTATTGGGTATTTGCCCTCTCTCCGCTTTCTTCCTCTTGAGGAATCGCTCGGCTCGCTCTCCTCTCATCTTCAAATCCTTCCAGGTTTTGGACGGCGCCATTCCCATGGCTTCGAGGATGTCGAGCGTGAGGTTGTTGTGGCAAGTCTCGAGAATGAAATCCTCGCTGACCGGATCCCTGCAATTCATGGCTTTGTTCCAGAATCTTTTCACGAAGTTTTCAACCGTCTCGCCGTTCTTTTGCTTTTCATCGAACAGCGTACCGATTGAAACCTCGGTGTCATCATCAAAGAAATTGGTTAAAAACATGTCCTCCATGTCATCCCAGCCATTGATGCTTCCAGGCTTGAGACGGCGATACCAATCGAAGGCAGCTCCGCGAAGAGTGCCGACGAATGACCGCACCATGAGGGGCTCATTTCCGGAAATGATTCCTAAATGAGACTTGAAGTAGATTAAATGCTGGGTAGGGGAACCCTTCCCATCAAACGGCGTAAAGTTAATCAGATTAAACTTTGCCGGATATGGGATCGATTCCCACTCCCTTGGATAGGGGCAGGGTATACCAGACCTTTTTACCTCTTGAGCACTCATCAACGCATTGATTTTGCTCTCCAGGTCTTTCATCTTCCTGTCCTCACTTGTCTCGGTCTTCGAGTGGCTTCGAGGTGAGGTGACATGGTCTTCTTTTGCATTATCTTCTGCGGGACCACCCCCAGCGCTGGTGTTGACAGGAGGAATGTTGACATTATCCGCTTCCCGCTCATGCTCCTCTGGATTGCGTTGACTTGGTTCTCCTTGGTGAACCGTCATTGCCGCGATCTGTTGGTCGTGCATCTCCCTCATCTGCTGCATGGCCATCTCCATTTCAAATTTGAAGCTCTCCTTTTGCTTGGCCAGGGCTTCTTCAAGTATCTTCGACACTTGTTCGGCGCTGATCATGAGCGATTCATAAGGTCGGCCCGCACTTGAAGTTGTGTCGTCGGATGCGACGGCGGAGCATGTATCAGAATCAGCATCTGATTCTTCTTCTTCTAGGGAAAGTCCCTTATGTACTCTTGGGTAATTCTTTCGTTTGATGGTTCCCGACCGCAACCATGTCATGCATCGGGAAGCCTCGGCAAGCTGATCCAAGTTGAGACGTGGTGTTGATCCCCCTCTGCCGGTCATGTTGACTGACACTTTCGAGTATTCATCCTCTCGGCGGAGCGGTTTCTTCTTATGGAAACGCTTCGGCTTGGAGAGTCTCTCGAACACCGAGATTCTTGTTGGGATCTGAGCACAGCAACACTCGGACAGCACTGCCTTGATAATGTTGGCACACGGGCAGTGGGACTCCATATCCTGCATGTATCTCTTTCGAGATTTTTCCACACCCCCAGCCCTGTAGTACAGCTCATCAGCTTGATAGCTGGAGCAACCTACAGAGTGTTGGTAGGTGTCCCTTGGTATAACACGCTCATCCTCAGACGAGTGTGTTTCCCTTTGGGAATGCAAAACTTGGTTAGATTTTTCAAGAGTGGCCCGTTCAATTTTACGCTTTTGGGAGCGTAGAAATCGAACGGGCTCTTTTAGTCCGACTCGCAACTCAGTGCGGTCGGTGATAGGGGCTTTCCCTTTTTCATCTTTCTTGGGGGGATTGATTCGACCCCCGGTCTGGTTTTTAACTTGGGGACCTTTCAACGGTCCCAGCCGTTCTTTGACGGGTATTCTTCCTCGGTTCTCTGGTAAGGGACCGAGGCGACTCGTCAAAGGAACCTGGGATCTTGAATGATCCCCTTTTTTACCTGGCCCTGTTGAGGGTGCCGGTACAGGAGGAGTAGGCTCTGATTTGGTTGAACTCTGGGCGATAATCTTGCCCTTCTTTGCTGGAAGTGTTGGTGTCGATTTAGGAACCCACACCGATTTGCTTGTAGACGGTGTTTTGACCACCGTTTCTCGCTGCATCTCCTCTGCCTTCTTCAGGAGGAGCCGGGCATGTGTGAGTAGAGCGCGGCGCTTCTTGATTCGCTCCTCGAGCGTGGAGCGGTTCCTCTTGACGCGGATCCACTCACTTGCTTCTGTTTTGGAGGGGAGGTTGATTGTTTGCCGTTGCTCTTGTCGCTGCCTCGACTTCAGATCCTCTGCATAGCGCACTCCATCTTTCGACTCCTTAGCCCTGGCGAGCTGTTGAGCGAGGCGTTGGCGGCGTCTTTGGATCGCCCTTTTTGATGGAGTTGGAGCAGCATCACCCATTGCCTTTGGTGCTGTTGGATCTACGTTCTTGACCACACTGATCGACGCAAGGCCGTTGTGTGGTGCAAGTGTAGCAGCAGCGACGGCGGGGTCTTGAATTGAAGAGTTGGAGATCCCGCGAGCCCTTTTGGGAGATGAGTTCTTCCTACGCCGTTGCGGAGAGGCGGATCTGGAGGAGGAGGAGGAGAGGTACTCTTCATACTTCTGCTGATCGAACTCGTATTCGATCTCTTCATTCACCCGGATCTTGAAGGCCGGTTGCGTCACTCCGATCTCGGCAGCATGATCGGTGGCTCCCACTGTGGTCGCCAGCTTGTTTCCGGTAAAAGTTGCTGTTTTCATTGATGTTCTCTTTTTCGAGATCTGTTACAACTTCGATCGTTACAACAGTATAAAATGAAAACAAAGGGGTTACAACTTTAACGAAAATAAACACGAGAGCCCAGTTTGGTACGGTCTCGCTTGCGTGGGTTGTTGGCCTGTGACGGGGACGTCGATATCCGTGGACCGCCGACTCTTCAAGATCCTTCCGGGAAAATCCGGCAGAGCTTCGTCTATCCGCGTGGGATATAGAAGCAGAACTTCGTCGATCCGTGTGAGATCTAGAAGCGTAAAGCGTATATCTCGGCTAACGCGAGATAATAGCTCTTCTCAGTGTCGCCTGCGAAGGGCAACACCAAGGAACATAAGGGGGGTGAATGAAGAAAAGGATGAAGACCTTTCGCTCCTCGATTCGGCAGGGCTTCGCCGCTCTCCTACAGACTCTGACTCCTCACTCCGGCAGGGCTTCGCCGCTCTCTTGCAGAACAATCCTTGGCTAAGATAATTCAGCCTTGAATTGAATGCCAAATCAAGAGCCCCTCACAAAGGAGGCCAAGGGGGCTATTTATAGCCAAAAGGAGAGGGGGGGGGGGCTGATGTGAGACACCCCTAGGGTGTCTTGGCTTTGCCAAGATGCCTCTCAGGTGTCCCGGGCCTGCCGAGGCCTATTTGGGTGTCCCAACGCAGTCCGAGGTCCTGCCGTTGTCCTGCCGTTATCCCGCCGTTGACTCGCTGTTGACTTTTCGTCCGAACTCGGATTTGAGTGATTTCGGATGCGTTGGAATCGTGACGGTGAGCTCTGTAGGCCCCAATGGTTGGATTATCCGTGGGGTGATCGGGGCACAGCGGGCGTTGGTCCAATTGCGGTGATCGCGGGGTTTTCGGTCAACCCGTATCTTCGTGATTCTGACATTCTGTCGGCTCACGTAATCCGTCGGTTTGCTTCAGTCGCTCACCGGCGTCATTTGAGCTCTTGTGAACTGGGTAGTGTCGTCCAATCGTCGATCGTTAACACCGAGCTGTGAGTGGGGACCTATCGGCAATTTTCGATGCCTACAGGAATCACTCACCACAACCCAAATTATACTTAATATGAAAATACTAAAAGCTCAAGGATTATGTGTGCATTCAATGAGTAATAATAAGATTAAACTCAATATAAAATCTAGCTTATTGAAGTGTTAATCAACAACAAATATATATAAAGCTAGAAATAAAATTTAGTAAAACTTATTTGAAAACAAGAGTAAGAGAGAATGAGATTGAAGCCCAAACACTAAAGAAATGACCTCCTCCTCTTGTGAAAACCTCTTCACATAAACACACTTGAACACAAACTTAAAATACTTAAACAAACTTGCCCAAAACTTGAGTTTTATTTTTCTTAGTTAGTTCAGAAGTTTGTGCGTAAGGGGTATATATATGATCACAAAATAAAGCCCAAAAACCAAAAAATTCAAGAAAAAAGATAAAAACCCAAAAAATTAGCAAACTGGAAAAACTAACCATTACAGGCTATCAGTCGATTGATATTGTTCATCAGTCGACTGATGAGCTGATCGTTACAGGCCGATCATCCATCATCGGTTGACTGGTAAACTCATCAGTCGACTGATAACCTGCATCGGTCGACTGATGGTGCATCAGTCGACTGAGCAGAAACTTTTTGCTTTTCTATCCACTTTTATCGGTCGACTGATGATTTCATCAGTCGACTGATAACGTACACAGAGATTTTTTGAACAGTAAAAATTGATTTCAAAACCCTTAAAAATAGCAAATAAATTCCAAAAAATATAAAACTTTGCAAAATATTTATAAACATGAAAATAAACATGTTACAAAAAGAGTTTTTCAAATTATATTTCCCATTTGTGAAAACTCATCATTGTGCAAAATTTATCAAAATACAAAATCTCAAGAACACATGATTTTGACAAAATGATTTAAACCAAATTTTAAAATCTTTTGAATTGATTTGTAGACTTAATAAAAGATGTAAACTAGGATTATTTAGTCTATAAACCAATAACATAATATTTTCTAAAAAATATGCAAATTGTGATAAAACCAAAGAATGTGTGTATATAATATTAAGCTTAAAGTATTAACACACAAAATATAAACTTAAACTACAAAAATATTAACCAGAATGTAGGTCTTCAATATAGCTCATCTTGGTTCCGGATGAAACTTGATCTTGTATTTGACTTTGAATTCATTATTGCTTCATTCCGATATTTCCGCCAACCTCTTTTAAATGTCATCGATAAGCTCAATCCAACCAACCTCTAATGAAGGATCCTTGTGTAGAATACCTAACAAACAACTACAAACACTCGACAAACGTTGTTTGTTAATCATCAAAACTAGATTAGATAGTTGGCTCATAAACATGAGACCTAACAATCTCCCACTTTTTGATGATGACAAACAATTTACACAAAGAATATAAAATATGCATGATACTAAATAAATATACAATTTATATTCCTCATGCATAAAAACAATCGAAAGCAATAAGAAAGATATTCGAAAGCAACAAGTAAGATATACTCACAATGTACATGTTTCTCTCCCTTTATCAACATCAAAATGGGGAAAACAATAAGAATAGAGAGCAAAAGCTCCCCTACAAATATGCAAAGGTGAGTATAAACATAATAGGGAATAAGCTCCCCTTATCAAAATGCCACACAAAATGTATGAAATAAAATACTAAGGCAAATATGTGAGCAAAACATGGATAAAAACAATATGTATAAATGAATGGAAAAAGGTGTCTCAATAAAAAGCAATATGTATAGATTTATGAAATCAAATGAATGGAAAAACATGAAAATCATGAAAGATATTTTCAAATGAAAAAAAATCATGAGAGCCATGAAATTCATGACAATCATGAAAGTCCAAGTGAAAATCAAAACAATCAAATGAAATCATGAATCATGATCTAAACCATAATGACATTAAAACATGATTAATCTACAAATCATCATTTTTGAAGAACAAGTGATCAAGCAACTAGTAATGTCAAAATGTTTATATGTTTTATCCACAAAGGTTGAAAGAATTATGCTTATGACAAGAACAAATAAATATGAATAATATCATTTTTGACAAGAAAAACAATCACGCTAAGCTCTTGGAGCTTGTTTCAACCCATATAGAAATATTTCGCACCCGGTAAACATGATATGAAAGAATACCAATGAAAGATCAATAAATCCGGGGGGTTGTTCAATCCGGGGGGTTGTTCAAATATGAACCTCTTCATTAAAATCAAAGCTAATAAAATTTATAATAAGTAATGAAAACAAAATTTATAATTAAGAACTCTTAACGAGTTTTAAAACTCAGAGCGAGTTGAAACTCTGTAACAGAGTTGTTAGAACCGAAGATTCGGTTAATAGCCAAGTAGATCCGCTGTTGGTGAAGGGATTCTCTGAGATTTGATTAGCTGACTGCTGATCAGTTCCTTGATCTTCAGAAAATTCGCCTTCTCAGCTCAACTTTAGGTGGTTTTGATCTCAAATCTCCAACCCTGTGCGGTTTTGCTCCTAAAACCGATCAACCCCTTACTCAGTTGAGTAATACGGTTATTTATAGGGGGATATAGGGTGAAACCAACCCCTAAATCCACTCCTAAGTGGGCGAAAATCCCTCAGAACGTAGGATAAATGGTTGTGAGGCCGTTCAGCTTGTGTTTGAACAAGTCAAATGCCTAACTTGGCGTTCTGGGCCTTAACTCTGCGCCTAAAGCTTGAGACGCAGAGTTAAATCTCTGCTAGAGATTTGAAACGCACAGGCCGCAAGCGCACAGGCCGTTTGTGTGCTGAATCTCAACTCTGCATCTTGAGTTTAAGACGCAGGGTTGAGTGTCTGCTGAAGAACGCACAGTCTGTACGTTTTGTGTTTTAACTCTGCATTGCAGAGTTGAATGTCTATTGGAGAACGTACAGTTCGTATGCATTTTGAGTTTGGAAAACGCAGAGGTGGACTCTGCATTTGGGAGAGGTTGCTGGCTTATAACCTCATCCATTACAACATCGCAAAGGCTACTGCTCATTGATCTTTGCCTGCTGTGGGGTGTGAAATTCGTCATATTGTAACTCTCACAGTTGGTTATGAAGGCTACTGAATAGAGTTTTCATCAGCTGTAGAAGTGTCGTTGATTTGTAACTCTTCTTGATCTTATGTGAAAAGTCCTCTATTTGTAGCTTTTGTTTGTTGAAGCTTGATGGGGATTAGCTATCTATTGTGATTTTTAGATAGTCTACAGAACCCCCTCCAAAGTTTTCGAAAGTTCGCGGTTGACTGGGATAAATTTTTAGAATACTTTGGATCCCAAAATTTTAGTTGGTTGGTTATTCACTTTGTCTGATTTGAAGACATTGTGAACTTGGTTGTTGGAATGCTGAAATTTTGTTTCCTCAAACCAAACAAGATAGCTTTTGAGTTTTGATGACAATGAACTTAGTCAAACAAACTAAATTCCAAGTCATCGTCAGACTCGCCGACAAGTTTGTCCTTCTTCTCTTTTTCCTTAGAGGCAAGAGCAGCAGCATTCTCAACAGATGCAACAGAGATAACAGCAACAGTAAGGACGTTCTTGTAGGCATTGACGAACATGTGAAGCGCAGCTACAAGAGTTGGGTAAGAGAGAGCGAAGGATAGCGAAGCAAGCATAGAAACACCAGCTACAAACTTGTCAACGAGGTCATCCTCCATGAGGTTGAATACCTCTGGGCTTAAGACAGATCCATTGTCATAGACAGAGAGAATCGCAAGCCCACATGAGAGGGGCTTTTGTCCTAAATTTAGTCAGGAGGATAGCCTCAGAGAATTTTACTTTATAACCTTTCTTGATCAGCTCAACTTACTCTTTGTTGGGATGTTAAGCCATTTAGAAGAATGGGTTGCGTGTCGGATCGTGTCTTCATTAATCTTTGTTAGAATGTTAAGCCACTTAGAAGACTGAGTTGCGCGTCGGATCGTGTCTTCATTAATCTTGGTGGGTGTGTTAAGCCACTTAGAAGAATGAATTGAGTACAACTCTTGGCTTCATCAATCTTGGTTGGTATGTTAAGCTATTTAGAAGAATGAATTGTGCGCAGAATCGCGTTTGACAGTTTTAGCGTTGCCGATCATAATCTGTTTGTACTCATCCAACAGACTCTCCAGCGGAGTCGTCTGTTTCTTATCGGTTTTGGTCACCTTGATGGCCACATCTGCTTCCTTCTATTTATTTAAAATTTTGTTTTGGCTTCAAACGTTGAGAAATTCATTTGATGGCGTTTAGAACGCACAGGTGGATTTGCATGCTTAAAAATTGAAACGTAGAGTTGAGCTCTGCGTTCAAAAGCTTAACCAACGTAGACGCACAGGCCGTGTTTGGTGGGATTCTGGGCCTAGAATCTCGCCCTGATTCGACAGCTCACAGCTGTCTATAAATAGACCGCTAGGGTCAAATCAAAAGTCATCCGACTTTTCATCTGTCTTCTTTCGAAAAAGCTTAACGAAGATCTCGTTTTGAACTCCGATGAACCCTGTTCATCTTCTCCGATCATCATCCTAAATGGGTCCGAGAAAGAAGACGGTCTCCCATCAAAGATCGGCTGCTGACACTGCCTTAAGTTCTCGGCCAACCTCGACCGTCAGCGGTGATGAAACTCAGGCAGGTGCGCCGCTGACGCAGGCTTCTCTCGTCGGTGGTAAGTATCGACCTTCATGTCCACAAAACTTGCTTCGGCGAGTTCTCTGAAAACCCTAGATGGGTTCTTGTGAATGAGGAAGATGACTCGTTTTGATATTGTAACGCACAGTTGGGACTTTGCGTTTTGAATTTGAAACGTTGAGGTCTGACCTATGCGTTAATAAATTTTGACGCATGGTCTGAGCTGTGCGTCAGAAAATTTAACGCAGAGTTCGACCTCTATGTTTGATAAACTTTTTAACACCAGATCTGAACTATGCATTTGAAAATTTAACGCTGAGTTCGACCTCTGTGCTGATAAAATTCAACGCCAGGTTTGAGCTGTGCGTTTGAAAGTTTAACACAGAGTTCGACCCCTGTGTTGATAAAATTCAATGCCAGGTTTGAGCTGTATGTTTGAAAATTTAACGCAGAGTTCGACCCCTGCATTGATAAAATTCAACGCCAGGTTTGAGCTGTGCGTTTGAAATTTTAACGCAGAGTTCGACCTCTGCGTTGATAAAATTCAACGCTAGGTTTGAGCTGTGCATTTGAAAGTTTAACGCAGAGATCGACCCCTGCGTTGATAAAATTCAACGCTAGGTTTAAACTATGTGTTTGAAAGCTTGACGCAAAATTCGACCTCTGCGTTGATAAACTTTTGAACGCCAGATTTGAACTGTGCGTTTGAAAGCTTTCCCTCTCTCTAGAGATTTTGACTAAGGTTCCGTTCGTTTGATTAATTGAATACTTTTCTCTTTTGCAGTGCCTTATACCCACAAACCTCTTACTCTTCGTCACCATTTCGGGCGTGAGGGTGGCGTGGATTTAAATATGCAATTCAATCTGCGTCAAGAACTCCTAATATTCCAGGATTCCGACAAGGATCGTGTCACCCTGATCTCGAATCCAAGCCCAGCTGTATTTAGGGTTTTAGTTATAGACGCCAGGTTTGAACTTAAATCCCGCAAGAAGCTCACCAAACCAGCCTTTCTATTTGGGGATCATGTCACTATCTCAAAAGAGATCACACATGGTGGCCATTACAAATGGTTAAGGCAAATCGGGGATCGTCGCTTCTTCCTCCCTGACATACACATAATGTTCCCAATTTCCTACTATCAATGTGCCTCTGTTCCCTGCCATATGAATTGGGACTTGGTTAAAGAGCAGGACGGGGTAGCTGTTGGGGCTTTGACTTACAAGGGCGTACACACCATTGGTTACAATCGAAAGGTGTCAGCTTTGGAGCCCTGCTTATTCTCACAGGGGGTATCCTTTAGGGGAAACGGCTAGCACAACCAACACTTTTATGCGGAGATTTCTGACCACGAAAGGAGTGATCCCTTCCTCAGTATTTAGAGCCCCTGGATGGGTACACTCTACCGAGATAGGATGGTGGACACGAATGATGGAATTCGTGCTGGTAGAGTTAGAGGGGTCATTAGCTCGATCTGGACTCGGTTCCCTTATAATGGCTACCAAATGTGGCTTGCCTACAACCACTATAATTTCTTTGTCATTTAGGAGAGATATAATCCGGACACTTGCACATTCTTTACACCGGAAGGAGAATTAGGGTTTGCCCTGCATGAAATGTATGATGTCTCGGGCCTTCCTTTCGGAGATTTGCCCTATGAAGAACTCATCCTTGGGTCCAATGAGCTCAGAATTTTGAAGGAGACGAATCCTGAAGTCTATGACACCTTGTGGGAAGTAATGTGTCATTTTCAAATCTGCACCCAGCTGACGGGGACACGTGGGCGTGGTATAAACAGCTATCTTGGGCTGAATACCTTTTCCAGAATTTGTCTCATAAGACCGGTGTCGTGTCTCGTCGGGATGTAAGCACCCCTGAGACCATCCAAGCTTTGATTAGTGATGCAACTATTCACTATGTTAATGAAGGAATGAAAGATGATTTCCCGACGCAGACTGAATTTGAAAGCTTCCACCATCAGGCTGCTACGCCTATTTCTGACATGGCCTTGTTGGCAGGCTTTCTCATGCTATGGCTGAAGCGGTGTGTAATCCCTACCAGACCGATAGATGCTGTGATGATAGAAGTAATCTATCCGGCTGTCCTCTTAGCTCACGGGAGACCTGTGAACCTACTTTCAGCTATGACGTGCTGTTTGCAACATGGTTTGAGGGAGTTGTGTCTCGAATTCATTCAGGTGAAGGAGATAGAATCTGAAGGAAAGAAAAGTTTGGTGACTCCAAATCCTTGAGTACCCTTGCCGTATACTTATCTGATGGCTTGGTACGTATCTCATTGTCCACATTTGATGAGCGCTCCATCTCCCTCAGATGAAGGCTTCGTCCCCTTCGTGCAGAGACTAGAAGAGGCTACTTGGGAGGGCACCTATATAGTGAGGGTCCGTCAGATTCTGTCGAGGGACCTCAATTACCATATATTTCGCTAATTCCCGGACTTTGATGGTGGTGGCTATGGGCAGGTATTCTAAGATACCGCTGGCCCTAACGGTTTTACCCGTTTAAACGGGGGAGTTTTCCATTAGCTATTAAACATTAGGCCTGGTTATCTCCTCCTCAGACAAAATGACAAATGCATAATTGAGCCGTATCAGCCGTACCGATTTGCTCGCCAATTCGGGTATGACCAATTATACGTTAGAAATCCGAGGAGCCAACTTGCAGTTACGGGCAACATATATGAGGGAGCTCGGGCCTGGTATTATTCTACCGCAGGCTGCACTGGAGCTACCTTCAGGTTGCCTCACAAAGTGCCTTATTCTCTTCTCTCCATGGCCTTTTGCAACTGGTATCATATAGCTTCTAGGATACCCGATTATAAGCTAAACCTGTCAGGCCTTCGAGAGATCAGAAGGATGTATTGGTCCCGGAAAGGAGCTCGAGTATATCATCTAAAGGGGATCAACGAGTTTTTAAATTTTGAAGATGAAGCTGAGGAAGGAGCAAGAGACCTAGGACCAGAGAGTGCCCCGGTAACGAGCCCTAAGGCTGCTGAAACTCCAAGAACACAAGCAACTAGAAAGAGGGCTCTTATCGAAGAAGAAGTAGTTCAGTACGAGAAACGTACTCGCAGGAAATTGCTAGTAGACCCTCCTTCCCAGAAGTTAATGGCGGATGCTTTTAAATCTGCCGGTGGAGGAGAAGAGCAAGAACCAGCTATTGCAAGTCGTCCCGATTGCACAGGTCCTCCTTCTGGGGGTTCTACATTTTCCGGGGAATTTTCCTCTCACCGTCCTTTGGATCAGGAAGAGGGTGGAGACGAATCACTGATTGGGGATATGGGGGCTTCTTCTGTAATAGACCCTGATATTTCACCATTTCCAGATCAAATTCCCAGCGCTACTCTTTCATCTGCAGGGACATTGCCAACAGCGTCTCCCTCTGAAGGGGTTAGACCACCCACAGATGAACTAGTGACAGATGAACTTGCAAATTTTAACGAGAGTCAATCTCCCGCTTCTTCCGCACTACTGCCACATTCGGGGACTATTATTCCTAGTCCGACGACTGGCAGAATGACTAAAGTGGATACGACTGCAAATTCTCCTGGATTATCGGTTGTGGATGATGAGGAACTGTTAGATTATGGGACCTCTTCTCACAACAATGATGCTGATGAGGAGGACAGTGATGGTGACAATGATTCCGTCAGTTGGGGTTATCCACCACCACCCTCTTCCGACAAGGCGTCTGCTTATATTCCTTCCCCCCCTCTTGGTAAAGGTCACACTCGCTAGTTTCTCTAGACTTCTCTTTCTTTTGTGCTAACTACTCTTTCGTGTAGGTTCTCCGACCCGCAAGGCCGCTGATAAGATTTTATCTTCTGGACAGCAAGCAGCAGCTGCTTCTCTTCCCGAGCCAACGCCGGTAACGACTACCTCTTTACCAGAAGAATCCCCTACGTTAATGATTTCTCTTAAGTCTGTAGGGACGGAGAGTGCGCTGAGTTCAGCCCAAACAGGGGCACTCACGGTTCTTCCTTCCAATCCTTCACAACTGAATGTATCTATGGCTTCCCCGACATCTTCACGGTCGTCACCCACCGTTCTTGCACCAGGGTCTATGATTTTGGGCTCCCCATCCACATCTCCTGTGAAATCTTTAAGTCCAGTGGTCATCCCCTCCATGCTTAGGATTCTTGTACGACCTCTGGAGGATATGATCAAGGTGGCTATTGAGGAGGTTGGCGCTGGACGAACTTCATTTGATTCTTTTAAACCTATACTTATGCCTTTCTTGAGCGGCATTCGATATGTAGATGACGCTCGTTGGTTCCAGCACTACTCCGAGAACATCTCTCGGTTAGAAAAAGATCTGAGGGATTTGGAGGAATTACGTCACGCCGATCTTGCTGCCCAGACCATATTAGTTTTTGATGATCTCAAGGCTGAAGCAAGCCGTCAGTATGAAACTCTACAAGAAAATATCACTGAAAGGGAGCTTGAGATTGCATCCTTACAGGGGCAATGCTTTCAGAAGCAGCACGCTGTGGATGCTTCTAATGCTGCCATACAAACGTCCCGGGCAGCAATTGATCGATTAGAGGTGGAGTTGGCTTGACATAGGGCTGAGCTTGCGCGAGAGGAGGAAATTTTAAAGAGACTCACATTAGAAAGCATGAAGACTTATGCCACCTACCGTTCGTCGGTGCAGGACCTGGAACTTATCCAAAAGGAAGCTAACGCAATGATGCCTGACGAGAGCGCACTTAGGAAAAAAGCCGAGGTGATGGTGCAGGCCGCTCACGAAGAAAGACTATCTGCTATTAAGTCCCGGCTTGCGTCTTTCACTTTCACCGATTCGGAGGCTTAATCATGTATCGTTCTTTTTGTTTGATAAGAACAGGGTTTTTGTATCACTCCTTAATATTGCTAAGCAAAAATAAAAAGAATGATTCTGGCTTTTCTCTATTTATTGCATGTGTCGTGTTCTGACTTGCAACAATGAAGTTACGTGGAAAATGCCCAATTTTTAAAATTTCCTTTATTATCATTTAAGATAATTCCAAAAAAAATTTAACTTGTTGGGGATGGGTATATGAACCCTTGTTATTCCTTTGTAGAAGAATTAACTGGTTCAAACGGGTTAGAATTGATAGATGTATCTTGTTAACATAACAGAGATTTGGGAATCTATTGCCCTGTTGAAAAGAGTCAATAGATTAATTTTGTCAGAGGTATGATTTTAACATGACATGCGAGAAATTACGATTAGGGCAATTTTAAGGACTTATCGCTCTATTGGTGAGAATCGATAAGTGGATTTTTGTCAGAGGTGTGATATTAACGTGACAGGAAGAAATTGCGATCGGAGCAATTTTTAAGACTTATCGCTCTATTGAAGAGAGTCAATAAGTTGATTTTTGTCAGAGGTGTGATATTAACGTGACAGGAAGAAATTACGATCGGAGCCATTTTGAAGACTTATCGCTCTATTGAAGAGAGTCAATAAGTTGATTTTTGTCAGAGGTGTGATATTAACGTGACAGGAAGAAATTTTAGCGTCTCACTAGGGAGGATTGCTAAATGTTTTATCACTGAAGTGATGAATTATATTACTTGTAATTTGAACAAGATTTAGGGAATTTTATCACTCTATTAAAGAGAGCCGATAAATTGGATATTTACTACTCCGTTGGGGAGAGTTAATAAATTGATCATGATTTGAATGATTTTGGAGACTTATCGTTCCCTTGATGAGAATTGATAAGTGGATTCTGACAGAGGAATTATAGCCGTACAGATATTGATGCCAGTGAAATTCAAACTCCATGAAGATGATGATCGCCTAGGGTGTAATATTAGCCTGACGAGAATTTGGATCCTGCTGAGGGAATATAACAGTTTAACAATGTTTTGTTAAAAGAATTCATGAACTTAGAGAATAAGTGTCACGTTTGACAATACAAAGGTGAATCCTTTGTTTAGGATTGGCAATGCAAAAGGTAACCTTTGCATTTGAGGTTCGAAACGCAGAGTTAAGAACCGTCATAACGCAGGTCTAGGCCTGGTGTTTGAAGAATTTGAACGCAGAGGTGAACTCTACGTTAAAGTCCAATCGACTTTATCTATTAACGCGAAAGATCGCGTTTCAGTGATGGTTGGGATTCTCTTCTAGAATCCCGTACCGATTTAACAGCTTGGCGGCTATTATAAATAGACCTATGTGGTCACATTAAGAGTCATTTAACTCTTTCTACTTTTAGCTTGATTCTAAGAACAAAAATTCTCGTTTGAATTTTAATCGATTCTCCGACGAACTCTGTCTTCTCCGATCACCTACCCGCATGGTGCCCAGGAGGATGAGTTCGGGTTCCAAGAAGATCACCAAAGCGGCTTTGAAGACATCGCCGGCCGAGAACACCGGTGATGTTGCTGCTCTCACGAGTGCTTCGACATTGCTGTCGCTGTCGTACGGGCCTCGCTGCTGTGGTAAGTGGTGGCCATGGCAACTTGTTTCGACAAGTTTTCTGAAAAACCCTAGATGGGTTCTTATCAACGAGGAAGATGACTCGTTTCTTTGTAATTAGAACTACAATTGGAACTTTGCGTTAATCATGAACTCTGATCGTGAGTTTAGACTCTGCGTTAAAAACGTGGACCTTGAATAACGCAAATTTTGAAGTCGCGTTTAAGATCAACAACGTAGATTTGAAGTCTGCGTTTAAGATAAAGAACGTAGGTTTTGAAGTCTATGTTTAAGATAAATAACGCAGATCTTGAGGTCTGCGTTTGAGATAAATAACGCAGATCTTAAGGTCTGCGTTTGAGATAAAGAACGCAGGTTTTGAAGTCTGCGTTTAGGATAAATAACGCAGATCTTGAGGTCTGCGTTTAAGATGAATAACGCAGATCTTGAAGTCTGTGTTCAAGATCAAAAACACAGATTTGGGAGCCTGGGTTCAGGATTAAAAACATAACTTTTAAAGTCTACGTCTAGTCTAGTTCCTTCCATTGGCAGTTCCCTTTAGTTACTAACTTTTGTTTCTTGTTTTATAGTGCTTTTTCCTAATATACAACTTCTGTCGGAGCAGCATTTCAGTTATACTGAAGATCCAGAAGTGGGGAGAACTTTTGGTCTTCACTGAGAGATTCCTCTATGAACCTTCCCCAGCTTGGAACGGGCACATTTAATTAGGTTTGTCGGATGTTCCACCCTTAGAGCTCTGATCACCGATCTGGATCTAGAAACCCCTACGGGTCTGGATCATTTTGTTAAACCATCATTTTTGTTCGGAGACCATATATCTGCTGATGGCCAAGTTGGGTATGTAGAAGACTCCCGGATGCTGCGAAGAATCGGCGACCGTTTATTCTTTCTTCCGAGCATGAAGAATATGTACCCTCTTTCATTCTTCCTGAGTGTCGGTGGTCGCTGAGGTTTGGCCTTCGATCTTGTCAAGGAGAAGGATAACATCTCACTTGGATCTGGTCGATCATCCTGGGTACACATTGGTGGGCAACTCAAGGGTCTAAGGCCTGGCAGATTTGAGAAAAAGGACCTTGCTCAGGAGACACCTCTTCCGGCGAACATCTTCATACGCCAATTCATCGCTGCTCGAGGGGAATTTCCTACACAAGCTTTTCGTTCTCCTGGTTGGTTGTTCTCTGGAGAGGATGGTTGGTGGACCCGGATGGTGGATTTTGTTCTTGAGGAACTCAAGGAGCCCCTCGCTCAGTCTGGCCTTACAATACCAATACAGGCTACAAGGCGCGGAATCGTTCAGAATTATTCCTTTCTCTTTGCTATACTAGAGTAGTATAATCCGGATAGCTGTACCTTTTTTACGCCCGTCGGGGAGTTGGGATTTGCTCTCCATGAGATGCATGCAATATCGGGACTATCCTTTGGGCAAATGCCCTATGAAGAATTTGTTCCAACAACTGAAGAGCTTTCCATCCTGAGGACCACTCATCTAGAGATATACAGCACTTTTTGGGAGTTGATATGTCATTTCCACATCTGCGCTCAGGTCGCTGGGATGCGTGGGGGTGGTTTCATGCATACTGCCTGGGCAGATTGCTTATTTCAAAACTTGGGTCAGAAAGACTTGATGGTGACCCGTCTTGCTGTAAGTTCTGCTAAGAGCATTAAAGCTCGCATCAAGGGCCCTAATGCTATTTATAGGAACAAGTGTTTAGAATATGGATTTGAAGCTGACAGTGAATTTAAAAGTTTTCATCATCAAGCTGCAATTCCCATCTCTGACACGGCCCTCCTTGCTGGTTTCCTGATGCTATGGTTGAAGCGGTGCGTCGTGCCGTCGAAACCGACTGAATCGATCTTGGTTGAGGTAGTCTACCCAGCCGTTCTCCTGGCTCATGGAAGACCTCTAAGTCTTCTCTCTGCAATGACAGGTTGTCTACAGAGAGGCTTGCGAGATTTGATTTCTGAACTCCTCGACGTCAAGGAGATGAATGTTGCTGGGAGGAAAGTTTGGAAGACTCCTCAACCCCGTGCATCAATGCCCTATACTTATTGAGTGGCTTGGTTTGTGCTTCATTGTCCCTCTTTGATGACGGGGATCATACATGATAATGACACCTCTGTTCCTTTCGTGCAGAGGCTTGAGTCAGCCACATGGACGACCGTGTACATAGTCCGAGCTAGACGACTCTTGTCTTTGGAAGACAATTATGATCTTTTTTGTTGCCGCCCTTGTTTCGATGGGGCTGAAGAAGAAGGCCCGAAGTTTGGCAACATAGTCTTCGAAGGGTCCTCGCTTTTAAACACAGGGACCTTCCAATGGCTTCTCACCATCAGAGTGGGCTACCTGGTTTTCCGACTAGGTGAGAGATGTATAATTGAGCCATACGTTCCCTCGCGTTTTGCTCGACAGTTTGGGTATGACCAACTTTATGTTGGTAACCCTAATCCATGATTAGCTCACATCGGGAATGTGTACGAAGGTGCTCGTGCTTGGTATTTCTTTTCTGCCTGAGGGACTCATGCGTAGTTTACTCTGCCTAGTTTGCCTCCTATTTGTTCCACCGTAGCGGACTTTCGCGATTGGTTCGACAAAGCTTCTCAAATCCCCGAATATGATATATATACTTCGTGCATAAATGAAATCCGGGAACTTTATAAATCGAGAAGTGGTTCTGCTAGGACTCGATTACCAGGGATAAAGGATTATCTGTCCTGCGAACGAGAGGCGGTCCGAATCAAGGAGATCCCGAAGGAATTACCCGCTGCTGAGCCTTCTGAAGAATAGGATACTAAAGAAGTTCTCGAGGGAGCACCCCCTCCTGAGCCTCGCTCTTTAAGATCGTCAGGGAAGAGGCCCCTTACTGCTGAGGAGGTAGGTGAATATGATAGGAGAATTCGCAAGCGGAAGCCCGTTGTAGCTAAGAACTCCAATAAAGCCAAGTTGATGGGGGATGCCATAAAGTCGGCGCATGCTGCATCTCCTGAGAACAGAGGGGATACTATGCTTCAAGCTGCCCCTACCGGTCCTAAAATGACAACAGGTGGGCGGGGGTCTACCACCCCATGCTCAGTGTCAAATATGCCCGAAAAATTATTACCTGAAGTTGTCCCTTGTCCCACTCGCACTGATTATGCGAATTGCTTTATTTATCCGACTGCTCCACCTCCAAGCTCGGAAACTTTGAGGAAGCTTATCGAGCAATTAGAGCATTAGATGCAAATGACTATCGACGTCGTTAGTCTCGGGGATGTGAGTTTCAAGGTTTTTGAACCCCATCTGCTGGAATGTCTCGCCAAGATCGGGAACCAGGGGAATGCATTATGGACCGAGAATTATCACGAGGGCATTATTATTCTGGAATATGAATTGGAATTCCTTTCAATGCTACAACGCGATGACATAGGACCAGAAGTGGATCGGGCTCTTTCTCAGGCCAAAGCTTTGAAAGCACAAAACCAAGAGGCTCTTCAGAAGAGTCTGTCTGAAACAGAATCTCGTATTGCCAGCCTACGTGGGGAACATCTCCAGGTGCAAGTGGACCTGGGTAGTTTTGCTACGGGTATCCGGGATACTGCAGCAGAGCTTACCCGTGCTGGTGTTGAGCTATCTCAGATAAATGCTCAGTTAGCTGGCGATATGGAAGTTATAAAAGGGTTAATTGCTTACTGTGACGGGCTTTTCAAAGGCTATTGCGATGAAATTGTTGCTGCTGACAAGATTAGGCGAGAGATTGCAGAAACAGCACCAAATGAAGAGGAGCTCAAGAGCAAGATAACAGAAGAAGTCAAACAGGCTCGTGAGGAGAAAATATTGGCTTTAAATTCTAAGCTCAAGTCCTTTAGGCTGATGGGCCCCAACGCTTAGGCTTTGAATTGCTTTTTAGCTAGGGAATAATTTTGTATCATTTTCATTTCGATTGTCTTCATTTTGTATTCAAATTAACAATATTGAATGAAAATGATATCACTTTGCCTTTTATCATCTCTTTTGTTGAAATCTAGTTCGGGACGATGAAAAGTAATGCAAATGTTGTAAGTGTAGTGTTAACTTAGCATGAAAATGAAATTCTCTTTATTACCACTTAGAATAATTTCAGAAAATTTTAATCGTCAGAGATGTAATGTTAACATGACGACATACAAGACAAGAAAATAAAACTTATTCCCGAGATACACTATGAATTGGCAACCCCCAGCCTGACTTGGCTGGAGTTTAGGGGACTACATGATTTATAAAAAATATCTTTTAAGAAATTTCCCGTTAATTGGCATCATGAGCCTATCTCCTTTTTGATCAATGAGGCGATAAGCTCCATTCGAATAGACTGATTCTATTACGAATGGCCCTTCCTAGTTAGGATTGAACTTCCCTTTGGTTTTGTGTGTCATTACCATGGGTCGTCTGTTGACCAAAACTAAACGCCTTTCTTAAAAATCCGTTTTTTAACCTTTTTGTTGTAGGCTTTAGAAATACGGGCTTGATATAATTCGATCTGTTGCTGAGCTTGAAGTCGTTTGTCATCTAAGGCTTCGAGTTCTTTCAGACGTCGTTGATGTTTCTCTTCTTTTGTTAGTCTGGTTGTAATTGCGACTCTCAGGGAAGGGATTTGAATCTCAAGTGGTAGTACGGCTTCACAACCGTATACTAAAGAGAATAGCATAGCTCTTGTAGGGGTCCTCACCGTTGTACGGTAGGCCCACAAACATTCGCTGAGTCTTTCGTCCTAATCGCGTCGGCTCTTGGAAACAAACTTTTTGAGAAGTTTCACGATGGTCTTGTTAAAAGCTTCTGCAAGACCATTTGCTGGCGGATAATACGTCGTAGATGCGACACTTTGGATTCTAAATTTATCACAAAATCTCTGAAACCCAAAGCTAACAAATTGTGTCCTGCTGTCGTGAACTATTTGTCTCGGGACTCCAAAAGTCATAACTCGCCAGACCAAGTCTGCATTCGAATCCGCCAGCAAACCCCAAGGCCGCCAATATGGCCAGATGTCTGCTACCCCACGTGCTGAGATGGGCTTTCCCACCTCTCTCGACCCGAACGGAGAGGGCACAGTACTCCAGGACCGTCAAGCGACCGCTCACAGTACGAAGGATTGGGCAGGTGTCGAGTCAACCTGGACATTCATAAATGCAACTCACCTCGGCTGTCTGAGTCAAGAGACGAGTCCGCCAGCATTCGGTGAGTTGTCCAAACCCACTCGAGTGCCAGGGACATGCTTTCCCACCTCTCTCGACCTGAAGAGGGAAGACACGGCACTCCAGGCCCGCCGAATAACCGCCCACAGTACAAAGTGAGCGGACAGGTGTCAAAGCAGCCTGCACCCTCATAAATGCGACTCACCTCAGTTGTCCAAGCGGAGGGCAAGAGCTGCCGGCGCTCGACGGTTGGTCAGATTCACTCGAGTATCCGATAGTCGTTGTCACGCATGCGAGCAGGGGCCTTCCCACTCCTACGTAACGTGATGCAAAAGTTAAGCTCTTCGAATGACCGCTCGTGGTACGAGTGAACAGCAGGATATCTCCGAACAATGTGTGGTCACATCCTATAATTCAAGGAGCAGTCAAGCTATCTCTCTCCCATTTTAAGAGCTTCTTTTAGCAACCTTAGGGGAGATCGATTGATCAAGGGAGGTCGAGAAAAAATTTGAGAGAAAAAGCAATCGAGACCAGGCTCTTTGCATAATCCTTGCATCGCAGCACTATTTCCTAGTTCCGAGCCCTGATCGCCGACGGACTAGGAGATCCAAACTCTATCGACTCGAGCTTCTACTGCGTACTGAAGATCCTCAGCGACCTCGGTCGGATCGTCCAAGGGAAGCAGACTCGACACGAGCATCGAGCGAAGCATCCTGTAGCCACCAAAAGTCCCCACATTAAACAAAGAGGGCATCCCCTCTGCTTCTGTTGTAAACATTTGATTATTAGTTTGTAATAAGCCTTCTTATCAATACGAACGAAGTTTCCTGTTTTAGGGAAATCGAATTTACACCCTACACTCGCCATAACCCTCACCCTCGCCCTCGACACAACCCTAACCCTCGCCATAACACCCAACCTCACCCTCTCCTTCACCCAAACCTTAACCCTAAACCTCGCCCTCACCCTAACCCTCACCAACCCCTAACCCTCACCCTCGCCATACCCCTAACCCTAACCCTAACCCTCGCCCTCGCCCTCGCCTTCACCCTCTCCCTAACCCTAACCATAACCCTAACCCTCACCCTCACCTAATCCTAACCCTTGCCTAACTCTAACCCTAACCATATCGCCATACCCCTAACCCTAACCCTAACCATATCGCCATACCCCTAACCCTAACCCTAACCCTCGCCCTCGCCATAACCCCTCGACCTCGCCCTCTCCCTCACCCTAACCCTAACCCTAATGCTAACCCTAACCCTTACGCTAACTCTAACCCTCACCCTCACCCTTATCTAACCCTAACCCTCACCCTCACACTCACCCTCACCTAACCCTAACCCTAACCCTCGCCTAACCCTAACCCTAACCATCACCCTCACCCAACCCTAACCCTAACCATCACCCTCACCCAACCCTAACCCTAGCCCTAACCCTCGCCTAACACTAACCCTAACCATAACTTGTACTAAATTTATTTTTTTATATTATAATTTCATCAAGATGAACATTTTTTATTAGGGTTTGGGGTTTTTTCCATAACTTGTTTGTTTTACAAAAATTAAACTCTAATTGTAATTAAAAAATATAATAAATAAATTCAAAACTAATAAAAAATCCCTCTTTCTCTCTCCCCCCACCTTACTCTTCTCTCTACCTCTCTCTCGTCGGCCGATGCCGGTGGCTGTTGGTCGGCTAGCCGCCGATGTCAGCCGATGAGAGAGAGGTAGAGAGAAGGGTGGTGGGGGGAGAGGGAAAGAGAGATTGAGGGGGAGAGAGAAAGAGAGATTGAGGGGTACCTTGAGAGGCGGCGACGGTGGCTCATCGGAAGGGCGGTGGAGGTGGTACGGTCCGGTGCCAGGTAAGAGAACGAGAAGGGGGGAGAGGGGGGAAATGAGGATAGGGAGGGAATAAGAGTGGGATTTGGGGATAAATCCCTCTCTTGGATCGGGTGCGGGCTGCCCAAAAAATTTGGGCGCCCACGCCCAAATTTTTTTCCCATCAAACATTTTTAGCGACGGATATTTCCATCGCTAAAAATGTTTTAGCGACGAAAATTTTTCGTCGCTAAATTTTTTTTGTCGGGAAATTTAAAGCGACGACAAATTTCTGTCGCTAATACACCTATTTTTGTCGGCAAAAATTTTTTGCCTACAAAAATAAAGCGATGGAAATTTTTGTCGCTATATGCTATGTTTTAGCGACGAAAATTTTCGTTGCTATACTTCTGTAGGCAAAACTCTATTTTCTAGTAGTGAATCTATGATAACCCATATAACACATCTTCTTGCTATATTTTAAATACTCAGAACATGTACTATAATTGCAATAAGGACAAGCCAACCTGCCTTTAGTACTCCATCCGGACAACATTGCGTATCTTGGAAAGTCACTATCTATCCAAAGAAAAGCTACACTCAATTTAAATGATTGTTTGATAGAAGCATCATATGTAAGCAATCCAACTTCCCACAACTCTTTCAATTCATCAATCAGTGGCTGCAAGTATATGTCGATGTTGTTGCCAGGGGATTGAGGACTTGAAATAAGTAGAGATAGTATGAAATATTCTACTTTCAAGCAAATCCATGGTGGTAAATTATAGTTGATTAAAATAACTGGCCATGTATTATGCGCGATACTCATTGTTAGAAAGGGATTAAATCCATCACAAGCCGACCCTAATCTCACATTACGAGGGTCTAATGCGAACTCTGGATGCTTTTCATCAAAGTCTTTCCAAGCTTTGCCATCAGTCGGATGCCTTAGAATCCCATCCTGGATGCGCTCCTTTGAATGCCAACTCATACGTTTAGCAGTTTGCGAACACATAAATAGTGTTTGAACTCTAGGTTTTAAAGGAAAGTACCTCAAAACCTTTACTGGAACATTATGCATCTTTTTAGATGGTTGATTGGAATCATTTGCTACGTCATCCTTCATTAGCTTCTACCAAGCACCACAACTGCTACACTCATTCAGCTTCACATTTATATTTCCATAGAATAGCATGCAATCGTTAGGGCACGCGTTTATTTTTTCATAATCAAGACCCAAGTCCTTGACAATCCTTTTGTCTTCATAAAAAGACTTTGGCAACTTTATGACTTGAATTGCATCCCTCCATAGGGTTAGAGAATCATCAAATGCCTCATTACATAATCCATGTATGCACTAATGCAGATATAATCGAATTATGAAGAGAGAGTTTGGAAAAGGTTTTGCATCATGGGAATAACTCTTGCTAACCTTCTTCCACTAACTTGTAAAATTTCTTAGCATCCTCGGTCAATTCCTCTATGCCTTCCTTCATGCCTACATCATCATGAGTATGTGCATCATCATCATCACTCTTGCTATGGACGTTCAATTTTTATGACAAATCCTCACCATGAAAAACCCATTTGTAATAATTATCTATAAATCCCTTGACAATCAAGTGATTGTAGACAGTATTTCGCTGATGCGAACAACGATTACAACAACCACGACAAGGACAACATATTTCATTCCCTTTAGCTACTATTGCAAATGCTCTATCAAGAAAGTCATTCGCTTTTTCAATGTACTCGGCACATACGCGATAAGTATTATACATCCAACCTCTATTTATATCCATAATTTGTATCTGCTAGAGAAAAGTAAATATATTGAGACATCAATAATATATATCTACTTACTAATAATGTATAAGAAACCATCAACTAATGAGTTTGCAAGTTATTTTATAGGACTAGTCCCTCTCAAGCATAACTATTTGTTGCAGAGTAGTATACATAAACTAAAGTATGCTTATATCTAAAAAAATAAATATTTATTAGTTTCATATTTTGTTTAGAGAACTGAAGCCTATCATTATAGAGTCAAGATAAAACTTTGAGGATGTAGTTATAGCAAGTAAATAAAATATATTATACTTGGGTTTGATTTTTTGTCATAGGCGTTGGTAAGCAAAAAAAGTTTTAACGCATGCAAAAGTAATAGATAAAAAGAGAAACAATATGGCTCACCAAAAACCAACTACCCCTGAAAAATATAACTTACTAGAAATTTGGTGCTCTCAATCTCCTGTCAGTTCAATTTAAAACGTCAATAACGCTACTCAGTAATTTTACAAAAATTATAACTTACTATAAATGGATAAGTGGCTAAAGTGTGAACGGATTAATTTCGCAATTTGTGCAAAAATTCGTGATTAAGATAACAATATTATTACTGGCAGTAATACTGGCAATAGTTATTATTACCTTTACTATTATATAAATATATACTTTTTTCTATACCATATAAATATATACTGAATGTTATCCCAGTTGCAGTTCTTACTATTAATTTAATTCAAAATCACACCCTTTAAGCATTCCTATAAATGACTATGCACGTACATCTAAAATACGTATATAAGTCTTCTCAGTTTCTATGTTTCATTACATACACTATCATGGTATCACGAAGTTAAAATTTTCTACAGTTAGACAACATAAATATTTAAATTCTACTTATTGCTTACCTTGTTCAGGAAGGGGGGAAAAGGTCTTTCTCACAAAACATTTTCTAAACTAATTCATGATTTTCTATTTAGCTGGTGCATGCTATTGCAGGTATGCTGTTATCTTTAACACTAAACGAGTTCAAAAATATGTGATGTTCCTGACGCGCAGAAGGCATTGTGAAATAAAAACTTGAATCAAATTGATATAGATAAATTAAATGACCTTAAGTTTTGTTTAAGACATAGGATGCTGAAGGATTTATGAAAAGAGGAATAATGTGTTTAATTTGTGCAGTTTGGAATTTAGCAAGTGCATGAAACTAGTAACGGTCTACATGAGTTAGGCCAGACCTCAGAGAATTTTGTGCACCACATAAGCTACACATGATTGCCATTTTCTCCTTTTTCTTCATTGGAGAGGTTGTCAACAAGGTCTTATCATCTATCACAAAGTAGTAATTAAGTGATGCAAGGAGGAAAACTACTCAGTGGCATTCATCCGTAGGTTAATACTCAAACCCTCTTTGAACTGAATAATTAATATAGTAGCGGCCACTTATCTCATCAAAAATATTTAATCCTAAGTTAGTGGTGTAACCATATATAGTGTCTGTGAATCCGGGGGGGACCACGAATACAAATGGGATGCTTTTGTCCAGCAGAAGAAGAGAGAGCGCGTGGGATGCTTTTGTCTAGCGGTTTCGTTGCGCGCACGTGAGAAGATTTGGAGAATTGAAAACCGCGTGAAGAGGTGAAGATCCAGCGGACAAAAGAAGGCCCACCCGAAGACACAGCAAATGTTTATAAAAAACCCTTTCCCAGGTTTTGTACTATCGGGTGCAAAATTAGGGGGAGAACAGCGTGTGCAAGACAAAGTGCAATAGTGGGACAACGTGGAAATTGCGGCTGTGTTTTTCTCTTGGTTGCAGCTTCGTGCAAGATTGAGCAGAAGGGGGGAAAGCATTGGCGGCCGTGCAAGAGCAAGCAAAAGGAGACTTCTGAATTGGCGGCTGCAGCAGGCGCAAGTGTAGAAGTGCAGAGCAGCGTTCTTTTTGAGCGGCGTGCAAAGAGTCCTTTTGTGCTTTTGAGAGAGATAATTGTGTGAGGGTTTTGATTGAGTGATTGTAAACCCTAGTTATATTATCTCCTCTCTAATAGTAGATCCTCCCTCCTTACCCCGTGGACGTAGGCAATTTGCCAAACCACGTAAAATTGGTTTGTTTGTGTTTATGGCCATTGTAATAGTTTTAGGATCCCTCGATAAGTCAGTCCTAGAACTGATGAGAGGAAGAGCCGATATCTCACTTTGTTGAGATATTCACTTCAGATTCTTGTTTCCTTGGTGAGACAGGAATTCTTATTGCGATCTTTCTCTTATTGTGCACCAGAAATTCTGCCGAAATTTTCGCCGCGCACAACAAGTGGTATCAGAGCCCAAATTCTAGATCTAGGGTTTGGTTGGAGGAGTAGATCAATTTGGAGGCTCGTCTAGGTCTTCGTTTGGTGATAAAGGTGGGATATTTTGGTAAAGACTCTATCTTTTTAGTTTTGGATCTGTTCTTCGTTCGTTGGTGCGTTGAGAAAGGATGTCGAGGAAAGAAGGTGCTTCGGGTGTCAAGGGTGGTGCTTCTGGCACGAAGACCATTCAGAGTTTGAATATCCACTCTATGAAGATAGATGTGAAGAA
Source organism: Asparagus kiusianus (assembly GCA_022839385.1). NCBI lineage: Eukaryota > Viridiplantae > Streptophyta > Magnoliopsida > Asparagales > Asparagaceae > Asparagus > Asparagus kiusianus. The sequence continues at coordinate 640,346 of BQKN01066292.1, forward strand.
GTTTAATGGCACAAACAATTTTGGATTATGGAGATGCGAGGTTTTGGATGCGCTGAATACGCAGAATTTGGAGGATACCTTAGAGTTAGATGGCAAGCCAGATGATATTGAAGAGAAGGTTTGGAAGAAGATAAATCGAACGGCGTGTGGTGTGATTAGGTCTTGCTTGACTCAAGATCTAAAATATGATGTGATGAATGAGACTTCTGCGAAGAAGATTTGGGAGATCTCGAAAGCAAGTATCTGACAAAGAGTGTTGAGAACCGCTTGCATTTGAAGAGGAGATTTTATCGTTTCCAGTTGAAGAAGGGAACCTTAATTAGAGATCACATGAACACCTACACAAAACTTCTTGCGGATTTGGCGAATGTAGATGTCATGATTGAAGATGAGGACAAGGCATTGCTGTTGTTGAGTTCTTTGCCCGACGAGGAATATGAGACATTCGTCCTTACTCTGATTAATGGGAAGGCTTCTCTTTCGTATAGTGAGGGCACTACTGCACTGGTGAATTATCAGCTTCGGAAGAAGAATAAGGAGACTTCGACTGAGTCGATAGCAGAGGCGTTGGCTGTAAGAGGGAAGAATCCGAACTGAAAGAATTGGAAGTCACAGTCTAGAGTAGGACATCCTATAATTAGAAAAGATCAGTATGCTTGGTACAAGAAGACTGGTCATTGGAAGAAAGACTGCCCAAAGCTCGACGAATGGATGAAGAATAAGCAGAAGTGATAAGCGAAGCAACCATCATCAGAAGCAAACATCGTATCGGATGGTAATATTTCTGACTCTTCTATTTATTCGCTTTCTATCAGTCCTACAGATAGCTATTCGGAGGAATCTGAATGGATATTGGATAGTGGTGCGACCTATCATGTGTGCCCTAGAAGGGAATGGTTCTCTAGTTTTGAGAAGCTGGTGGATAGTGGTGTGGTGTACATGGATGATAACCGTACATGCCAGATCCTTGGGATAGGAAGAATTCGCATAAAAATGTTTGACGGGACTGTTAGGGAGTTAAATGATGTGAGATATGTTCCTTCTTTGAGGAAGAACTTGATCTCAATTGGAGCTTTGGTTGGAGAGGGTCTGAATGTTCGAATTAAGGACATGGTTCTCAAGATTGTGGAAGACTCTCAGATTGTGATGAAGGGCGTCAGGAGGAATAACCTGTATTACTTAACTGGAGGTATAGTGGCAGGTGGAGAACTAACGACTTCTATTGATTCGACTAGACTGCAACATTTAGGGCTTAGCCATTCCAGTATTGATTCCTAGCATAGATTGAAAGAGGGTGCAAAGACCTACAGTTTGAAGTCCAGTGAACAAGTTGATGTGAGCAAGAAGACCAAGGTGAAGTTTGGCACCTCTATTCACTGTGCTAAAGGCCGTTCTGGAGGAGTTCACGTGGATGTTTGGGGGCCTTCCAAGGGGGCATCATTAGGAGGTAATAGGGGTTTGGTTTCCTTTGTTGGTGACTGTTCTAAGCGTGTTTGGGCTGCAACCAAATCCCCATTGGAGAAAGTCCCAGTAGTCTCTAACAGTTTGAAGAAGTGTAAGACGGACAGAAAGGTGAAGGTACTTCATTCTGATTTTAGTGGGAAGTACAAGATGGACCTGTTTCTATATTGGAGCCGAGCTCACGGTATTGTGAGACACTTTGTTGGAAAGGAAATCTTGGGGCAACTAGATAGGGTGACAAATTTGAAGAACCGTGCCTTGCTGGAGGAGGATCAGTGTTTATGGTTGAGCAATGGTTTGTAGAAGAGTTTCTGGACCGAGGCTTAGACATAGTTGAGTCATCCTATTAAAGAGTTGCCAACTGCTATGATTGGAGGTAAAACTCTATTGAAAGATAGGTCTGGTTGTGTCACTTTGGATGAGGCTTCGATGAGGGAGCTAATTGACTCTCAGCAGGTGGAGAGTTTTGGACAGACCTTAGAGGTATCGCAGCAGGTGGAGATTGATGCTACTCCATATTGGGCGGGGATTTTCCCACATACTCCAGGTCATTCTGCATCGTTTGGGATTCCAGCTGAGGTGACACAGTTAAGCGATCATTTGGATTTGGATGCAGATGATAAGTTAGTTGATTTGAGTGCAGCTGACAGACATAGTTTGGATATGGTCATTGCTTCACCTCAGGTGAAGGTGTTTGAGGCCATTGGAGGTGCTATCAGCCACAGAGTTTATGATATTGGAGAAGGGTTGTGAACTCTTCTATTGGATTGAGGTCGTTCGTGGCCATTTGGGTGAACTACGTAAGGTTTGATTCCTTAGGTAAGAGGATACGTAGGCAGTCTTTATGATGCAGCCGGGTTTGGTTGGTGTCGGCTCAGTTTTGAGAAAACTTCACCGAGGTGGAGAATTATGAATCACGTGGGGGGACAACGAATACAAATAGGATGCTTTTGTCCAGCGGAAGAAGATAGAGCGCGTGGGATGCTTTTGTCCAGTGGGTTTCGTTGCGCCCACGTGAGAAGAATTGGAGAATTGAAAACCGCGTGAAGAGGTGAAGATCTAGCGGACAAAAGAAGGCCCACCCGAAGACACAGCAGATGTTTATAAAAACCCTTTCCTAGGGTTTTGTGCTCTGGGGTGCAAAATTAGGGGGAGAACATCATGTGCAAGGCAAAGTGCAGTAGGGGGACAACGTGGAAATTGCGACTGTGTTTTTCTCTTGGTTGCAGCTTCGTGCAAGATTGAACAGAAAGGGGGAAAGCATTGGCGGCCGTGTAAGAGCAAGCAAAAGGAGACTTCTGAATTGGCGGCTGCAGCAAGTGCAAGTGCAGAAGTGCAGAGCAGCGTTCTTTTTGAGCGGCGTGCAAAGAGTCCTTTTGTGCTTTTGAGAAAGATAATTGTGTGAGAGTTTAGATTGAGTGATTGTAAACCCTAGTTGTATTATCTCCTCTCTAATAGTAGATCCTCCCTCCTTGCCCCGTGGACATAGGCAATTTGCCGAACCACGTAAGATTGGTTTGTTTGTGTTTGTGGCCATTGTAATAGTTTTAGGATCCCTCGACAAGTCAGTCCTAGAACTTATGCGAGGAAGAGTCGATATCTCACTTTGTTGAGATATTCGCTTCAGATTCTTGTTTTCTTGGTGAGACAGGAATTCATATTGCGATCTTTCTCTTATTGTGCATTAGAAATTTTGCCAAAATTTCCGCTGCGCACAACAGTGTCTTCCTCCATTAATATGTTATCTGATTTTTTAATTAAGAAGACTTATAGAGATCAAAATTTAATAGGTTAGGTACTTACAAAAGGAAATGAAAATACTTATAATTGTCAAGAGTGCCAAAGCCATCACTCTCACCTTCATAATGCCTTAGCCGCTTAGTTTAATAACCTTTTTTACATAATTTAAACAGAAAACATATACTAATTCAAATTTGAAGATTTACCTTGTTCAGTAAAGATGTAGAATTTTCAACCACTTTCAATGATCAACCGTGACTACAAAGCCCTAATTTATGAAATCAAATAAAATTTTCATTAAATAGTAAAAAAGGAAAAATTGAAACCCTAGTTTGATGATTGAAAAGGAGAGAGATAAGTACCCCAAATCACAGGATGATAGAGAGGGGATGGCGATGAGAGACGCGGCGGACTGGGGAGGCCCGACGGACGAAGTTGAGATGGCCGGTGGCGGACCGGGGAGTCGATGAGAGGAGAGGCACAGCAGACGGGGGAGTCGATGAGAGGAGAAATGAAGTCAAAGTGGCCGTCGAACGGGAAGTCGATGAGAGGAGAGGTGCGGTGGACGGCTTGTCGACGAGAGAGAGGCACGGCGGACGCGTTGGAGTGAGAAAACCCTAGAAGCGATCGAAGAAGAAAAGGCTAAGTTGTATTTGATGGATCGGGTACCGTGAAGAGCGGTAACAAAACAATTTAATGTTCTTACGTTAAAATTTTGGCGCGAATATAACGCCTATAATAAAAACGTCCATTTAGCCCATTACAGGGTTTTTTTTGTAAGCCTAACTCAAGCGCAACGTTTTTTTTAAGCGTTGTCTTAGACTCTGTCGTGACGGTTGGAACCGTTTCACAACCATTCCCTTAGGAGGCAAAGGGGACGGTTTTAAACCGCCCCCGTATACCTAGCTATTTTGTTTTGTTGTAGTGATTGATTTTAATCCTAAGGCTTGCGTAACCTTGGCCTATGATCTTGTAATGCATACATATGCTTTTATATCATTCATGAGTTTAGTCATGCGCGGGTATATATTAACTTGTACAGGTCCACACGTAGATTCCATGTGCTTGCTGAGACACAAGTTGGATAATTAATCCAACTCAATTTTGTGACCTAACCCAAGGTTAAGACCTGATTCTTTTTTATAACTGACCCATCTAATTTGGCATGATGCATATATATGTCATCCTTGTAACACTCTTTTTTCTCTTCCACAAATATGGCCTGTACTACTTTATATGACAACAACAACTGAGGAGAAAGTTCAGATCTTGTTCTGATGAAATGTACTAGAGGATTGATGTCGTTAGATCACAAAGCAATTTCATTTGCTCTTCATTCTTTTGATTTTGAAATTCTCTACATGCATTATACATAAGTCATGATTTATTTGTTTTGATGATTAAAACCGTAAAAAATTGCGCAAATTCCAATAAGGATTCATAGTTATGAACCTGTTAGAATCAATCAAACCGTCGAAATATGCATGAAAGGTGCATGAAACACTAATTCTTAGGGGCTGTTTGGTTCGTTTCCATAAAATAAAGGAAATGGAATCCAAGGCAAATAACCATTTCCTAAAAATTTTTTGGATCATCCAGGAATCCATAACTTGTGTTTGTTATGGAGTTATAAATTGAAGTTTAAGAAAGCATATCCATAACTTGTGTTTGTTCACCACCAAAGAAAAGGAAAACACCTTCAAAAAAAGCTTTCCATAAAAGCTGTTGTGTTTGGTTCAAAGCCGAAGAATAGGAAAGAGGCCAACTGCTTGTCAGTATTTTGGCAAACCATTTCCTAAAAAGCTATTGTGTTTGGTTCAAAGCCGAATAATAGGAAAGGGCGTCACGTGGTGTGTTAGTTTTCCAGCCCAATTCCTCTCAAAAAAAGTGGAAATGGGAGATCCTAAAAAAGCTACTATTTGTCAGGTTTTTGGCAAACATTTTCCTAAAAAAAATGGGAAACAAACGCTGTTTTTGGAATCCAAAAAAGCCTAAATTGTTGCTTTTTGTTCCATAACTGCAGTTTTCCAAAAAAAAAACCCCAACCAAACAGCCCCTTAGTGTCACACACTTTTAGGCTTGGTAACATGGTTTACGAAGTGCCAAGTGGTCCTATAAACATGTGCAATGGAGTACGAGAAGCTTGGAGGTGAAATGACGAAGAAACTGCGTTGCAACAGATTGAAACATGCAAAACCTAGATGACCGTGTAGCCGTCTAGACAATGGGTGCAGCCGTACGTGTGGACGGTGGTGCAGTCGCACTGGATGACGGTGCAGTCGAGTAGATGACAGTACAACCTCTTGGGCTACAGACCAGCAGCCTGGCTTGGGGTTCGACATAAACATGGTTTTGTGGAATATTTATCGAAGACGTATAGTTCTCAAATTAGCCATATGGGTTGGAAATTTCAGCCATCTGAAATTGTATTCAATAGTCTAAATTGTTATGTATTGCTATTAACTCTTTTTTAAAGCTTACTTTAGTCTATTTAGACTATATACCTGATTCTAAACAAGGTTTAAGAAAGTATAAGATTATTAGATAGTATATGAGATACCCACACTATAGTATGGAATGTGTTAAATCATAATTAGGGTCTTCTTGCCCCCCACATTTGAATTTGACCAAATAAAAAAAACACACGCACACACATATGTATATATGTATACGAAGGACATTTGTGTACGATCCTTCGCTTGAGTCATCTTATGACCTACCTTATCTACAAAAGGTATAGTGAGCTCTTACGAGTTGTTAATTACTAGAGAGTAGAGACCCATAATATTGAGTTTATTTTCATCATATACACATCTATTCAAAATATTTGAGGAGTGTAGAATTTGTATTTGAGTTTTCCATGTTAATTTAATCTGTTACAACTGGTTGAGTTACATTAATCAAATGAAGATGGGTTATTATTTGTAAAACACCAAAAATTTGAAAAATAATTTTAAATGATAATAAATAGATCAGATTGGAATCGATTTAAGATCGATTCGCAGTTTTAGCCTCGGTATTACGAGTTTGCTGAAATCTGCTATATTTTCACTTTTAGTAATTTTTCAGTTGATCAAATGGGCACAAGGTTTGTGCCATTGATCTTAGAATGTTTAGACCGTTAGGTCAAGTTTCATTGAGTTCTAACAACGGACACTGAAACCCAATTTTCGAGGCAATTTTTAAATCACTATATATAT
>BQKN01066292.1:671515-693179 GCA_022839385.1 Asparagus kiusianus
ACTTTATCTCGATCCCTAATTAGAGATAAGTCTGCATCTAACACATGCTGCCGGGTAGACTATTCTCGCAATAATGGCAAAGCCCACGTATTCAACATCGTGGCAGGTTGTTATTAATAACGCTAAAATCCATGCCTCACACGCATGGGGGACTTTATCTCGATCCCTAATTAGAGATAAGCCTACGCCTAACACGCGTTGCCGGTTAGTCTTTTTCCGTAAAAATGATAAAGTCTATGTATTCAAAATCATAGCATCAAGTCAAAGAGGGTTCATTCTCTTAGCACAACGTTACATGTTAAACGGGTTCAAATAATTCACATGCTAGCCCGACTCAAATGGTAGTCGGTAAAAGTTTATCAAATCCGTTGATGGCTGAGGGTTTGCCAAAAATCCTATGCATGTTCGTAGGTCCATTAGCTTAATGGATGTGAGCCGAGACTTGAAACAGATGAGCTAAAGGCAAATTTAAAAGATAATGCACGGAAGCCACTTCCATGTCTTAAGTCAAAATGTTGAGGTCAGACCCGCGATGCAAAAACCAAACGCCGAGGTCACACCCATGTTCCAAATTCAACATGCAAGGGTGAGACCCGGGTCTCAAGTTCAAAATGCAGGGTTCATCCCCCACATTCCAGAAGCATGATTATGATGCATACCTTCACATAGGTCCTGCGTGGCAAATCCCTTCAACCAAGATGCCTTCGAAGCGAGTGCAGAGAACAAATCCTTTACGATAAGGAATCAACAGCTCCAAGATCAGAGTTGAGATCCAAAGTATTCTGAAAATTCGTCTCAGTCAACAGCGAACTTTCGAAAACTTTGAAGGGGGTTCTGTAGGCTGTCTAAAAATCACAACAGATAGCTTATCCCCATCAAACATCAATGACAGAAGTTTCAATCTGACAACTTCCAGAAGGCTACAATTTGAAGACTTTCACGTAGAAGGTTACAATCTGACGACCTTCATGACAACTAATGAAAGCTCTAATTCAACAGCCTTCACAATCAATATCGGAAGTTACAATTTGATGACTCTCACATTTTCAAGGAGCCAAGACAAAGGTTACAAGATGACGATATTTGCAAATACTCTAGCAAAAGAGACTACAAACTAACGGTCTCTTCATATTAAAACGCAGATATCTCTCAAACCGTAAGGAATTTGGCAAAACTCACGGACAAACCGAATCCTATGGGGTTAGTTTGGTCGGCTCCGTCTCGTCGAGATAGCCGATTTTCATATATAATTCGTCCAATTCCGACTTACGGTTTGAAAGTTATGACCCGTTCTTCGCAGCAAGTTATGTTCTGAAGTCCGTCTGCAGGACTAGACTTCGTCTGAACATTGGACTTAGGCTGAAGTTTACCGAGCTCGCCAGAGGCTCACCTCTGCATCCAAGATTCAAAACGCAAAGGTCATGCCCGCGTTCCAAACTCAAAACGCAGAGGTCATGCCCGCATTCCAAACTCAAAACACAGAGGTCATTCCCACGTTCTAAACTCAAAACGCAGAGGAGAGGTCATGCCCACGTTCTAAACTCAAAACGCAGAGGTCGTGATCACATTTGAGATTCAAAACGCAGAGGTCTTGGCTACGTTCCAAACTCAAAACGCAAATTTCGTGGACTTAAAACGCAGAGTTCAACTCTTCGTCCAACGACAAAGACACACAGTTAATGCAGAACCCAACTCTGCGTCTCAGGTCCAGAGATGCACAGTTAATGCAGAACCCAACTCTACATCCCAGGTCCAAAACGCACAGTTCATCCCTGCGCAGCGCGACCTGTGTGTTTTCAGCCTAAAACATCCCAACTATGCGTCTCAGAGTTCATCACGCTGCGCGGCCTGTGCGTTCAGCCATCAAAATAGGCCCAACTCTGCATTTTTAGTCTAAAAACGTAGAGTTCGGGACCTGGACGCTATTTTTCAGCGTTTGACTCGTTCAAAGCACGAAATGAACAGTTCCAAGAACCGTTTTCCCCCCATGATTTGAGGGATTTCCGCCCCACTTAGGAGCGGATTAAGGGGTAGTTACCACCCTTAATCCCTTATAAGTACGAAAAACTCAATTGAGTTAAGGGATCGGATTTTTCTCATCGATGAAGGGAGATTAGGTCAAGAGGCTGGCATTGGCGGATTGGAGACTTGGCAGCAAAGAAGATCCTCTTTTTGGCTAACTTTTTGGGGATCCTTGATCGGACATCTTGGAGCTTTCTGCAGCAACAAAGTCCTTGGAGCATTCCCTTGGCTTATTAACCGAACTTTCGGTTCAAATCAACTCTTTTTCAAGAGTTCAAACTCGATCTGAGTTATCAACTCATCCAGAGTTTTAAACTTACTACGCAAGTTCTCCACAACATCAAATTGTGAGGAGAAGATCACGTTCCAGTGAATCAAGACGTTCGGATCGTCAACGGAGAGCAAACTCGATGCGGGCATTCGAGGGAGGCACTCCATCGCTACGTGAAGAACCCAGAATTAAACAAAAGGGAGAATCCAGATCATTCTCCTCTTTTTTGTAATCAGGAAATCCAATTATAATTGAGATCAAAGGAATACAAATCAATTTTTTCTTCATTGTCTTTTTTACTTCAAATTTTCCCGCAAACACCATTAAACTTTAGTATTTTCATACATTGTATATTTAGGTTGTGGGGTTGTGCCTTGAGAATGAGCTTATTTGTGTTCTCGTCCGTATTAGAGAACAAATTATTGTATTGAGTTTTCATTGTGAGGATACACTTTGTTACATACTTATACACCAAGAGGAGTGTGTGGTGAGAGACAGGGTCATCCCAAGAGGAGTGACATTGGTAGTAAAGCATAGGGAGAGAATGTAATCCGAGCACTTGAGGGAGACATAGACTAGAGACCAATACTCAGAGGGTGTAGAGTGGATTACAAGAGTGTTGATTGTAAAGTTTTCGGTGAGCTAGAAAACCGAGTGTGAGGTGTAAACGTTTTCAGGTGAGCATTGAAAACTCGGTGTAATAGTAGATTTCTCCCCGGGAGTGGGGAGCGAAGACGTAGGATGGAAGTTCCGAACTCGGTGATCATATTCCTTGTTTGTGTTTGCTTTGGTACACTTATTTTTGTGGTCATCTTATATCACCTATTGCATCTTGTTTATTTCATCCATTATGTTGTTTGCCCTTGCTCAATTTACTTATCCTTACATATATATATTGTTGCATATCATATTTGCTAGGATATTTGTTAATAAGTTTTTATATTGATATAAATCAGATTAGATTAGCATAAGACCCTATTCACCCTACCTCTAGGGTTCTGTCCTAGTGGCATTAAGGTGCAACAATTGGTATCAGAGTTTGGTACTCTTTGATTTGAGGTTTAACTGCCTTGAGTTAAAGATCCCTTGTTCTTATTTTTGTGTTAATTTAATTTTGATTTTATTTTTTTCTTCCTCGCACATATTATGGATATGTACGGTGCATCTAGCTTATGTTATGCTATTAATATTGCTCCTAGATTAGATAATTTTCCTTATTCTTAATGGTGTGTTAGATTTAAACTTTTTGTTCAAACTTAGACACTTTGATTTATGAGAAATTATAGATTGTGCTCATATTGTTCCCACTTCGGAGAAATCCAAGTGGAGTAAAAATTATCTAAGAATGTTTACTATGAATAAGCTTTTGTTAGAATTTTTGCGTAATACTTCTAATTCATCATTGTTTAACAAGCTTGATCCATTTGATAGCGCTTACACATTGTGGAAATTCATAGAAGCGCATCAAGGAAACTTGGAGGCGATCTGACGAGATTTGGTGACTTCCTCTTCAAGTTCTATTGGAGCATCATGCACACGACCACTAGGCGATAGCCCTAGTGTGGTAAGCGAGTACGATTCTGATGATGATTTATCTATCAATGAACTCGCATGTTCATATAAAAGATTAATGCATGCCTATAATACATTACATAAAAATTTTATAGATTTGAAAAGCAAAGCAAGCATGTAGAACTAAAATCCGATCATGAGGAGCTAGTGTCAAAATTGGATGTCATTACAAAACAAAATATCATGCTTAAAGAAAATAATGACATGTTAAATTTGGAAAATGAAAAATTGACCTCATGCATTTTTAGCTTATCTCATGCTAAGAATGATGCCATGCTAGAAGTAGAATGCATTAGAAATGAATTTGATTCTTTTAAGAATAAACATACATGCTCTACGTCTACTATCAATGATGTTGTATCTAATGATGAGTTGAATCTTGTGAAAAATCGTATATCTTGTTTAGATTCAACCTTAAACACATGCATTGATAATCATAAGAAACTTATGAAAAAGTGTGCTAAATCTAGTGCTATAACTTCTAAATCACCTACCCACTATGTACACTTGTATAGCAAAGTTTATAAATATACTATTTGCGACCATAAAGATCATTTAGCTAAATTTTGATATGATGCACATAAACATAAGAATAGTAATCCTTCTTGTGCATCTCATCAAGTTTTTCTACCACATGTATACACATGTGCACCCATTACTTATCATAAGCATGCTCATGTGTATAGATATGATTATTATGGTAAATTTGGTCGTTTGGCCGAATTTTGTTTTGATTTGAAAAGATTTTCTCATTTACAAAATAATTTCTAAGATAAACCTATTTTTGCAAATGATTTTTATGCACCACTACCTGGTCAATACAAATCTTTTAGTCCTTTTCATTGTACTCATTGCAAACGTAAAGGCCATTTGTATGAATTTTGTTCTGACCGTGTTCATGCACTATACACACCCAAATGGGTTCATAACACAAGGGCCTTGAACTCAAATGCTAGGGATCATATCCCTAAATCCTTTGGCACCAAGAATGATTGGGTGCCAAAATCTCTTTAATTTTAAACCAAGATTTTTAGTGTTTTTATTTTTTATTTCTTAGTTTTAAAAAACATGTTTTGAAATTTTTGTAAATGAAAATAATTTTCTTTTGGTCAATTCTTTTGTTTCTATTTTATTAACTTTGATTTTGATGAGAGATTTATATTAGGCAACCCCCCGGATTTATTGGTTATCTATGTCCAGATCATGTTTACCAGGTGCTATATGTTTATATAGGTTTGAACAAGCTTAAGAATTTGATATGTTTATATGATTCCCTCTCTTGTCTTTTATTCGAAAATGCATATTGATTTGTTTTTAAGGGATTTTATTTGATTTATGATTTCATATGAGTGATTTGTTTTTTCATTTGGATTCTCATGAGTGATATGATTGTCATGGTTCTCATGATTCATTTTCATTTGAAAATATTTTTTCGTGATTCTCATATTTTCCATTCTTTTGATTTCATAAATAAATTTTATACATTATTTTTATGTTTGTGTATTCAGACACACTTTTTCATATTGACATATCTATATGTGTCCTCATTGTATTTTTGTATGTCAGTTTTGCTTAAGCATGTTTTCATCTTTCTTGCTCACATGTTTGCCTTAGTACTTTATTTCATATATTCCACAAGGCATTTAATAGGTGAGCTATTCCATATTATTTATTTCTATACTCATCATGCTTATAGGTTGGGGGAGCTTTTGCTTTCCCATTTCTTTTATATTCCCATTTTTGATGTTGCTAAAGGGGAGAAATATGTGAGTATATTTATGTTTTTGAGTATTATACTTTATTGTATGTTTTATATACTCTTTGTGTAAATTATTTGTCATCATCAAAAAGGGGGAGATTGTTGGCCTTTTTGTTTTAACGGTGTTTTAACAAATAATTTATAATTAATATTGTTTGTCTAGTGTTTGTGTTTTCCTATTTATTCTAGACAAACAATGAAGTAGGAGGTTGGATATAATTGTGCCAAAACGAACATGTCAAGTGGAGGTTGGCGGAAATAGTGGAGTGAAGCAATGCATTCAAGTCAAAAACTCAAGTTCAAGCTTGATCCGCAAAGTTTACTAAGAAGAGCATATTGAAGATTAATCAAGCTTGGGTAAATAGTTTAGGTGTTATATTGTGTGTGTTTGATACTTTAAGCTCAATCATATACACACATACACGTTTTAGTTATATAGTTTTTAAGTTTATATAAATATAAAATAAATATACTTATTTATATACATACATACATGTTTTATATTAATCATTTTTGGTTTTGGTAAATAATGTGTTTAGCCACATAAATATGAAAACTTAACAACACTTATATAAATATATTTTTATGATTTGAACGGTTTACAAAATAAATTATTTCTCACAAATGGGAAATACAATTTGAGAAATTCTTTTTCTAACATATTCTATTACATGTTTTTAACCATTTTCCAAAATAGTATTATTTTTGGGGTTGATTTACTATTTTAACTGATTTTACAAAGCCAGATACGCAAATTTCCAGAATCTGCCAACACTGTTCCAACGGCTATATCATCAGTTGACTGAAACTACTATTTAGTCGTCTGATCGACATTTTTCTAGATAACGGCTAGTTTTTTCCTAGTTTATTTTTGGGTCTTTTGCCTCGTTTTTGGGCTATTTTTTGGCCTTATGGTGTTGTCTTGAGTTCTTATAAGTACCTCTCATCCCTCAACACTAAAACCTATCCAATAATTATTTTTAAACAAGTTTAAGAGAGTTTTAAATAGAGTTTTAAGTGTGTTTAAAATTTTGTTTAAAGTTTGTTTTGTGTGTTTACAAATTTGTGAAAAAATTTTCATAAGAGGAAGAGGAGATCATCTTTGGCGTTTGTGCTTCATTCTATCATCTGTCTCACTCTTGATCTATAGAGAAGTTTCCCTAAACTCTTTCTAGCTTTATATTTATTTGTTTGTTAATCATTTTTATTGAAGCTAGATTTATATTGAGTTTAGATTTGTTTTACACATTGCTTACACACACAACCATTGAACTTTAGTATTTTCATACATAGTATATTTGGGTTGTGGGGTTGTGCCTTGAGAGTGATCTTATTTGTGTTCTTATCCATATTAGAGAACAAATTATTGTATTGAGTTTTTATTGTAAGGATACACTTTATAACATATTTGTACACCGAGAAGAGTGTGTGGTGAGAGACGGGGTCGTCCTAGGAGGAGTGGCGTCGGTGGTAGAGCCTTAGGAGAGGTTGTAAATCCGAGCACTTGAGGGAGACACGGGCTATAAACCAACATTTAGAGGGTGTAGAGTGGGATTGCAAGAGTGTTGATTGTAAAGTTTTTGATGAGCTAAAAAACCAAGTGTGAGGTGTAAACATTTTTGGGTGAGCATTAAAAACCCGGTGTGATAGTGGATTTCTCCCCGTGAGTGGGGAGCGGAGACGTCGGAGAAGGGAGATGCGGGTTGAGGGGTTAGCGGAGGCGAAGCTAGGTGAGCTTGGGCGCGGGTGGTTGGTTAGGTGGCCGGAGGTGAGGTCGGCGGCTAGTGAGGGTTCGTGGTCAGGCCGATGAGGTGGAGGCGACGGAGATCGTGGTCGAGGAGAGAGAAGAGGGGGTGGCGATGGACTGAATAAGAGAGAGAGAGAGAGAGAGAGAGGAAGAAAGGATTTATATATATATATTATATATTAGGGTTTGGGTTAGGATTTAAGACAAAAATAATTAAAATAAATAATTACGGTATTTAAAAAATTAAACTAATTACGATATAATTATCTACAATTAAAAACCTACATGTTGTGCTAATACAACAGTTGATACAAAATAGTCAAAATATATTCATATTGTACAATTAAACAAGAGTAATTAATAATAAAATATATTTACTTATATTTAAAATCAAACAATTATAGGATAATTATATACACAGTAAAACGTACAAGTTATATTAATACAACAGATAATATGTAATCGTAAAAATAATACAGTAAATTATATAAATAATACATAATTAATAATACAACGTATTATACGAAAATATACGTAATAATAAAAATAATACAACGTATTATTTAAAATGATATGTAACAGCATCGATAACGTAACAGATAAATTTCATAAATTTTCACCGCATAAAATTAATTTATAAATATTAATATCATTTAAATAAATATAAAACTTATACTTTAAATCATAGAAAATTGTAGAAATTGAAGAAAAATACAAATACTCTTTTAAAAATCATAATTAAATATTTTAACATACTAAAAATTATTTTAACTAGTATCAAAATTCATGGTCCATACAGTATGAGAGCAAATTCATGAGCCTGCTAAGATTCACTGATATGTGGCAGACTGGTGAGCATCAAGCTCATATGTTCTTGAGGGGACTCCGTCTTTGCATTCGTCGCTACTTGGTATCTCGTTCATTATCATTCTATACGAGATGGCCTAAAGCAGGACATGGAGCGAGGGAAGCCCTAAAGCACTTTAGGAGACTAATACCACAGCATTTCACAAGAGCAGAGAGGGAAGCCCTAAAGCAGGATTGTCTGGGGAAAAGAGCAAGGGCAAGACGTAATGTGTAGGACATGGAGGACCTCAGCTATAGTATGGCCCTTATTTAAGTGATCAGCAGCAACAGCAACAACAGCAGCAGGGTTCTCATCAGAAGGGATAGCAGGAGCAGAAAGCGCCAAAGTAGTGCAAGTTTCAAGGAAATTACTACAATTGCAACAAGTATAGTCATCTGGCCAAGGACTGCCGCCGCGCGCCGACAGGAGGATAGCAGGGCAAAGGTCAGGGTCAACAACAAGGCTGTGGATAGGGGTGTGGGCATGGCCAGCAACAGAGAATTGAGTCAGGATCGGCAGTCTAGAGGATAGACGGTTAGGTGCATGCCATTCAAGAGTTACCTTAGGGACAGATGGTTCTGCATGCTTCAGAGCCTTCAACACAACAATCCATAGCTTCCGGTAGAGTTTGTGCCATTGTACCATGGGATCATGGTGCGAGCAGGGATGTGGTGGTGGTACATTCCTTGTGAACTCCTTCCCAACCCGGATTCTGTTTGATTCAAGAGCTTCGTGTAAAACCCTAAAATTTTAAATATTATGTGATAAATAATAATAAATATATTATATGTGATAAATAATATATTTTAATGTTTGAGTATGCTAGGAATTGATTTGAGATCAATCCAATATATATGTGTGAATATAAGAGTGCAAATGAATAAATCATGCACGAAGAAGAAATCTAGAAGAATGACTAGTTAAGAGTTTATATGTTTTACACACTATTACAGTTAGAAGCTGGAAAAACTCAAAAGGCCAAATTTGTAGGTCTCTTTAGCTTTCCAACATATCTTAGATCACCTCATTCCGAGGTCGGATGTGAAATTTACAGCCAAAATACCGAAGACTATTTTCCCAAACAAACTGAATCTGTGTTGTTAGTAGTCTACTACTAAGCTTAGTAGTCGACTACTAAGGCCATTAGTCGACTAATCGGGTTGATTTTGAGATTTCTATTGGGTTTCGGGTCGGTTTTGGTTTATGTTCGAACCCAGGTTTAATCCTAAGTATATAAACATATTTAGACCCTTTTTCTTAGGATTTTTCACGTGAATTACCAGCCACCATCTTACCTCAAACCCTAGAGCTTGTTCTTGGTATTCGTCGAGCAGATTCGAGGTGAATCGTTGAGCGGAAGGTGAGATCGCATGCTTTTGAGCAAGGAGGGACCTTGCACGCGTGTCAAAAGGCTCGACACGACATTTAAGGCAAGATATCCTTCATCCAAACTCATCTTTGTAGTTAATAAATAAATTAAAGTGTTTAATTCGATGTTTTGTATGTTTAACCATAACCTGATGTGTTAAAAATGAGATTTTGATGATAAATCTCAATAAAGTGCTAGATCTAATGTATTATCTTACTGTTTATGAAAGAGATGTGATCAGGATCATTAGGGTGATAATTATTTTTGATTTTAACTTGTTAATATGGTTTAATTCATGTGCTAACCATATTTGTCGCTACATTGAGATTTCATGTCCATTAATTTATGCTTAATCCTCGGTTGGTGATGCCTAAGAGATATGAACAAATTTAAATCATTTTATATTTGTCATAGGAGTTGTTGCAAGCATGCTTATGTTGATCATACTAAGAAATCATGTTTTAAATTGAGGAATTTGATTAATAGAGATGTTAAACCCTAATTTAAAAGTGTGGTTTTACGTTCATGATGTTTTCGGATGAGTATCGCATGTTTCATTCATGTCAAACCTCTTGATAAGCACATGATAAATGAAAGGAATTGTTCGTGCATGTTAGAATGTATGGAATTGTAGGGTAGTCGACTACAAGGCTTAGTAGTCGACTACTCTTGTCCATTATTGAATTATAGAAATTGTTTGGTTGTAGAGTTATTGACTAATGTGCTTAATAGTCGATTACTGATACTGATATGAGTTTTTACAGAGTTAGTATGCACTTAGGGTAGTCAACTACTAAGCATAGTTGTCGACTACTAAGGTTGTTTTCGTTAATATCGTGTTGTTTTGATTCGAGATGCGATCATGGGGTTTGAGCCGCATGATAGTACATGTATGGGCATGATCATTCATGGATAGTGTCATAGTACATGCGTTAGTACCTTAAAGAGGGGATTCCGACAAGAATTCTTCGAATACATTTTATTTTCCTGGATATTGTTATATCCATACAAATATGCGCTAAGGTTTGTGAACCTATATTATCGGATCCGTATGAGTGTGTGCTGAGGCTTGTGAACCTATGTTATCATATCCGCACGAGTGTACACTGAGTTTTGTGAACCTATGTTATTGTATCCGCACGAGTATGCGCTGAGGTCGGTGAACCAATGTTGTTGTTCCTACTTTAAGGTGCATAAAGGTTGATGAACCTATGTCTTTATTTCTGCATGATTATGCATAGATGTTGATATGACTATTTGTTGTTTTACAGGAGGTGCGATTAGTTGATAATTTCAAAAAAGTAATGACTTTTATAATTTGGTAGTCGAGTATTTGGCGGACACCAAATGAGACATGACTTGTTGTTGAGATAATTGATGACCGAAAGATTGTGTCATGTGAGTGCATGAGATACAAATGCTGACATTAGTTATGAGGCTTTACTTTCCAGTATTTCTTACTTTCAGTTCTAGTTTAGGATTACTATTTAGTTTTCTACTATTTGAGACATATGGTATTTACATGAGGGTTTCCTTATTTGGATTACTTCGCTCGACGTACTACGCCTCGTGCTATAGATTTCTAAGTATTAATTTCATTAGATATGGGGAAAATAATTTAGGTAGACTATGCTTAATAAATAGAGCCTCCACTACATGTAGAAGCCCTTCCCCTAGGGGTGGATGGAGGTGATCTTGCTTTATATCTCTGATTCTTTTGTTGTTTTTCTTTTTATTTTATTTTCTTTTCAGGTGGTTCAGAGCATCAAGGGACCGTAGGGTGATGGAGTAATTACATAGTCACCGTCATATGAGTTACTAGTAGAGACTCCACAGTAGAGTTTATTTTTATTCAGACATTAGAGTTTCAGTATCACATTTTATAAAAGCTATGAGCCTTAATTATATTTTCAGTTGATTCATGTTAAGACGTATTTATTTATTTTAGATATCAAATGTATTATAGGTTGTTCGTTGAGACATGATTTATTTATGAGATACTCCTTTCTATATCATATCAGTTGTAGTTACTACCTTTCTTTTGCCTATTTTGTACCTGTACCTTGTTTTTATTCCACTAGAGGATAATGCTGTGATTGGTAAAACTTGTTGTTGCATAGTATGGGTGCATAGAGGGTTTTACATCTCTGTGTTCACCTTGGACTGTAGCCATGTGTGGAATCAGGGGCATCATAGTTGGTATTAGAGAGCTAGTTCTAGTATCCTTATGATCATCCTATGTCGAGTCGTGGAGCTAGAATAGAGTTTCTTAGGATTCATGTATAGAGTCTGCTAAGAAATCCTAGAATGAGTGAGGACGATATATGCGTATATTTCAAAATTTCAGAATTTATTTATATGATAACTATGTTATGTTGATTTAAAGTATTTGTGTGGATACTATGTGTTATGAATACGTATTGCGATATGTTATGTTTATATATATATATATATATATATATATATATATTTGTGATCTCATTTACTGTGATAATTAAGCTCTCTTCTTGATCTTATAAATATCTGGACGAGGATGTGGTCGAGGTAAAACTCGTACATGGAGAGCTGAGCAAGTAGAGCCCGAGCCGTATTAGGCTCCATTGTATCTGATCGACTTCATGGCACTATTTGCAGTAAGATTTTACAGTCCTCGAGGAGCGAGTGGCATATCCGTTTTTGCTAGTAGTACTACTTTCAGGAGTTCCACCACCAGTTGTACCAGTCGTGCCTTTTGAAGAGGCAATACCAATGATTACACCATCACCATAACCAGTTGTGGATAGAGCCACGGAGCAGGAGGCTTAGCTCTATAAGATAAGAAAGACATCAGACACTGAGAGCATCATAGTTTTAGAGCACACCGGATTCATGTGTAACCTATAAATGAAAGAAATATATGAAAATTTCTTAACACCAACTCAGTACCAACGTAAATTTTTTTTATGTATTCAGTGTAGAGGATATCATCGGAGGATAGCAACGACTTCAGAGTTTTGCCAGAGCAGCAAATATCACTTATTTGGGAGAATTCTATTTATTTCTTCAACAAGCAGTTAGAGCTAGTCTGATTAAAGCAGGGAGATATGCCTGTAGTTAATTATGAAACTAAGACCAGCATGATGACAATGATAAGGGCAAGAGGCCAACTGCGGGATCTAGAGGACCCAGCAACGGGGTAAGAATTTTTTATATCACTAGCAACAAAGATAGTATAAGAAAAGAGCACAACATGATTCGAGAGCACCGTAGCAGCACAGGATTTAGGATACATGTTACAATTGTAATAAGATCGGAAATAGGATGAAGAATTATCATAGTACACTAGCAGGAGACCAGCATGACGAAGGTCAGGGTCAGTAGTCTCAGCGCCGCGGTTATGACCACTAGCGGATGATAGAGGCACTACCTGTTATTCCGAGGATGAAGGATCAGTAAGCCAGAATTACGTTATTCAGAGTATTCCTCAAAGTCAGATGGACCCATATGTTTCACTGCCAGCAACACAGCATGCGCTGACCACCGACAGAGTTTATGTAGTCGTACTACATGATCATAGTGCGAGCGGAGTTTTTGTAATAAATTCTTTTCCAGCTCAAACCTTGTTTGATCCCGGGGCTTTGCATTCCTTCATATCTCATACTTTCATGGATAGGCTTCTGTTAGTTGCACATTCCTTAGATGTTCTGTTATTAGTCTCTACACCACTAGGGGAGATATCCTTATTAGAGAGTATCTGTAGGATATATGTGTTCGCGGTAAAATTTGTTGTTTTCTTCATTGATATCATTGCCATCTCAATAACTGTTTATCGGTTACAAAGATCCGGTCTTTTTATAAGATCCGGTTACAATGAAAATCAAAAATAAGAAAAAAGGAAGATTACAATTTTTATCCTTGTTTGTCGAACGAATCGCGAGCTCCTGTTATGCGGTCACTCGCTTTGTGTGGGTTCTTTGCCTGCGCCGGGGTTATTTGCCGTGGACCACCGCGTAATCTCGATCCGGTCGGATCTACACGATATGACGGGTATTATCTCACGAATGAAATAATAGCCGGGTGGGGTACTAATTCACCAAGGAAATAGTAGCCCAAGTGTCGAAATCGACCAAGCGAATTCGAGACTCTTCTCGGGATCTAAGAACCAAGCTTAGATCCGGAGGAAAATTGTGTAGATCTCAGATCCGATCCCTCTCGAACTCTTGCCTTATTTGGCGTGTATGATCGCCGAGCACCAGATCTCAAAGTCTAAGTCTTTAATCTTCTAAAGCTCCAATCTTTTTTAGATCTAAGATTCCAATCCGGCAGAGCTTCGACCCTCCAAAATCTAACCTCCAAAAAAGTGAGGCCTAAGGCTTGTATTTATAGGCATCAGGGGTTGCGGAGCGGTTAAAACCACTTAAAGGGCCCAAGTGCGAGACAGCTCGGGGTATCTCGGCTATTTTAGTCATATCTTCCTCATATGACCTCCAAATAATCTGATTCCAAATGGGTTGGAAAGTTGACAAAAATATCTACAACTTTTCTGTTTTTAGTTTCTTCAGATTCTAAAGGAATCTTGGTCAAAACAGCTCAACAACATCTGAGACACCTTTGGGTGTCTCGGCCAGGTCCGAGACACCTCTGGGTGGCTCGGCACTATTTTTGTCATATCTTCCGCATATGACCTCCAAATGATCTGATTCCAAATGGGTTGGAAAGATGACAAAAATATCTACAACCTTCCTATTTTGAGTTTCTTCATATTCTAACGGGATCGTGGTCAAAACAGCTCTACAAGTTCCGAGACACCTTTGGGTGTCTCGGCCAGGTCCGAGACACCTCTGTGTGGCTCGGCACTATTTTTGCCATAACTTCCACATATGACCTCAAAATGATCTGATTCCAAATGGGTTAGAAAGTTGACAAAAATATCTACAACTTTCCTATTTTGAGTTTCTTCATATTCTAACGGGATCATGGTCAAAACAGCTCTACAAGTTCCGAGACACCTTTGGGTGTCTCGGCCAGGTCCGAGACACCTCTGGGTGGCTCGGCACTATTTTTGCTATAACTTCCGCATATGACCTCCAAATGATCTGATTCCAAATGGGTTTGAAAGTTGACAAAAATATATACAACTTTCCTGTTTTGAGTTTCTTCAGATTCTAACGGGATCCTGGTCAAAACAGCTTTACAAGGGCCGAGACACCTCTGGGGTGTCTCGCAAAATCCGAGACACCCCTGGGGTGTCTCGGCACTATTTTCGCCATAACTTCCGCATATGACCTCCAAATGATCTGATTCCAAATGTGTTGGAACGTTGAGAAAAATATCTACAACGTTCCTGTTTTGAGTATCTTTAGATTCAGATCGTATCATAGTCTAAACAGCTTCACAAGGGCCGAGACACCTCGGGGTGTCTCATTCAGGCTGAGGCGTCGTGTTATGTATACTTGTTCGTTTCCGCCGTAACTTCTTCGTCCGAACTCGGATTTGAACGATTCAAAGTGCGTTGGAAATCCGATGAGGATTTCTATAAGCTCTAATGATTAGATCATCTATAGAATAAATGAGACATGAGGGGTGATGCGCCTTTTGTAAACGTCGCGGGGCTCCCGATCAGTCCGTATTCTCGTTATTCCGAAATTCCGTTGCTTCGTCGTTTTCCGGTGTTTCCGGTTCTCCGTTGTTCGGATTTGATTCGGTTTGTGGTTGACTTGGTTTGGAATCGACTTGTTGACTTGATTCCAAATATGGCAGTTAATCCGCTTCTGAGTTCGAGTCCGAAACCGATCTTGATTCGATCGTGGTTCATCCGAGTTCGCTCTTGTTTAGATGACTCGTTGACTCCTCGAACCGTTGGATTGATTCCGCACGCGATTGACATTGTTTGCGTACAATTTGTTGACTTTGTCGCTTCGTCACTCGATGGTTCGTTGATTTGTCGAATCACCGTGTCGAGCTGTGTTGTGGGACCTATAGGCAATTTTATACGCCTACAGATACCCCCTCCAAAGTATTTCAGCCTCGTTCTTTTATAGAAGAGTCTGGAATACTTTGGATGTGATTGTCCCAACCTTCAGTCGGTGTAGCGGGACTTTAGAATGGCTTCTGTTCTGGATTCCTTCAATTCCTTCAGGCTATTCGGTGCTTTGTCGAACGTCTGTAAGGGTTCCGGTGCTGCATTTATTGTCTGACCGTTGTTGGAATTTGAACTTGAAGTCGATTCTTGATTTCTTGATTTTTTTTTAGCTCGAGTTGGTTGCTTCAACATAGAACTGATCATCAATTGACGGCGTCGTCCGGCGTTTGAGCTTCATTGCGACGCGTTGTCCGGCGTCCAGGCTTCATTGTAATGCGCTGTTCGACGTTTGACACAGTTTATACTCGTACGTCTGCTGGAGTATACACAGTTTAAGCTCTTAAAGTATTGGAGCGTGGCAGATACTTGAGTCACGAGACCAATTTGTAAAATTGGTGCGTCAATGACTCGTACTTATAGAATTTTTGGCAAATTTCCAGCCATCAACGGGTTTGATTAGCCTTTACCGACTACCGTTTGAGTCGGGCTAGCATGCGGATTGTTTAAATCCGTTTCGCATGTGACGTTGTGCTAAAAGAGTTAACCCTTTTAGTGCTACGATATTGAATACGTAGACTTCGTCTTTCTCCTGTGAAAAGACTAAACAGTAACGTGTATGAGACGTTGACTTAGGATTTTTGGCAAATCCTCAGCCTTCAACGGATTTGACGTGCTCTTACCGATTACCGTTTGAATCGGGCTTACATGCGGATTGTTTAAATCCGTTCGCATGTAACGTTGTGCTCAGAGATTGAATTCTCTGAGACTTTGTGCTATGATGTCGAATACATAGACTTCGCCATTGTTACGGGAATAGGCTACCCGACGACGCGTGTGAGGCGCTGACTTATCCCTACTTAGGCTTCGGGATAAAAGTACCCCAGAATTGAACTCCGGTGTCTTTTTCAATCGGAAAAAGACTAAACCGGCGACGCGTGTTAGGCGTCGACTTATCCTTTCTTAGGATTCAGGATGAACTTCCCCATGCGTGTAAGGCATGGATTTTGGTGTTATTAATAACAACCTGCCACAATGTTGAATATGTGGACGAGTGTTCTTTTTTAAACGGTTAAGAACTAACCGGCGGCGCGTGTTAGGCGCAGACTTATCCTTGCTTAGGTTTCAGGATAAAATACCCCAGAATCGAACTCTGGTGTCTTTTTCAATCGGAAAAAGACTAAACCGGCAGCGCGTGTTAGGCGCAGACTTATCCCTGCTTAGGATTCGGGATAAAATTCCTAGGATGAATCCAAGATTGATAAACTCTTGGAAAAGGTTGGTGTGGGGAAGGAAGAATTTTATATTCTATTCCCCGGGCAAGGAAGGAAGAATTTTATATTCTATTCCTTGATTCTGGAAAGGAAGAATTTTATATTCTATTCCCAGTGCAAGAAAGAAACTAGGAGTGGGATCTCCACTCCGAGAATCCGGAAGACCTAAATAAGCTTACCTTTTATAGGATCGGTTATCTAGATGAGTTTTTCATTCATCGAAATGAAATTTCAACCTTGGTTATAACCATGACGAGGTTTAACCAAAGAGAAAAGAAGGGAGCTCTTTCGTTTATCGAAAGAAGACTCTGAATTGAAAGTGGACCTCTTGTTCGTGGAAAGAATCAAGAGGGGAATTTGTTGGTGGTTTGGACCAGGAAGATAGCTTTTGGTAGACTCACTGTCAATTGAAATTGATCAGTGAGGGATCTTGGTGGTCCCACCGTCAATTGGTTCGATCGGTGGGGGATTCTGTGGTGGAAACTAAGAGTCGTCAAACACCAATGAGAGTTTTGTGAGGGAAAATTGATCCAATGAAGTGATCGGATTTCATCTCAGCAAAAGAGTGTTCGGAAATTAGGAGTTTAGTGTTTATCACTTTATTCATCATGACCGGGTTATCCCTAAGAATATTACATTTAACATTCTTCCGGGAACTTCCCATCACATGAATTATCCACCCCCAGCTTTCTTTGCAAAACTGGGTTTATTGTTGCATTAACCGCATGATCGGGTTATCCTTAAGAATACCACGCATGGCACTCTCCAGGAACTTCCCGTGGAAGAAAGGAAATAGTTTAGACTCTTATACCTATTGGAGTATCAGGGAGCAGTTTAACCTCTTATACCGGTCGGAGGATTGAGAAGCAGTTTATACTCATATACTCTTCGGAGTTTAAAGAAGCAGTTTATACTCTTATACTTTTCGGAGTTAGGGAATACAGTTTATACTCGTGCACCCACTGGAGTCTCGCCGTTCTTGACTGGCTTACTCCAGCGTTATGACACCGGCTTCAACCAAGGTCTGGATACTGTTCTTTAGAGTAAAGCAGGCCTTGGTGGGATGAAGGATCCTCCTGTGGTATACGCAGTACTTCGGATCCGCAGTGTTGTCAGCTTCCTCCTGATTCGTGATCGGCGGGAGCTTGATCTTGTTATTGTCAAGGAGGGATTTGAAGATGGCTGGAACATCTTCATCCTTGAAGGAGTACTCTTTTTGAGGCCTCTGATCCGAAGTTTTCTGTTGTCTCCGGGACTGCTGTTATGACGTTTGATTAGCGTCAACAGCCGCTGCAGGTGTTTTGCCCTTACCACGGGAGGCGAAGTTTGAGTTTAGAGGATTAGTCGTCGATTGCCTCCTCTCGGCCTTCTTCCTTCGGAGGAAGCGTTCAGCTTGTTCCCCTCTGACCTTCAAGTCTTTCCATGTGTTGGACGGCGCTGTTCCCATTGCTTCCAACACATCCAACGAAAGATTGTTGTGGCAGGTTTGGAGAATGAACTCCTCCGTGATCGGGTCCCGGCAATTTAACGCTTTGTTCCGGAACCTTTTGACGAAGGTTTCGACTAACTCCCCGTCCTTTTGTTTCTCGTCGAGCAACGTTCCGATGGATATCTCGGTGTCGTCGTCGAAGAAGTTGGTGAGGAACATGGTCTCCATATCATCCCAGCTGCTCACGCTACCTGGCTTGAGGCGGCGGTACCAATCGAAGGCGGCTCCACAAAGAGTGCCAACGAATGACCGCACCATCAGAGGCTCATTGCCGGAGATAATACCCAGGTGCGATTTGAAATAAATCAAATGCTGAGTGGGGGAACCTTTCCCATCGAACGGCATGAAGTTGATTAGACTAAACTTCGCCGGATAGGGGATTGATTCCCATTCCCTTGGGTATGGATAAGGAATACCCGTTTTCTTCACTTCTTGAGCGGACATCAAGGTATTGATTTTGCTCTCGAGGCTTTTGATCTTCAAGTTTTCATTTGTATCTTCGTTGGCATCCTCATTACCACCCCCTGCGTTGATGGGAGGGTCATTGGCATTATGAGTTTCATTTGCACCTGTGTCCTCATCTTCCAGATTGTTCTGGTTACGATGGCTTGGTTCACCTTGCTGGTTCCTCAGTGCCTGGATTTGCTGCTCATGCATCTCCCTCATGGTCTGCATGGCCATCTGCATCTCGAGCCTGAAGGTCTCCTGTTGTTTGGCCATGGCTTCTTCAAGCATCTTGGCCACTTGTTCCGCGCTTATCATGAATGACTCGCGGGGTTCTCCTTCGCTGGATACAGTGTTGTCAGATGCAACCGCAGAGCAAGCATCTGATTCCTCATCTTCTGAAGGTGGTCTCATCCGAACCCTCCGATACGTTCTTCGTGAGATGGTTCCAGACTGCAAACGGGTTAGATGCCGAGATGCATTCAGAATCGACTCGAGATCATCCCGTGCCAATGTCCCCTTGTTGGTCATATTAGCGGTGACTCTTGAATGTTCACCGTCTTTAACCACCGTTCTCCTTTGTTGGAAACGCCTAGGCCTTGGCATTGGCGTCTCAGTTCTGAGCCTTTCGAACACCAAAACCCTTTCGGGGACCGTCTTAGTGCAATTACACTGAGACAATACCGCCCGAATGAGTTTGGAACAGGGGCACTGAGTCTCGAGCCTACGAGGGCTTCTCTTTCTTGTCTTGCTCGTACCCCTAGCACGATAGTACAACTCGTCAATTTGATCGGAGTAACCTATCGTGTGTTGGCACGATTTCTCAGGTATAACGTTATCATCATCGGATGACAACGTTTCCTTCTGAGGATGAATCGCCTTCTTTGGGCTTTCAAAGGTTACGCGTCTTGAAACGCGCCTTTGTGGGCGTGAATCTTCGACGAGCTTCTGGACTTCGATGCGCAAATTGGCACGCGCAGTAGCCTTGAACTCCTTGTCATGCTGAGAGTGATAGCGACCCCCAGCATGTTGAGTCGTTCGGGGCTCTCTCATCGGGCCCAAACGATCTTGAATTGGAGCTTTGCCTCTTTCATCGGGTATTGGACCGAGGCGTTCCAAAATTGACCCCCTCCTTCGGGATGGTTCCGCAGGATCTCCCGGAGCAATTGTAGGGATCATCGGCGATTTGAGTTGGCTCGCCGGAGATTGAACCTGCTTCGAAGGCCGTAACGATTGCGCCTTAACCTGAATCGCCGTTTCAGATTTCGGCCTCCATACTTGGCGGGTTGGGAGCGGTTTCTTTGCCACCTCCTTCTGCAGCCTTCTACGGGATTCTTCAATTTGAGCCCGTGCCTGCGCTGATAGTGCGCGGCGCTTGCGAATGCGCTCCTCCAGCGTTGATCGGTTCCGTTTGACGCGGACCCATCCCGTTGTTAGTGGCTTGGAGGAGTTGCCATTCATCTGCTGTTGAGGCTGTTTGCCTCTTTTGCTCTTCAGATCCGCCTTGTGACAGAATCCGTCCACGGATTCCATCGCCTTTGCGAATTGTTTCACAAACCGTTGACGTTGCCTTTGGCGGGCTCTCTTTGAGAGAGTCACTACGCCTTCGGCAACGGAGGATTTGGCCAGAGCGGATCTGACCTGGTTGGAGGTTGGGGAGATCTCACCCAATGCAGCTTCGGCATCTAACGGGGCGAGATCTTCGTTGGTAGCTTCAACATCTTCGTACCAACGAAGTTTCCTCTTGGAGGAGAACTTTGGAGACTTGGACTTACGGGGGGAGGTAGATCCGGACGAGGACGACAGGTACGCCTCGAACTTCTATTGGTCGAACTCGTATTCGACCTCCTCCACGACCGGGATCGGGATCCGCGGCTGCGACGCAACGATCTCGTCGGCGAGATCGGTGGCTCCCACTGTGGTCGCCAGATTGTTCGCGGTAAAATTTGTTGTTTTCTTCATTGATATCATTGCCATCTCAATAACTGTTTATCGGTTACAAAGATCCGGTCTTTTTATAAGATCCGGTTAAAATGAAAATCAAAAATAAGAAAAAAGGAAGATTACAATTTTTATCCTTGTTTGTCGAACGAATCGCGAGCTCCTGTTATGCGGTCACTCGCTTTGTGTGGGTTCTTTGCCTGCGCCGGGGTTATTTGCCGTGGACCACCGCGTAATCTCGATCCGGTCGGATCTACATGATATGACGGGTATTATCTCACGAATGAAATAATAGCCGGGTGGGGTACTAATTCACCAAGGAAATAGTAGCCCAAGTGTCGAAATCGACCAAGCGAATTCGAGACTCTTCTCGGGATCTAAGAACCAAGCTTAGATCCGGAGGAAAATTGTGTAGATCTCAGATCCGATCCCTCTCGAACTCTTACCTTATTTGGCGTGTATGATCGCCGAGCACCAGATCTCAAAGTCTAAGTCTTTAATCTTCTAAAGCTCCAATCTTTTTTAGATCTAAGATTCCAATCCGGCAGAGCTTCGACCCTCCAAAATCCAACCTCCAAAAAAGTGAGGCCTAAGGCTTGTATTTATAGGCATCAGGGGTTGCGGAGCGGTTAAAACCACTTAAAGGGCCCAAGTGCGAGACAGCTCGGGGTATCTCGGCTATTTTAGTCATATCTTCCTCATATGACCTCCAAATAATCTGATTCCAAATGGGTTGGAAAGTTGACAAAAATATCTACAACTTTTCTGTTTTTAGTTTCTTCAGATTCTAAAGGGATCTTGGTCAAAACAGCTCCACAACGTCTGAGACACCTTTGGGTGTCTCGGCCAGGTCCGAGACACCTCTGGGTGG
>BQKN01066292.1:693189-738676 GCA_022839385.1 Asparagus kiusianus
CTTCCGCATATGACCTCCAAATGATCTGATTCCAAATGGGTTGGAACGTTGAGAAAAATATCTACAACGTTCCTGTTTTGATTATCTTTAGATTCAGATCGGATCATAGTCTAAACAGCTTCACAAGGGCCGAGACACCTCGGGGTGTCTCATTCAGGCTGAGGCGCCGTGTTATGTATACTTGTTCGTTTCCGCCGTAACTTCTTCGTCCGAACTCGGATTTGAATGATTCAAAGTGCGTTGGAAATCCGACGAGGATTTATATAAGCTCTAATGATTAGATCATCTATAGAATAAATGAGACATGAGGGGTGATGCGCCTTTTGTAAACGTCGCGGGGCTCCCGATCAGTCCGTATTCTCGTTATTCCGAAATTCCGTTGCTTCGTCGTTTTCCGGTGTTTCCGGTTCTCCGTTGTTCGGATTTGATTCAGTTTGTGGTTGACTTGGTTTGGAATCGACTTGTTGACTTGATTCCAATTATGGCAGTTAATCCGCTTCTGAGTTCGAGTCCGAAACCGATCTTGATTCGATCGTGGTTCATCCGAGTTCGCTCTTGTTTAGATGACTCGTTGACTCCTCGAACTGTTGGATTGATTCCGCACGCGATTGACATTGTTTGCGTACAATTTGTTGACCTCGTCGCTTCGTCACTCGATGGTTCGTTGATTTGTCGAATCACCATGTCCAGCTGTGTTGTGGGACCTATAGGCAATTTTATACGCCTACAATATGTTATCAGTTTAGATGAGTCTGAGTTTATCTTTTTGACCTGATTGTTTTGTGGATATCGGATTTTAACATCATTCTTGGTATGGATTGGTTATCATCCTACCATGTCTATATCGACCGTTTCGTTAAAACAATCAGCTTGTGATCAATTATTGGGTTTGTATAGATAGTAGCAACCTCATAGGATACCCAGAATACAGAGTCATTGCTAGCATACATAGCGCAGGTTATGGTCTGGGATTAGGGTGCAGATTTAAACGAGACCCGAGTTATCTTAAAGTATCAGATGTCTTTCAAGACATGCCTAGATTTCCTCCAGTGAGAGAGGTTATTTTCTTACATCGAGTTATAGCACGCACTGTACCGATATTCCGAGCACCTTATCATATGGCACCTACGAAGATGAGGGAGCTACATACTCCGCTAGATGAGTTGTTATCTCAGAGTTTCATTCTCTGAAGTCGTTTTCATGGGAGCACCTGTCCTCTTCGTAGAGAAGAAGGATGGTAGGATATGATTATATATAGATTATCGTGAGTTGAACAAGGTCACTATCCGGATTAGGTATCCACTACTGAGGATTTATGACGTTTTTGACCATCTATAGGGAGCAGAATATTTTTTAAAGATTGATCTTCATTCTGGTTTTCATCGGTTGCGGGTTTAGGAGATGGACATTCCTAAGACCGCCTTTTTGATTCGGTGTGAATCTTTTGAGTTTCTTGTCATGCCATTTGGGCTGTCCAATGCACCCACGATATTCATGGACTTGATGAATCAGGTTTTCCGTCTGTACTTGGACTAGTGTGTGATCGTGTTTATTAACGATATTATTATTTATTCGAGATCGAAGGCAGAGCACGAGCAGCATCTTCGTCTGGCTTTGCAGGCTCTACGCGAGCACCAGCTATATGCTAAATTCAGCAAGTGTGAGTTTTGGCTATCTGAGATTAGATTACTTGGCCACATCCTTCAGAGAGGGCATTGTGGTGAATCTAGCTAAGGTTGCAGCAATACTTGTTTGGGAGCCACCGACTATAGTTATCGAGATTCGTAGTTTCTTAGGTTTGCTGGTTATTTTAAGAAGTTCATTCAGGACTTCTCAAAGTAATCGACACCACTTGCACGCCTTACCCAGAAGGGTGTACAATTTGTTTAGGAAACGAAGTACTAAGAGACCTTTAAGACATTAAAGGCTAAGTTGACCACAACACCGGTGTTAACTATTCCGAGCAAAGATAGGACGTTTGTCACTGATGCATCATTAGCGAGTCTAGAAGGCATTTTGATGTAGACCCAGAGAGTAGTAGCATACATTTCTTGTTAGTTGAGGACGCATAAGCAGAACTATTCCACACATGTCTTGGAGTTAACAGCACTAATTTTCATACTGAAGATATGAATACACTATCTATATGGAGTACAGATCGAGTTGTTCATTGACTATCATAATTTAAAGTATCTCTTCTCTCAGAAAGAGATTAATCAGAGACAACAACGATGTATCGAGCTCATCTAAGATTACGAGTTTGCAATTCAATACCATCCGGGGAAGGCTAATGTTGTAACAAACGCATTGAGCAGGAAGCGTCGACATCAGATTGTGGCTTTGAGGTGCTCGTTGTATCAAGATCTTCACACCCTTAGCTAATTTGAATTTAGGACAGAGATTGGTGGGAGCAGCACATTTTTAGGAGCTGTGTTAATACAGCCATCTTGGAGTAATAGAGTAGAGTAGTTAGAGCACATCTAGAGGATTCTTGGATTCAAACTCGAAATGAGGAGATTTACAAAGACCCCAAGGCAGATTGGTCAGTTGGAGTAGATGGAGGCCTTCGGATGAAAGGCCGATTAGTGATACAAGCTAATGCATAGCTAAAGAAGGATTTGTTGTATGAGGCACATCACACCAAGTATACAACACATCTAGGCATAACTAAAATGTATATGGATCTGAAAAGACACTTTTGGTGGAGCGGTATGCGTAGGGAGATCGCAGACTATGTGGCTAAATTATTTACTTGCCAGTAGGTGAAGGCAAAACACCAGAGACCGGTAGGAACCCTACAGTCTTTACCCATTCTAGAGCGGAAATAGGCGGATACTTCTATGGACTTCATTGCAGGATTGTCGAGATCGAAGAAGGGGAACGATTTAGTTTGGGTTATAGTTGATCGGCTGATGAAGTCAGCACACTTATTACCAGTTAAGACCACCTCTAAAGTAGAGACTTATGCGAAGATATTTATCCAGAAGATCGTGAGATTGCACAAATTCCCAAGGATGATTGTATCAAATTGAGACTCAATTATTTACTTCATATTTCTGGAGGAGTTTCAGAAATTTGTTCGGCAGTCAGCTATCTTATTCTAGTATTTTTCACCCACAGACGGATGGGCAAATAAAGAGAGTTAACCAAGTGTTGGAAACATGTTATGGGCATGTATTATTGATTTACAGGATAGTTAGGAGGATCACATTCTATTGATTGAATTCTCTTAGAACAACAGCTATCAAGCGACAATTGGTATGGCTCTGTATGAGACATTATACGGGAGGCCTTGTAGATCCCCGATTTGTTGGGTAGAGCCGGTGGATAGCTTATTACTTAGACTGGAGCTTGTGAGGTAGACTATTGAGAAGGTAGCAGTGATTCAGGAGTGCATCCTTATAGCACAGAGTCGTTAGAAGAGTTATGATGATAAGAGGCAAAAACCGTTAGAGTTCCAGATTAAGGACTATGTATTACTAAACGATTTGGTAGGCAGGGAAAACTAGCCCCAAGGTATGTTTGTCTATTCAGGATTATTGAGTGCATTGGAGATGTTTCATATCAGCTAGATCTTCCAGCCATGTTGAGTATACACGATGTTTTTTATGTTTCTATGCTTAAGAAACATTTGTGCGATGAGGAGCAGTAGCGAGTGTTAGACATACCAAAGATTGAGCTTAATAATGACTTGACTATGATAGAGATTTTTGTTTGTATCCTTACCAATGAGGACAAGAAGCTTAGAAACAAAGTGATACATTTGACTAAGGTTCAGTGAAACCGAAAAAGAGCTGAAGGGGCATCTTGGGAGTGTGAGGAGGATATGCGTCATGACTATCCGTACTTTTTTGAACAAGTAATTTGATTGATTTGATTATGCTTTGCTTATACATATGACTGTTAAATGTATATATTGCTATTATATGATTGCAAAATTTTGGGGACGAAATTTCTAAGGGGTAAAGAGTGTAAAACCACAAAAATTTGAATGTTATGTGATAAATAATAATAAATACATTATATGTGATAAATAATATATTTTGATATTTGAGTATGCTAGGAATTGATTTGAGATTAATCTAATGTATATGTGTAAATATATGAGTGCAAATGCACAAATCATGCACGAAAAAGAAATCTGGAAAAATGACCTATGAAGAGTTTATATATTTTATACACCGATGTAGTTAGAAGTTGGAAACACTAAAAAGACTAAAGTTGTAGGACTCTTGTATAGCTTTCTAACATATATTAGATCACCTCATTCCAAGGTTGTATGTGAAAGTTACAGCCAAAATACCAAAGACTATTTTCCTAAACAGACTGAATTTGTGTTGTTAGTAGTCTACTACTAAGCTTAGTCATCAACTACTAAGGCCATTAGTCGACTACTAAGGCCATTAGTTGACTAATCGGGCTGATTTCCATATTTCTATTAGGTTTTGGTTTGGTTTTGGTTTATATTCGAACCCAGGTTTAACCATAAGTATATAAACATATTTAGACCCATTTTCCTAAGATTTTTCACATGAATTACTAGACACCATCTTACCTCAAACCCTAGAGCTTGTTCTTGGTGTTACTCGAGTAGATTCAAGGCGAATCGTTGAGCGGAGGGTGAGATCGCATGCTTTTGAGCGAGGAGGGACCTTGCACGCGTGTCCAAAGGCTCGACAGGACGTTTGAGGCAAGATATCCTTCATCTAAACTCATCTTTGTAGTTAATAAATGAATTAAAGTGTTTAATTCGATGTTTTATATGCTTAACCATAACCTGATGTGTTAAAAATGAGATTTTTGATGATAAATCTCAATAAAGTGCTAGATCTAATGTTTTATCTTACTGTTTATGATAGAGATGTGATCAGGATCATTAGGGTGATAATTATTTTCATTTTTAACTTAATAATATGGTTTAATTTATGTGCTAACCCTATTTGTCGCTAAATTGATATTTTGTGTCGATTAATTTATGCTTAATCCGAGGTTTGTGATACCTAAGAGATATGAACGAATTTAAATTACTTTATATCTGTTCTAGGAGTTGTTGCAAGCAAGATTATGATGATCATACTAAGAAATCATGTTTTAAATCGAGGAATTTTATTAATAGGGATGTTAAACCCTAATTAGAACAAATTAAAAGTGTGGTTTTATGTTCATGATGTTTTCGAATGAGTATCGCATGTTTCATTCATGTCAAACCTCTGGATAAGCACATGATGAATGAAAAGAACTGTTTGTGCATGTTAGAATGTATGGAATTGCAAGGTAGTCGACTACAAAGCTTAGTAGTCGACTTCATGTCTAGTATTGAATTATAGAAACTATTTGGTTACAGAGTTATTGACTAATGTGCTTAATAGTCAATTAATGATACGGATATGAGTTTTTACAGAGTCTAGATGGACTCAAGGTTGTCGACTACTAAGCATAGTAGTCGACTACTAAGGCAGATTTCCTGAATATCGTGTTGTTTTGATTCGAGATGCGATCGCGGGGTTTGAGCCACATGATAGTACATGTATAGGCATAATCATTCATGGATAGTTTCATAGTACACGTGTTAGTACCCTAAAGAGGGACTTCCGACAAGTAGTATTATTTGAATTCCCTTTTTTTCATTGACATTGTATCCGCACAAATGTGCGCTGAGGTTTGTGAACTTATGGTATCGTATCCACACGAGTGTGCACTGAGTTTTGTGAACCTATTTTATTGTATCTACATGAGTCTGCATTGAGGTTTGTGAACCTATGTTATCGTATCCGCACAAGTGTGCGCTGAGGTCGGTGGACCTATTTATCGTATCCGCAAGAGTGTTCGCTGAGGTCGGTGAACCTATGTTGTTGTTCCCATTTTTAAGGTGCGCAAAGATTGATGAACCTATGTTTTTGTTTTCACATGATTATGCACAGAGGTTGTTATGACTATTTATTGTTTTACACGAGGCATGATTAGTGGAGTATTTCAAAAAAGTGATGACTTTTATAACTTCATAGACGAGTATTTGGCGGATGCAAAATGAGACATGACTTGTTGTTGAGATAATTGATGATCAAAATATTATGTCATGTGAGGGCATGAGATACATATGCTGACGTTGGTTAAGAGGCTTTACATTCGAGTATTTCTTGCTTTCAGTTCTAGTTTGGGATTACTATTTAGTTATTTACTATTTGAGACATATGGTATATACATGAGGGTTTTCTTGTTTGGATTACTTCGCTCGACGTACTACGTCTCGTGTTGTAGATTTCTAAGTATTAATTACATAAGATATGGGGAAAATAATTTAGGTAGACTATGCTCAATAAATAGAGTCTCCACTACAAGTAGAAGCCCTTCCCCTACGGGTGGATGGAGGTGATATTGCTTTATCTCTCTGACTCTTTCGTTGTTATTCCTTTTATTTTATTTTCCTTTCAAGTGATTCAGAGCATCAAGGAGCTGTAGGGTGATGGAGTTGTTGCATAGCCACCATCATATAAGTTACTAGTAGAGACTCCATAGTAGAGTTTATTTCTATTCAGACATTAGAGTTTCAGTATTACATTTTATAAAGGCTATGAGCCTTAATTACATTTTTAGTTGATTCATGTTAAGACGTATTTATTTATTTTAGATATCAGATGTATTATAGGTTGTTCATTGAGACATAATTTATTTATGAGATACTCCTTTCTATATCATGTCTGTTGTAGTTACTTCCTTTCTTTTGCCTATTTTGTACCTACACATTGTTTTGATTCTACTAGAGGATATTGTTGTGTTTGGTAAAACTTATTGTTACACAGTGTGAGTGCATGGTAGGTTTAACATCTCTATGTTCACCTTGGACTGTAGCCATATGTGAAATCAGGGGCATCACACTTTGAATTTATTTATATCTCTTGCATTCATAGATAGGCTTCAGCTAGTTACATAGACTTTAGACATTCCTTTGTTAGTTTCTACTCCTTTAGGTGATATTTCCCTATTAGAGAGGATCTGTAGGAGATGTGTTGTTCGCCTAGACGAGTATGAGTTCATAGTTGATTTGATTGTCTTGTGCATGTCTGAGTTTGATGTGATTCTTGGTATGAATTGGTTATCTTCCTACCATGTCAGCATTGACTGTTTTATGAAAACAGTCTGTTTTTGAGTATCCGATCGGACTGAGTTGGTTTTAGCAATCTCATAGGGGAACCAGTTTGTAAAGTCATTTCTAGCATACATGGAGGAGGTGTTGGAGAAGGATATTGGTGCTATTATATGCGAGACCAGAGTAGTCTCAGAGTATTAGGATGTCTTTTAGGACATATCTAGATTACCTCCAGTAAGAGAGGTTAAGTTCTGCATAAAGTTGTAGCTAAGTACCGCACCAATATCCCGTGCACCCTATCGTATGACACCTGTTGAGATGTGGGAGTTACAGACTCAGCTAGAGGAGCTTAGTGCTCAGGGATTTATTCACTAGGGTCATCCTCTATGGGGAGCATTGTGTTAGGTCTCATATTTATGAGCCTACATTCCAATCTAGTTTTGATGATTAATAAATAATTTCTAATCTTATTTCTAGTATTTGTGTTTTCCTCTAACATGCTTCTAGGCCTTAACAACAATATCTTCGAGGTTGGTGAATATTGGAATGACGTTATCGCGATTCAAGTCAAAGATTCAATATTGTGCTTCATCCATACTACTAAGCTGAGGATCATCCAAAATCGAGCTTCATGAAGATTATTTTCTTGGGTATAGTGTTTTATGTTTTATACTTTATGTGTTTAATACTTAAAGCTTAAATTATACAAGTACACATTTTCTCGATTTATCGTATCATACATCCATTAGGGAATACACTGTGTTTTTGGATTATAGACTAAATGATATTGTTTTACCTCCTTCCTAAAGTCTATCAATCCATTAAAAAGAATCTCAAAACTTGTTTGAAAGAATTCCATCAAAATAAAGTTTTTAACGAGTTAGTATTCTTGAATGTTTTGCAAAATAGTAAGTTTTCACAAATGGGAAATGATATTTTGAAAAAAAATTCTCTTCTAACATATTTATTTTCATGTGTATAAATGTTTTCCCAAATTTAACTAATTTTGGAGTTATTTTACTATTTTTAATTGATTTTAGAAAATCAGCTTTTTAATGGTTAAGAATCTGTTGTGCATGTTTATCAGTCGACCGATTGGTTCCACCAGTCAACCGATGAGAATAAATTTTTACAGCCATTCTTTTACAATTGACCAGTTGACCGAACAACTACATCAGTCATCAGTCGACCGATTAATGATTATATTCCTCTAATAGCTAATTTCTGTTTTTCGTTGATTGAGAAGCTATAAAAAGCTCTCAAGCCTTATTTGTTTATTAGGGGTTTATGGTGAAGTTTTGCTGCAAGTTGTTGAGGAAAATCAAGTGTTTGTTTATTTCAAGAGAGTTTCACAAAGAGAAGGATTTTAATTTTATCTTTGAGGAGTTTAACCTCAAATCTTCATCTCTCTTTATTTAGAGAAGTTTTACTAAACTCATTATCTAGCTTATTTTCATTTTGATTCTCATTTATACATGTTAGATTAATTTGAGTTTATTTTGTTTTACTCATTGTTTACATACACACACACACACACACACACACACCCATTTGAGCCTTAATATTTCATATTAAGTATATTTGGGTTGTGAGAGTGATTCCTTGAGAGAGATTACATTTCATTCTCATTAGTATTGGACAACAAATCCTTTATTTACACTCATTGTGATAACACATTGTAATATACAAAGACACTTAGAAGAGTGGTTGGGAGAGACCGGGGTCAATTTCAAGAGGAGTGGGTTGGTTGTAAAGCCTAGGCAGAGGTCAAAAATCCAAACACATGAGGAAGGTGATACGGGTAGGCCAACACTTTGAGAAGTATAGTTTGTGAGATTAACAATGTGTGTATTGTAAACGTTATCCGTGAACGTTAAAAACCATTATTGTGTAGTATATGTGATATAGTGGAGATCTTCTCGAGGTGAGTAGCAAAGATGTAGGTCGAGTGTTAGACCGAACTCGGTGATCACATCTTTTTGTTTGTAATTGTGTTTTTTGGCTCACTATTTCTCTTATATTTTGTTTATATCGCATATTGTTTCATTGGATATCCTTGCTTATATTTTTTGTATATATCATCATTGCTAGGATAATTCACTATAAGTTTAATTTGACATCAAAATTGAATTAGATTAGCAATTACCCGATTCACCCCCCTCTAGGGTACATTCATTTAATATCAGAGCTTGGTGTTCTTGATTTGTGGCATAATCGCCTAGAGTCAAAGATTAATACATGCTTATAACAAATTGTAATATAATTTTACGAATTTGCAAAGCAAGCATGTAAACCTAAACTCCGATCATGATTTTCTAGCATCCAAATTTAATATCAATCCTAATGAGAATGTTATACTTAAAGAAAATAATGATAAATTAAATTTGAAAAATGATAATTTGAGCTAAAAAATAGCTAGTTTATCTTATGCTAAGAATGATGTCATATTAGAGGTAGAAACTATTAGAAATGAATTTAATTTTTTTTAAAATGGCCATGTTTATTCTACTTATAATGCCAATGCAAATGTGCATAATGAGTTGAATAATGTGAAAACCAGCATTTCATCTTTAGATTTAACTTTAACCAAATGCATTGACAATCATAAAAAACTTATGTACAAGTGTGCTGTGTAACGTGCCACCATTTTCAAATCACATACTCACTATGCACACATGTATATCAAAATTTATAAATGCTCTATTTGCGATCGTAAAGACCATCTTGCTAAATTTTGCCATGATGCACAAAAACCCACTAAGTCTAATATTATTCATTCTTGTGCATCCCATCAAGTTTAATCACCACACACACACACACATATTCACACAATGTTCATCATAAGCATGTAAATGTGTATAAGTATGATTTATGGTAGATTTGGTCATTTGGCTAAATTTTATTTTGATTTAAAAAAGTTTCATATAGAAAAATGCTTCAAAAAGACCACCTTTCTTTGCAAATATTTTTCGTGCACAATCAAAAGGTCATCATAAACAAGTGCATCTATTCCATTGTACTTATTATAATAGGATGAGTCATTTGCGAAATTATTGCTATGACCAAACACGTGCACAAAATGCGTCCAAATGGGTTCATAACCTAAGGACTTGGATTACATTGATAGGGGTCATATCCCTAAACTATTCGGCACCAAGAGTATTTAGATGCCAAAACATGTTTGATTTTAAAGATCAATTTTTTAGCGTTTTGCATTTTTCATGATTTTAAAAGATGATTTGTGTGTGTGTGTATATATATATATA
Source organism: Asparagus kiusianus (assembly GCA_022839385.1). Classification (NCBI taxonomy): domain Eukaryota; kingdom Viridiplantae; phylum Streptophyta; class Magnoliopsida; order Asparagales; family Asparagaceae; genus Asparagus; species Asparagus kiusianus. The sequence continues at coordinate 703,543 of BQKN01066292.1, forward strand.
TATATATTCATTTTTGAATAGAATATAAATATTTAAAATGCATATGGTTTATGTGTGCCATCAGTTGACTGAAGTTTTTCATCAGTCGACCGATGTCTGATACTCAGTCGACTGATTGAAGAAATCAGTCGACTGACAAGCGAGAATTTTTTCTTCTTACTGATTGTTTGCTATTTGATTTTTGTCATCAAATCCGACCCATTTTATACCCGTTTACATCTTCTTTTAATCCTATCCATTGAGTTTTTATTGAACAAATCCTAGCCTGAAATTGCTTTATATATATGTGTAAACCCAAACCCTCACTTCCAAAATTCCAGTCGACTTAAACCCTACCTGCTGATCTCTGACCAGTCGACCGAGCGTCCCCTCAGTAACCCGATCGAGCCTGCCAGAGAAGAAGTTATTATTGTCGACTCCTATTACTCAGTAAATTTTATACTTCTCTCTCTTTCAGTTGTTTCTTATCTAGACCCATCTTGGATATATTTATCTTTCAATCATGTCTCTTCCTAAACAATCTAGATCTAATATGGATGATAGTTTTGCGTCTTATGTTTCCAATTACGAATGCTACCTTCATAACCCATATATGATTGACAAATATCAATATTTGTAAATTAATCATCTTTCTGAGTAGATTCGTTAATTTCCCTAAACTTTTAAATTTCCAATACATACTTATTTTGAAAATGCGGGGTTGCATGACCTACTTTCTCATACTAATCAAGTCCCATTTTATCCAAACCTTATCTGCCTGTTTTATACAAATATGGTACTTCAACAAACTAATGATGAAACCTCCATTCTCAGAACCTATGTTAAGGGTTGTGAAATAATTTACTCTTCTGATGAATTAACTAAAATCCTTAACATTCCTACTGGAGACTCCTTACTTGAAGATTTAGACCATGATGATCATTCGATCAACTCTATGATATATCTTCCAGGCAAAGAATATCATATGTTAAACAGCTCCATCACTCCCTCTGCTAAATTTATTTCCCGTATCATCTCTTATAACATAATTTCCAAAACTAGGAGTTATGATCATTTTTCTCATAACTTGATGGCTACTGTGTATGCTATTTTTGGAATATTAAAGTCATGTGGAATAAAGTCATTTTTGATATCATGACTTGTAATCATACTAAGTTTCCTTTGTTTAGGGCTCTTCTCTCTCACATTTTCAGACATTTTGGTGTTGACCTCACAAATAAACCCAATATCAAGCCTATTCATGATTACTTTGATAGCTCGAGTCTTACTAGGATGAGGCTCTTAGAACATCCTCCAGTTCCTCAAGCTCCTGTTGCTGAATCACCATCCCGTCCCTCTAGCTCTAGGACTCGTTCTCATCCTCCTCGTGCTTCAGCTTCCAACCCTTTCTAGTATTTCAGCCACTCTATATTATTTAGTTGACCGAATTGAGAGCATAGAGGATAGATTGGTTGATCGTATTGATAGCATTCAGAATAGGCAAGAAGAAATGCTGAGGGTCCAATAACAATTCTTGAACATGTACATGCACCATTATCCTGAGCAAATGCCTCCATCTCTGGGTCCCGAGCCATCCTATTCTTGAAGATAAAATTCTCGATGACTTAGACTTTTGTATTTGATTTTGAACTATGTGTTTTCCTTTTTAGTGTGTTTTTGAACTTATGTATTTAATTAAGAACTTTTGTATTTTGGTTTGTTTACTATGTGTTTGACTTTTGGGTTGACCAAAAAAAATATTGCTGTTGGTTTATGTTAAAACTATGTAGTTTGGATGTTTTAGTAATGACAATGTTCAGTGGTTTATATATGTATTTGTATCCCTATTTTCTATTTTATTTTGTGGATGCCAAAGTGACACATGTGATATGATTAGTATGGTGTTATATCTAAGTATGGGTTTTGCTCACATTGTGATCAATATCTGTATATGTTTGCCTTATCATCTTTTTTTTTCATATGCTCTGTGGCTTGTTGATAAGGGAGTTTTCCCCTATTTTTCTCATACTCACCGTGCTTATATGCAGGGGGAGCTTTTGCTCTTTTATTCTATTTTCTAGTCCCCATTTTAATGTTGGCAAAGAGGGAGAAAAAGTGATATTCTGTGAGTATACTCATTTATTGCTTTATTGCCTACATTTGGTATCATGCATATTTTATACTATTTGTGAAAATTGTTTGTCATCATCAAAAAGGAGGAGATTGTTAGGTCTCATGTTTATGAGCCTACTTTCTAACTGGTTTTAATGATTAACAAACAATTTCTAATCTTTTTTCTAGTATTTGTGTTTTTCTCCAACATGCTTCCAGGTCGGAGGATGGAAGGATTTACACCTTAACGAAGATATCTTGGAGGTTAGCGGATATTAGAATGAAGCCGTCGTAATTCAAGTTAAAGATTCAATATTGTGCTTCATCCATACTACCAAGCTGAGGATCGTCCAAAATCAAGCTTCATAAAGATCATTTGCTTGGCTATAGTGTTTTAAGTTTTATACTTTATGTGTTTAATACTTAAAGCTCAAATTATACACGTACACATTTTCTCGATTTATCGTATCATACATCCATTAGAGAATACAATGTGTTTTTGGATTATAGACTAAATGATATTATTTTACATCTTTTCTAGAGTTTATCAATCCATTAAAAAGAATCTCAAAACTTGTTTGAAAGAATTCCATCAAAATCAAGTTTTTAACGAGTTAGTATTCTTGAATTTTTTTGCAAAATAGCAAGTTTTCACAAATTGGAAATGATATTTTGATCTCTTCTAACATGTTTATTTTCATGTGTATAAATGTTTCCCCAAATTTTACTAATTTTGGAGTTATTTTACTATTTTGAATTAATTTTAGAAAATCAGCTTTTTAAAGGTTAAGAATCTATTGTGCACGTTTAACGGTCGACTGATGGGTTCCACCAGTCGACCGACCAGAACTTTACAACCATTCTTTTACAATTGGTCTATCGACGGAACAACTATATCAGTTGATAGATTAACAGTTATATTCTTGTAACAGCTAGTTTCTGTTTTTGGTTAATTGAGAAGCAATAAAAAGCTCTCAAGCCTTAAATGTTGAATAGGGGTTTATGGTGAAGTTTTGCTGCAAGTTTTTAAGAAAAATCAAGTGTTTGTTTATGTGAAGAGAGTTTCGCAAAGAGAAGGATTTCAATTTCATCTTTGAGGAGTTTAACCTCAAATCGTCATCTCTCTTTGTTTAGAGAAGTTTTATTAAACTTATTTTCTAGCATATTTTTATTTTGATTTTCATTTATACATGTTAGATTAATTTGAGTTTAATTTTATTTTACTTATTGTTTATACACACTCCCAATTAAGCTTTAGTATTTCATATTAAGTATATTTGGGTTGTGAGAGTGATTCCTTGAGAGAGCTTGCATTTCGTTCTCATATGTATTGGAGAACAAATCCTTTATTTACACTCATTATGATAATACGTTGTAATACACAAGGACACTTAGAGAGGTGGTTGGGAGAGACCAGAATCAATTCCAAGAGGAGTGGGTTAGTTATAATGCCTAGAGAGAGATTATAAATCCAAATACTTGAGGAAGGTGACACGGGTAGGCCAACTATTAGAGAAGTGTAGCTTGTAGGATTGACAACGTGTGTATTGTAAACGTTATTGGTGAATATTGAAAACCGTTACTGTGTAGTATTTGTGATATACTAGAGATCCCCTCAAGGTGATGAGCAGAGATGTAGGTCGAGTGTTAGACCGAACTCCGTGATCATATCTTTTTGTTTGCGATTGTGTTTTTTGGTGCACTATTTCTCTTATATCTTGTTTATATCACCTATTGTTTGTTATCGCCAGTTGCATGTCCGGGAGATGGATATTCCCAAGACTATATTTTCGACTTGGTATGGGTCCTTTGAGTTTCTTGTCATGCCATTTAGGCAGACTAATGCACCTGCAGTGTTCATAGATTTGCTGAACCAGGTTTTCTGTCCATATCTGGACTAGTCATGATTGTTTTCATTGATGATATCCTTATCTACTCAAGGTCAGAGGCCAAGCATGAGCAGCATCTTCGTTTGGCATTACAGACTTTGCGAGAACACTAGTTGTATGTGAAGTTTCGCAAATGTGAGTTTTGGCTTTTAGATTTTAGATTCTTGGGCCACATTATTACGAAGGAGGGTATTACAGTTGATCCATCTAAGGTTAAGGCAGTTCTTGATTAGGAGCCACCGAAGACAGTTACAGAGATTCGTAGCTTCATGGGGCTTGCCGGTTGGTTGGTCGGAAAATTAAAAGAAGAAAATAGAGAATTGAATTTGTATTATTCTCTCTAACAGGCTTAGAAAAAAATGGATTACAATTCTCTCAATGCAATCTCTCTCTAACAAACTTAAAATAATAAATTATAATCCCTCTCAATTAGTTTCCCAATTTATAAAAGAGAGAAGGGATCGATGGAGACCCTTGTAGACGGTAAAAATTACAGCCGCAAACATGTACATGAATCCGCATACAAGTCGGCACCGCCCATTCGGATTAAGGGCGGGCCTCACCCATGGGTTGGGCTCACCAGCACGAACCCAAACAGCACAAGCCCCAAATTCGCCTGCATGAGTCAAGGACATCCAGATTCGCCTACTTACCCGATTCGCTTGCACGAGTTAAAGATCAAATTCGTACCCAACAGCCGCTACACTATGTACAGGGATGGGCATTCCCACTTCCCATGATGTAAAGGGAGGGAGAACAATACTCCACGCCCATCAAGTAGCCGTTTGTAGTATGAGTAGCCAGTCAAATCCATGCAGTCGCCAAATTCGCCTGCACGCTCACAAACTAAGCTCGCCTCGCCTACACGAGTCGAGAGCTTAATTCACCTATGGACAGCAAGCTGACTAGGCGCCCTTGAGTACTTGGCAGCCGCTGTACTGCGTACAGGGATGGGCCTCCCCACTTCCTGCAAGCCGCTACATTACGTATAGGGATGGGCCTTCCCCGCTTCTCGCGCAATGTGAAGGGGAGGAGTACAGTACTCCGGACCCCTCAAGTAGCCGCTCACAGTACGAGTGACCAGTCAATCGCTAAATCCACCAGCAGGAAGCCGGCCTCGCTTGCACAAGATGAGAGCTGAATCCACCCATAAACGACAAGCTGGCTCAACCTGCTCAAGTATCGGGCAACCGTTATCTCACGTACAAGGAGCGACCATCCCACTCCTCATGATGTGAAGGGAAGGAGTACAGTACTCTGAACCTATCGAGCGACCGCTAATGGTACAATCCAAGGCACGATACCTCCTGACGATACATGGTCATATCCCATGATTCAAGGAGCGGCCACGTCGTCTCTCCTCTATTTAAGGACTTCTTCCAGCCACAGTGAAGGGGTTCAGCGGGTTCAGCAGTTGAGTGATCCAGAGTTTAATAGTTCACTTGCAGCTAGTGGATCCATTCAATAAGCCTATCGAACCGCTAGTTCTCGACCCCTAAAGGAGTCGATGACAAGCTCTTTGCATAACCTTTGCATTATAGCATCTCCTCGCAGTTCTAGGCCCTGATCGCCATTGAACTCGGAGATTCTAACTCTTTCAACTTGAGCTTCTACTGCGTACTAAAGCTCACCAGCAACCTCGGTCGGATCGTCCAAGGGAAGCAGACTCGGTGCGAGAATCGAACGAAGCGTCCTATAGCTACCGAAAGTCCCCACGTTAAACAAGGAGGGCATTCCCTCCGCTTCTATTGTAATTTTCAATTCATTAGTTTGTAATAAGCTATTCTTATAAATACAAATGAAGTTCTCTGTTTTCGGGAGGTCAAAATTTACACCTACAGAAGATGGCAACCACAGTAGGAGAATCTGTTTCTTCAACAGAAATGGTGGTAGCTCAGTTTGACAAGGTTGCTATCGGGACGACTGTGGAGTCCCTAGAGATCGAGTTCGACCAAGCCAGATATGAGGAGTACTTGTCTTCTTCCTCCTCTGCTGGCGATGCATCCCGCAAACGCCACAGAGTCGTGCATAGAGGCCGACCTCAAACGGTCAGAGCCTCCGCACCTGAGGGCTCTACACAAGTCTCGTCGGGGGAACCTACTCCCTCAAAATCAACTAAGGCCAAGCCAGAAGTTGAGAGCACGGGGCGAAAGCCTACCAGATGGGTCGTCAAACAGCCCTCGCAGACACCCGCCCCAGAAGAGACGTCGGTTCATTTCGGCACAGACCATATTGTCGCAGCCCACGCAGACGCTCTTCTCTCTAGAAGAGCCCGCCAGCGACGACAGCAGGCACTTGCCAGACAGGAGGCCTAAGCTTTCGTATCATACGACGGCCTAAACTATTACGCAGACCTGAAAAATGCTAGACGAGAGGGTAACTCGCCCGACACCGGAAAGCTCTCCAAATTAGGAGCGCCAACCGAGAGGGATAGGGCCGCTCGCCTAGGTAGACTTTGCTTCTTAGGTCATATCCCTGATGCGAATAAGCCGCCCCAAGCGAACGAACCTACCCAAGTGGGCGAACCCTCAAGGGCTGGCGAACCTCGCCATGACTCTTTGGCGGATAAGGGTAACAAACGAGATGGATTTCGCTATAAAGACGAAGCAGTCGGCGACCCCTCACGAACCCGCCCGCATAAGTGAGAGGTTGAGTCTCGCCCGAACGCTGGAGTTTGCCCAGGCACAAAGACCCGCCAGTCAGGGCAAACTCGCTCAACTCCAACACCTAAACATTCTACCCAGTGCACAACGGGGGGTACGCCCAAAACCCCATGGTGCAGTTACCCAAGAGACTCGTCTGATGGTGGGGGTTGTCACCAAGTGCCCACAGAAGACCTCTGAGGTTACTTGACTCGCAAGCACACCATACATGAGGCGAATCCTCAGTACCACTGCGAAAGGCTTATCCAAACGGTACTCGCTGACTGCCAATGTAAGGGAGTGACGAAACCTTTGGTGTTCGAGAGGCTCTCTTAACAGCCCTCTCAACCGAGACCCTCTCGTCGAAGGTGGCGTCACCAAAAAGGACGTGCCACCGACGATCGAGAGCTCCCATCCGCTACGGTCAACGTGACGGACAAAGGTAAGGCCATCCTTTCTAGTTCTCAAGATTCAGACTCCTTCTTGGGACATAATCCTCCGCTTGTCCAATGTGAACGAGACAGTATATACCGACGCACTCGTAGTTGCACGGGAGCGAGCATTGGGTTTGATTATTCAACCTTAGAGCTTTCCTCCGACAGTGAAGACGAGATTCACTCGGCAGTGGCTACGTCCTAGACATCGCACTCGAGTCAGGATGCAATGGCGAGGGTATACATGGTTGAACCCACCTACGAACAGACGGTGACCCAAAAGCTCGAAGAGCAGCAGGCAACCATTGACTCCTTGAGAGAGATGCTGGAGCAGCTTCTGAACAAGAAAAAGAAGAAGAAAAGAACCCAGCGCACCTTACCCCGGCAAACAGGGAATAAGGAGTGGGTACCTCCTCACCGTCCAGCGACCGAGGCGGAAGATAATATCGATCCACAATCCGATTACTCTTCCAAGACATCGCTAGGGACGTCGCATACTGGGGGTAGCACCCGCGACAAGAGGTTCAATGAGTTCTAGAACCAACTCAACGTGCTGAAGCTCCAGCAGAGTATAAACAAGCTGGGGGTGGTCCGACCCTATCTTGTCGAATGGGATACAGTCCCATACCCAGCGAAGTTTAAACCAATTAGCTTGGTGCAATTTGACAGCAAGGGCTCGCCCTCGCAATACATCTATTATTTCATGGCGCAGATCGGATTCCTTTTGGGGAATGATGCTATTCTCACTCGGCTATTCATAGGTACCCTCAAAGGGGTGGCCTTTGAGTGGTTCCGCAAGTTAGAACCCGACTCTATCAAATCGTGGGCCGACGCTAAGAGGCTTTTCTTGGCCCGTTTCTTCGACGACAACACGGAGGTATCGATGGCCACCCTCCACGCTAAAAAGAAACAGAAATCGGAGTCGGTCATCGACTTTGTGAAGAGGTTCCGGAACAGATCAGTCCATTGTCAGGACTAAGTTTCCGAATCCACATTGATCAAGATGTGCCACAATAATCTCTCAATCCACATTCTATCTAAGGTGGGCGCAGTGGAAACCCGGACATGGAAAGAGCTTGTTCGTCAAGGCGAGCAAGTGGAAAACATGATCAAGAGGTTAGAAGCCGAAGAGCCGCAGTCTAAAAAGGGAGCCACGGAACCCGCCGTGCCAAAGAATCCTCGTGGAACAAGAGGAAAAGCGATCATGGCTGTTGACTCTACCCCGACGTCGAAAACTGCTCAGAAGCCGAGGCCCAAACAATTTGAGCAACGCCCTCCGCGGCAATACGACTTCAAAGAAGACTAGGTTGTGGCGACATTTGATACTCTACTAAAGAGCAATCGAATTAAATTGTCAGAGGCCACAAAACCTGAGGAGGCAAACAAGACCAATGACCCAAGTTACTGTGCTTATCACAGGTTCCTTGGCCACCACACGTCTAAGTGTTACATCCTCAAGGATAAACTCCAAGCCCTCTACGATGCAGGAGTCCTAAAGAAAGAGAAGGTTCAAAAATAGGTGACCACGAATATGATCACCTTGAGCTTTGGGACAGATCTCCCGGAGGTCCAAGCTCCAGCATGGGTAATTCCTATCCCCAAGGCAGTCTTAAAAATCACTAATGACAACCCTCACAACCAACGAGGGAAGGGTTTAGTCCCCCAGACTCTGCCATCGGGTCAGGTAATGTGGGTCTATCCGGACCTCCTCAACGACGAACAATGGACTACTAAGCCCTCGAAAGGGGCTGAGGGAAAACATTACAATGTCATCTCCACCATCTTAGGTGGAGATAAGACAACAATGACCGCCCCCACCGACTCCGAGGAGGAAACCACTATCCTCGCCATAAGAGCAGGGAAGGAATTCGCAAAGGAATACCCCATGAGGGCGGAGAACCCGGCAGGACCTCCTACGAGGCCAGACGCGGAAACCCCTCTAGATCCAGACAGGCCGAGCTCAAGCCGTCAACCTTTCCGATTCAATGTACTCGCGTAACTGAAGAGCATCCCCGCGCGAATTACCATGTACGACCTCCTACGGCTATCCAAGCCTACTCAGGAAGCTCTGTAAGAAGCATTGGCTGACTCAGAGACCTTCTCCACCCACTTCTCGAGGAAGGAAGACATGGAACTGGAGTGCGCGAGGTGTTGCCAGACCACAGAGAGACGGGTCTCATGCATCACTTTCACTCCTGCAGACATGCTCATCAAGAGCACATCTCACAATCGACCACTGTACTTCACGGGGTACGTCGGTTCGTCGAAAGTAGATCGAATTCAGGTCGACCCGGGGTCTACATTGAGCATTGTACCCCTGAAGTTGATCAAACACCTTGGGATACCACCGAAGCGTTTATCCTCGACTACCACAACTATCTTTGGCTTTAATGCCACTGGGACTCGGCCACTCAGCAAAATCCGCCTGAAATGTCGGATAGGCGACATGAAGATGGAGGTAACCTGCTACGTCATCGATGCCGAGCCGTCTTACAACGTGCTCTTAGAACGTCCGTAGATCCACGGTAATCGAATAGTCCCATCCACATTACACCAATGCCTAAAGTATGTGGACGACTACGAACAAGTGAAAATAGTAGCGGCCGACAAGCAACCTTCAAGGGCGTCAAAAACTACTTCACAGACTCCCTGCTGTATCAAGACCCCGACGATCCGCCGGTTGAGGAATTGGAGAGCGACAACGAGGTAGATAGCGAGCTCGAGTATGGCGACAACCTAGTCCTGAATGACTTTGAGTCAATTGTAATCGGTTACGAAAGTCACAATGTAACAAACGCTATTCAGGCGGAGGAAATTGTCGTGAATGAGAAGTTTAACTTTGCTTATTTGTCGTCTTGCTCCACATCTGAGGATGAGGCACCCAATAACCTGTTGTTAAAACTCTACAGCAATCCCTCCCTGCACTTGCCCGTATGCTCATCGTACGTCACAAAGGCACAGTCGATCAGGTCATCGCAGGCCGTACTCGTCGTGCCAGCCCGGGATAATTATCGAAAAGATATTATCTTCGGTCGAATCGATCGTCCCTTATGCACACTATGGGATGAATCTGAAGATGAGGACCCCACACCTCAGTTTTTGTAGTACAGTCAAGTCACAAAATGCATGATGAGCGACATGGGGTATGACCTCACTCGCTTAGAAGAACTGAATTACGGTCGAGGGCGCAAGACGGTCATTCGACCTGCTTACGTACTAAAAGGCAAACCATCAAATTACTTCAACAGGACTCGAAAGGGCTTAGGCTACTCCTCTTCCTCATCAGATTTGTGCTGTTATGCCAATGAAGACTCCGACTATGCATGTTCGGGAGATCGATCTTCGACAACCTCGGCATGAGACTCAGACGTCAGCATAAGGGATTTGTTCAGCGACCTCACGATCAACATGGCTGCGATTGATCCATCCGAAATGGTGGAGGATGGACAAGTCTCGCTTTATGACGAGACGTGGGATCGCCACGTCAATGCTCAGTGGAATAGTCGCTTTGAGCAGCGCGAACAACCGATCGAAGACGAAATCCTCCAGGTGAACATGGGCGATGAGACAAATTCCATCCCTCCGCATCACCCTGGCAATGGGGATGATGACTGAGGATAATCACTAATAATGCCTCGTAAAGCTCGAAGCGTTGGATGACAAACGACTAGAAGCCTAATAACACATTGAGTTTTATCAGGCCCGAATGGCCAAGGCTTTCGACAAGAAAGTCAAGCGTCGATCCTTCAAGGAGGGAGAGTTAGTACTGACCGCTCGCCGACCAATGATTCTCACCTCCAAGAAGAAGGGCAAATTTTAGTCCAAATAGGAAGGACCGTTCGTAGTAGAAACAGTCTATTCGAATGGAGCCTATCGCCTCGTCCAACCAAATGGCGACAAGATCATGATGCCCATCAATGACAAGTACTTAAAGAAGTACTACCCTTATTCCTTCTTCAAAACTCCCATGAGTACATGAGTCTAAACTGGTTCTCACTACCCTCTAACTGGTACACGAGGCTAAACTGTTCCTACTTCATATACTCTGATAGGAAAACCTATATAAGACGCTACTAACGGTGTTCTTAGGCGTGACCTAGGTCACGGATTGGTACAACTTCCTTACAGTCAGGACCAGGATAATTCTGTTAAATTAATTATCACCTCTAGCAAAATCAACTTGCTAGTCCTCCTCAATAGGATAGTAGGTCCATAGAGTTGCTCGAATCACAACATACCCCCACTGTTATGTTAACACCAAACCTCTGACAAAATCAACTTACCAATCCTCTCCAATGGGATGGTGAGCCTACCAAAGTCGCTTACATCGCGACAGACAATTCTATTATGTTAACTATCACCTCTGACCCAATCAACTCATCAATCCCTTCTGATGGGATGATAAGTCCTCATAGTTGCTCCAATCGCAACAAAACTCCATCAGGTTAATGATCACCTCTAATGATCAGCACCGTTATTCCCACGAGTAACACAGCCTCAGTAATAACCTACCATGCGACATGTTATTACTTCGGTCAATAGTCACACTCCTACGTCCCTGAACTACTCGACCTATTTCGGATATCCTAACATTCTCTTAGGATAACCGATGGGTAGTAGCCTACCACGCGATGGCTCCTGCAACAATCGATCGTCACATTCCGACATCCCTGACGATTCAGTTATCATCTATGTTGCCGCCCATCCGCATAGCGATAATTATCAAGGGCGGCTCGACATGCAATATGTCCCACTGTTCCCCTAAACAATAACTCACCAAATGGCAAGTCAAAGTTGGATCCTTCAGTGGGTCGCATGCACGAGCGAATGCCCTTTGTTTCGAGCTAAGTGTTACCCTCTCGGTCCCACTTGAGCTGCAACACGAAAGTCGGAGTTAACCCGACCCCACGCCGCGAACAGCTAAGAGCAGAAAAGGAGCCTAACAACTAAGTTCAAAACAGACTAGTCGCAGGCTCGCCACGCTGCTAGAGATGGCATGAGTAGCTCAACTTAAACGCCAAACAGTGCAGGCGAATCCAGCATGATGAGCATCATGGACTACCAAACAGTCCTAGGCACAGATCAAACACAGATCAAGCGTAGAAAATAATAAAAAAAAGAAAAGCTGTGCACGCGAAGCAGAGGATAAACAGAACAAAAGGCTATTACGGACCAAAATTACATACATTAAGTTTAAAGTGGTGATGCAACCGGCATCAACGAAGTTACAAAAAAAAAGAGAAAATGGCTTAAGCAAAATAAGCATTCGAGGAGCTTCAGCAGACTAAAGGCAGCGATCTTGGCCTTAACTGCCACGAGATCCGCCGCACGCTTGGCCTTCGCCTTAACTGCCACGAGATCCGCCGCACGCTTGGCCTTCGCCCTCTCCTCTTGCTTCTGTTGCAGCCTGGCAAGAAGAGCCTCGCCATCCTCTTCCTCCTGGCGAAGGAGTTGAAGTGCCCTGTCCACCGTTCCTGCAGCGTGACTAAGCCTCATCTTCTCATGCTCGAGCTCCCGTAGCCTTGCCTCGCCACGGAGGGATCCAACGTCTTCAAAGAAGGTGGCATCCATATAGGCGTCCATCTTAGCCAACACCGTCTGATGCCGCTTGCGCAGACGCTTGAGCTCGGCCTTCTTCGTCTGGATGCGTTTCGCCCGCTCCTCATGTTCGAACATGAAGCACATCGTGAGAGGCGGCGTTACGTCCGAAGCGCCAGCTTGTGCCGGGCGCTCCAGGCGATACATCCACCCCTCTAAGCGACCGAGCTCTAGCTCACATCGCCGTGAGAGCTGAGGACTACCCAAACGACGGACCGTCTCCAGACCCGCCTCTACGAGAGGAAGCGTGTCGTAGTATCTTCTAGCGCCCTCGCCGACGACAATAGTGATTCGGCACACCAGGCCCTCCAACTGCTAGAGGATCTCGAATACGGAGGGGGATGCAGGGTCCAGTGCAGAAGACTGAGCCGAGCTCGTGGGGGAAGCTGGCGGCGCGCCAGCGCCAACGACGGTGGCAGAAGAGTCCACGCCTTCGGAGGCACTACGGTCGGATGCGGAGGCCATGAGTTAAAAAGAGTTTCTGCAGCAGTTCTCTTCTAGCAAATTCTTTCGTAGACACGAGGGTTTAGCCAAGAGGACGGCGAGTACACTATATAGCCGAAGGCCCTACGGCCAAGATCTGCTGTCCCAAGCAATTTAACGGCTCAGATGTCCTATGATGCTTTGAGCTCAACGCCAATGAAAGCCACTCCTCTCGAGATTCCAAACCGACCAATCGGGTTGAGCGCGAGAGGCGAAGCGTCTCGTCACTTCATCATTAATAAGCATTAACGTGCCTATAGCGCCGTAGCTGGCAAGCACTCGGGCCCACAGGTAGACACGTGGCACGAGTTTGCCTGCGTTTAAACCTTCGCTTGTAAGATAAGTTCGCCATCACGTGAATTTCGCTTGTAGCGAAAACTCGCCAGCAGTCAAGCTTCGCCTGCAGCTTGAACTCGCCAGCGTTTGAGTTTAACTTCAACGCAAACTCGCCGTCACTCGAGTTTCGCCTGCAACATGAACTCGCCCGCGCTAGAGTTTAACTTCAACGCAAACTCGTCGTCACTCGAGTTTCGCTTGCAACGTGAACTCGCCCACGCTAGAGTTTAGCCTCCAACGTAAACTCGCCATCACTCGAGTTTCGCCTGCAATGTAAATTTGCCAACGCTCGGGTTTTGCCTACAACGTGAACTCGCCGGCGTTCGAGTTTAGCCTTCGACAAAACCTCGCCATCACGCGCGGAGCTTCGCCTACGGCACAAAATCGTCGGTGGTTATATGAGCAAAACACTGAATGAAGACATATGAAAAGGACAAGTGCATAACGAGAAAATGAAACTTCATTGGATGCTTCTAGACAGTACATTTGAACAAAGTTATGGGTTTACAACCAAGAGAGTCACAACATTACATTCAAGAAGCAAAACATGAAACAAAGCACCTAGAATCTACCCCTACCCTACGGACCTATTCTAGAATTTTGAAGGATGCAAGCTTAGCCTTGACTTTGGCTATCTGCTCCGCACGCAGGGCGCGAGCCTTTTCCTCTGCCTCTTGCCGGACCTGCGCTTCGAAAGAAGCATTAGCGGCGGCATCCTCCTGAAGCAGCAGTGGAAGAGTACGCCTCTCTCTGGCAAGATCACCTTCCACCATCTCGCTCTGGATGCGCAGGCCTATCAAGGTTGATGCCCCTTCCGAACGCAAGATCGTACCCGAAAAGATGGAAGAGACGACAGACTCCATGTTAGATTGCAATAGGCGGTACTGGAGACCCAGACGGGTGATGAACGACCCCTTATCTTCTATGTCTCGCCGTCGACATTCTTGCTGCCACATAGCATAGTGACGGACTGGAACCAAGAATGACTTTACTTGGGTCTCCAAATCCGCATGTCGCATGCCCTCCAGTCCGTCAGAAGCAATTCCAGGTCAAGGAGCTTCATTTCTCATCTTACCCCGAGCATCAAGTCATTCTGACAATGGAGACACGCCACGCGGTCCAAAAGAGACTGTTTCAGCTCCGCGAAAGTACTGCGATCCTGATCAACGAGCGAGATCACTTGCTTTGCGACACTCTCCAACTATTCTAATTGAGCCAGAATGGAGCCCGAAGGTCCCGGCCCCGAAACGCAATCAGCTGCGGGAGCCGAAGAAGAAGTGCCACCCCTTGCCTTCTTCACGTTAGACGCCTTCGCTCGTGGTACCATTCTGAACAAGAAGGAAAAGATCAACGCAGTGTCCCTTCTGACGAATAAAAAGGGCAAGGAATGACGTACGGAACAAACACGTGTCCATCATCCCACGGCCCAGAGCGGCCACGGAGAACGACGAAGCCACTTACACCACCTTGATGTAAGACGACGTGCCAATGTCAGTCCAGTTGTCAGGCACTCGAAATCACGGTCAGACGCGTGACCTTCCTCTGAGTTCGCACTAACTTCGCCTCTAGCATAGTTCGACCATGGTTAGAACTCGCACATGGCTCAAATTCACATACGGCTTGAATTCGCCTGTAGTTAGGATGCGCTAGCGGTTTAAACTCGCTAAGTGTCCAAAAATCCGACTGTAGCTTGAACTCACCTCTAACAAAAGACCCACCTGCAACGGTCTCACAGAGAGAGATAAAAGACAAGAGAGACTAGGAGAGACACATGCACAAACATGAGGGGAAACCTAACGAGTGCAATATTCACCCAGTTTTAAGACAGTGCATTTGAACAAAGTTATGAATCCACAAACAAATAAGTCATGACACAGTTTCAAAAGAAAAACAGGAAAAATGCCTTAACACGGTCATAGACCTGATATCTTAGTCCAGCAAACTAAAAGATGTAAGCTCTTCTTTGACCGCCGCCACCCTTCTCGCGTGGTCCTCCTGGGCTTTGTCTTCAGCCTCCCTCCGAGCCCGGTCTTCAAAGCTTGACCTGGCGGCAGCATCTTCCTGGCGCAAGGCTTAGAGGCTTCGAGTTTCCGCCTCAGCGATCTTGCTGACCTTTACGATCTCGGATTGAAGCCCCCTCAGAGTCGCCTCTGCCTGCTCCAGCTCACCTCTCAGGCGAGAGATGATGGAAGTAAAGTCGCCTATCCGCTCTTCTAATGAGCATTGTTAACCCACCCAGAAGGCGATATTGGATTCTAAGTCTGCTATCTCCCTAGAGCGGACCTCCTGCTCCCAGGCCTCTTGATGCCTGATACAAACCAGAAAAGATTCCACATCAACTTCCGAACCTTCTCGTAGCAAGATCTCTAGCCTCATCAAGCGTGACTCCAGGAAAAGGAGCTTCTGCATGCAACGCGTGGCGATCCGGTTTTCACCCAGCCACCTAAGGTCAACCATGCGGTCCAGGAGAGACTGCTTGAAGCTATTGTAGCTCCCCATGCCGAGACTGACAAGGGAAATCACCTGCTTCACGGCATTCTCGAACTCCTTAAGGCGAGCCTGTAGGGACAAGGAATCCGAGGAAACATGCTCTTGACCCAGAGCAAGCGCCGTAATGGGTGGAACCCCGAGACAAGGTTCGGCCCCAGGCTGAGGAACGGGGCCTGAGGCGGAGGAAGTAGTGGTACCCTCGGATTTGTCGTCAGAAATTAAAATGGGCTCGGCCACAGACTCTTCGGCAGTCGGCACTTCTCCTTGGACTATGTAACAAAAGCAACAACACAGGAAAGAGTTAAGCGAGAGATACCTGCTCGACCCATGACTACATAGAAATCGGGACAAAGGGATACCTTCAGTGGCAGCGGCCTCGGCGGCATCCGAAGAAGACGCCTCCTTCCTCTTCTTCGAGGCAACTCTTTTCACTTTTGGCGCCATTCCGAGTGTAACAAAAAATTTAGGACTTCCTCTAAAGAAGACAACACGGGAACTGTGACTTCTCTTAACATGGGGGAGGGGTATTAAATACTCTAGTCCTAAGCGGTTATCCGTCGCTCGATTGGACCTTTTAGGGCCAAACAATCGAGAGTAAGGCTGAACAATTCGGATCTCGCATTAACGGCCAGGATCTGGCAGTTTTTGGGCACGATCTTCAGCCAATGGCCCAAATCGAGCGTGGAGGACGAAGAGGCCCACTACGTCGTATTTAATGCGAAATGACATGCCCACGTCTTCTTAACTGACGTGTACGTAGATCAACACGTGGCCCACTGAAAAGCAGCCCGCCCAG
Source organism: Asparagus kiusianus (assembly GCA_022839385.1). Taxonomy (NCBI): domain Eukaryota; kingdom Viridiplantae; phylum Streptophyta; class Magnoliopsida; order Asparagales; family Asparagaceae; genus Asparagus; species Asparagus kiusianus. The sequence goes on from BQKN01066292.1 coordinate 720,302, forward strand.
CGCCGGGTTCGTCGTTTGAACTCCCACGGGTTGAGCCCAATTGGACTCGTATACCACTCTGGAGTTCGAGTCAGTTCCAAATTCGCTTGCGGAAAATCCGCCTGCAGGTAAGATAAGCCTGCAGCCAAATTCGCCGATAACTAGTGTTCCCCTGCAGCTAGGATTCTCTTGCAGCCAAACTCTGACTAATCACCATAAAAAGAAAAAAAATTTGAGTACACGCAAAGGTGGTAGCGTCCAGAAACAAAAGGATAATTTCATTCATAAAAAGAAATTCTATTACAACGGGGAATCGAAGGCAAATTACAAAGCTCTCAACCACGACTCCACCACACGAATCTCCCCAGCGTAACGAAGCTCGAGCCTCCTCAGGATCTCTCGACGGAGATCTTCCTCAGTGCGTGAGACTAAATCTTGGACGGTATGTCTGGCCTCCTTGAGGGCTCGGTCCTTTTCCTCGACGGAACCAACGATCAGTTGCCGACGAGACTCGATATCCTCCAACTCCTTCACCAACTGTTCGCGCGCCTTCCCTTGAGTGGCTAGGGAGGCTTGCGCATTGGAAATGACTTTCTTCAGCTTCCCTATCTCCAAAGACAGGCGAGAAAGGCGGTTGTCAGCCTTCTGTTGCTCATAGGCCACTCGTTCATTATCGGCCTTGACCTGCTCCATCTCAGCCGACAACCTCGCCTCCAATGACATGGTCTCATTCAGTCTGCGGTCGCGCTCCTCCACTGCTACTCGAACCTCACCTGACATGAGGTCAACAATCTCGGAACTCTTCGCGCGAAGGGTAAACAACTGTTGAATAGCCCACTCTACCTCTCCCAAACGCTAGAAGTACGGCTTAGCTACGATGGTGCCAAGCTTCTTGATCAAGAAGACCATGTCATGATCGAGGTCCTCCTTGAACTCCTTAAAGGGGCAATTCTCCTCCAAGGCGATCTTGATGCAATCGGCTAGAGTGTCTTGAAAATTAGCTAGGGTTCGGGCCACCTTCTTCTTACGCGAACGTTCCAAGGGAGAAAGAGTAGCCTCATCCACCGCGGATGAAGGTACGATTGAGGTACTGGTGGTCATGACTACAGAGGTGGCGACTGGCGCTGCCAAAGCCAACGTGCCTGCTGACACCACTGGGATAGCGACTGTAGCGCCAGCAGTCACCAAAGACGAGGAAGTGGTCACTAGCCGAGTAGGGGTCCCCCTTCGAATCGGAGGTTCCTGCACCGATGGCCCACCCTCAACCAACGCTTCCTCAGGAATAGGGATCCCCCCTTGTTGGCCTGACACCTCTTCATGGGCAGGCACCTTCTCCTCGCTCGATATCGCCTCATGAATCAAGACATCTTCGTCCGCCTCTGATTCGCCCATCTCCTCAGGCAAATGGGCCACCCAATAGGGAGGGTCCTCTTTGCCAGCGGCTTCATGAGTAGGATTGGCTGCGATTTCAAGAAGATGGTTAGCAAAGGTCCCTCGAGAGGAACCCCATTGGCAGTTCAATACAGAGAGGCTAACTATACCGGGATATACGCTTACCTGAGTCGCCAAGCTCTTCTTCGTCTCTAGTTCCACCCTCTTCGTCAGAAGGAATGGAGATCACTCTCTCGAACGCACCTGTGTAAATTCAACACAAATGTCAGGTGACGCATATTCAACCTCACACCCGAGAGTGCCACACTAAAGGTTACCTCCTGACGCGGGCGTAGGGGTCGTTGAAACCCCAGTCTGTGGCCTCATACCAGATTAGGGAGGAGCGTCCTTCGAAGTCGCCGAAGCTGCCCCCGATACGACAGAAGGAGCGGGCAGAATAGCTCTAGTCCTAGAGGTAGTCACTCCAGGAATGATCACCTGTGCAGCATCATCCTGACCTTCCGCCGCTCCGGCAGTCTCAACTGTCTCTCCACGACGGGCCTTCTTGGCCGCTTCCGCTCTGGAGCCTTCGTCCGCTGTTTGCCGCTGACGTTTATAGAGGAGCGAGCTACTCGGAGATAGAAGGGGCATTCCCATCCGACCGGCTATCGTGCTCCGGGCCTGTTCCAGGCGCTCGCCTGCCAGGATTAACTCGTCAGATTCCCTCTGCTCACCGGGAGGAGCCAAAGGAGGACTAGGGGAGGGAGCTTGAGCCTCGGACGCCTCGGGTTTATCTAGACCCACAATGAAACCCTCGGTGTCTTCAGCTGGATCCTCTAAAAAACACTCCCTTGTAGTCTGATGGCCCCTCCGCCTCGATGTACGAGGAGCTCCTCTGGGACGATGCCCGTATTCCATCAAACAGGAACTCTGGAACCGAAAGCCCTCAGGATTCGCACTGGCACCCCGATACTACCAACAGTACAGGAGCATATGGTGCAAATCTCGATCCTTTGTAGGTAGCTCAAAGCGAGCATAGGTACCGCCAGCATGAGTCCAGAACCATCCCCGAGCGCCGTCCACCAGCCCTCCCTCGAAGTGCAAGTGGGGATTGATGTTTCCCACGTACAGCTGGTTATAACCGAACTAGCGGGCAAACCGACAAGGGAGGTACGGCTCGAGGTAGCACACGGAGCCTGTTCGCAGGATATGATACCCCGGTCGGATAGTCACCAACCATCGAAAAGCGCCACAAGAGAGAACGGTGTGATGGTCCACCGTCGACACGTTCCTAAGAGTCTCTCCATATCCTCCTCCGCTGAAGTAAGGGAAGAACCGATGAAAGTTATAGTAGCCAAAATGGGAGAGCGTCTTCCGCGCATCGGGGGTGTCCCTGCACTTCCAAGAGCACCTCTCCAAACGCTGGACGAACGGAACGAACCTGTCTCCTTGAAGAGTCGCAGGAGCACTCATCAAACACTCATAGTGGTAGATGAACCACGCCATTAAGTAGGTGTACGGCAGACCCACTCTAGGATTAGGGGTCCTGACGACTTCCCATTCCCCTTCGTCGATAGTTGACACACGATAGAATTAGGCCGTCAGTGTGCGGAGTCCCCGATGGATGCATGCCACCATAGCCGATACCAACGCATAAGATTTCCCGTGGGCTAGGCGAACCGTGGGATACATGACCTCCACCGGAAGCGCCTCGAAAGAATGAGTGGGAACCATACATCTTTTCAACCACAACATGAGGTACCCCGCGAGTAGAGCCTTCCCGGATATAGGAGACTTAGCCTGATGGTGAAATGAATGGAAGACCGTGCCAAATTTGAATCTGCCCTCGTCGTGCTCGAGGGTCATAGTGGCTCCCCCTTCGGCCGTCCTCCTCTCCACTTTGGACTGGTCACATTCACCCAGCGGTAGAGTAGGCCTTCCTTTGATGTCATTCTCCGGGAATAAGTAATCAGCCCAATTCTTATGGCTGATCCCCGGAGCCCTCCTCTTTTTGCCTTTATGGTCCACCGCTCCTAAGTTATTGAGACATATATGGTAGTGGCAGAGCAACTCCTATAATGTCTCGACCACCAAGGGGGAGCGGTCTGAAAGTTGGTTAATCTCATCTTGACCAGGGACGTACTCTTTGTAAGGGAAGCTTCCCAAAGGCAGCCCTGACACGTCATACATCTCGTGGAGGGTTATGCCTAGTTCACCGTTAGGGGTGAAGAACGTGCCTCTGTCCGCACAATACAGCTCTAAGATGCTATGGAACTGAGGAGCGTTAATCTTCAAACCATGTCGAGTGGCCTGAATGGATACGAACAATTCCGAATCCACGAGGTCGGAGTTCTCAGCCAAAACATAGTCAGTGATCTTGGACCACCAGGTGCTGCTGCCAGGTGTGGAGTAGACCCACCCCGGGGCTCGGAAGTCCTTTGGGGGGAACTCCCACCAGCTTGAAAGAAGCGATGACGGAAGGTCTCCGCAACCGCTGTCATCTCTCCAGCGGGCAGCTCATTAAATGGTAGGCCAGGACGTAAGCCTGTCACGCGTTTGTAAGAGCTCTCCACTCCGTACCCAGCCGTGGAGCCTGTAAAGACATCACAAGTAACCCCATCTTGAGTAGGGGTCAGATCCCAGTTCATCACTCGGGGGACCGCGAGGGACTGCAACTCAACGATCGAGCACCCTCTCGGCATGTTGGGAAGATAATAGTGGACCCCGTCCACTACACAGAGCCACCTGCTCTCCTTGAGCAACAGGGCGGAAGGATCAGTCACAGCATCACCGAACAAAAACTAGGGCTTTTATAGCTCTGTCCTGGCTTTGTCTGTCAGCACCGCGTTGGTAGACAACTCACACAACGTCAAAGGATGACCGTCGGTGACTCTCTTTATTAGGCCATCCAGCTTATCAGCGGCAAACACGGGCACCGAATCCAAGAAAAGGAATCGGGAAGGGGCCGCATAGCCTGTACCACCGGCGAGACCGATGGCCATGCCCTTCGAAAGAGCTTCATCAGAAAAGGTCGCTGCAAGACAGAGCCAGAGGATTAGAACGGAATTCACCCTAGCGGTAAATCCGCCTACCAAGCTATGATGAACGAATGAAAATCCTCCAGACAGAAATCGAAATTTTCCTATAAAAACAAGTTTGCCTTCACCCAATAAAGGCCAATCTCACCTGTAAACGCAGAAATCATCTTCTGCAAATAAACGTGAAATCCGCCTAAAAATGGCCGATTTTATCTAACTCAGGGAAACTGCCAAAAGACGACAGAATCTACCAGGGAAGGTGATCGATGCTCATCCTCCTGACCCGACGTCGGCAACCAACGCGAGATCGACGAACCTATTGACTTACCCAGGTGCGTTTCGGGCACACTGGCAGTCGTGCCGGTGGCAGGACGATCAAAGTAGCATCTAGGACCCCCTCCTTTCGCAACACATTTCTTGGATTTCGGCACCATGTCATGGAATCAGGGGCGAAGCGGGAATTCTTTTTCAGAGATTTTTATGAAACGAAGGTTTCCAAGCACAGTGGTTTTCAAAAAGGGGGAATGAAGCCTATTTAAAGGCGGAAGGGCTTGCGTGGCCACGATCGTACTCACGAGGCGAAACACTCGCGACGAAGAGATGTGGCCACGATCGAAATCGACGGCCCAGATTCCCCCCGCAATTCGTTTTCTTTTACAGTTATGAAGAAAACGGGCCGGTTCAAAACCCGGGACCCAAACCAAAATCTACGGCTGAATCCAACGGTTGATTTTGAAAACAATGGCCACGATTCGTCATGCGGTGAGGCGTACAAAGCTGATGTCACACTGTCGAATCACGATTGATGCGACCTGATGGACCCGCGCCGCCTCAGCTGGAAAGCACAAAGCCTCATCGGCGAACACGTGGTTAGCCTCCTGCCATGTCCAATCCCGCCAAAAGGAAGGGTCTCGCCTACGAAATTTTGGCTCGAATCCGTAGGTCACGCAAAATCTTGCCTCCAAAGCCTAACTTCGCCTAAATGGCTCGCCCGCCTTCGAAGATAAATTACGGATAACACGACTTGTCCAAAACCTTGAACCACTAATAAAATATCCTCATTTGAACCCACATCTCAGACGACCAAGGATTAGAATAGAAATCTTAGAATTAAGCCTAAGGGAAACTATTCGACAACTCATCATACTGAGGGGAATAGTATGACTAGCCCGATTCAAACGGTAATCGGTAAAGGTAAAGCAAACCCGTTGATAGTTAAGGGTTTGTTAAAAATCCTAAAGAAATCCAAATACACCTGACTCGCCAGGAATTTCCTTATTCAAAGTATTCCAGACCACACACAAATCGGTTTAGGTCTGAAAAGTTTGAAGGGGGGCTTGTAGACGGTAAAAATTACCGCCACAAACATGTACATGAATCCGCCTACAAGTCGGCACCGACCATTCGGATTAAGGGTGGGCCTCACCCACAGGTTAGGCTCACCAGCGCGAACCCAAACCGCACAAGCCCCAAATTTGCCTGCATGAGTCAAGGACATCCAGATTCGCCTGCTTACCCGATTCGCCTGCACGAGTCAAAGATTAAATTCGTACCCAACAGCCGCAACACTGCGTACAGGGATGGGCATTCCTACTTCCCACGATGTAAAGGGAGGGAGCACAGTACTCCACGCCCATCAAGTAGCCGTTCGTAGTACGAGTAGCCAGTCAAATCCATGCAGTCGCCAAATCCGCCTGCACGCTCACAAACGAAGCTCGCCTAGCCTGCACGAGTCGAGAGCTGAATTCGCCTATGGGCAGCAAGCTGACTAGGCACCCTTGAGTACTTGGCAGCCACTGCACTGCATATAGGGATGGGCCTCCCCGCTTCCCGCAAGCCGCTCCATTGGTACAGGGATGGGCCTTCCCCGCTTCTCACGCGATGTGAAGGGGAGGAGTACAGTACTCCAGACCCCTCAAGTAGCCGCTCACAGTATGAGTGACCAGTCAATCGCCAAATCCGCCAGCAGGAAGCCGGCCTCGCCTGCACAAGGCGAGAGCTGAATCCACCCACAAACGGCAAGCTGGCTCAACCTGCTCAAGTACCAGGCAACCGTTATCTCACGTACAAGGAGGGGCCATCCCACTCCTCATGATGTGAAGGGAAGGAGTACAGTACTCCGAACCCATCGAGCGGCCGCTCACGGTGCAATCCAAGGCACGATACCTCCTGACGATACATGGTCATATCCCATGATTCAAGGAGCGGCCACGCCGTCTCTCCTCTATTTAAGGACTTCTTCCAGCCACAGTGAAGGGGTTCAGCGGGTTCAGTAGTTGAGTGATCTAGAGTTCAATCAGCCTATCGAACCGCTAGTTCTCGACCCCTAAAGGAGTAGACGACAAGCTCTTTGCATAACCTTTGCATTGTAGCATCTCCTCCCAGTTCCAGGCCCTGATCGCCATTGAACTCAGAGATTCAAACTCTTTCAACTTGAGATTCTACTGCGTACTGAAGCTCACCAGCAATCTTGGTCGGATCGTCCAAGGGAAGTAGACTCGGTGCGAGAATCGAGCGAAGCGTCCTATAGCTACCGAAAGTCCCCACGTTAAACAAGGAGGGCATTCCCTCCGCTTCTGTTATAATTTTTGATTCATTAGTTTATAATAAGCTATTCTTATAAATACAAACGAAGTTCCCTATTTTCGGGAGATCAAAATTTACACCTACAACACATCCTTTTGTTTAACCTGGGTTCTTCTTGGTGTCGATGGGAGTTCAGATTCTTGTATCCCATTGACAATTCGAATGCTTAAACTCATGGAACATGGTTGAATCCTCTTGATTAGATGTTGAGGAGAATTTGCAAGGAAAGTTTATAACTCTAACGAGTTTTAGAACTAAGAACGAGTTTAAAACTCTATAAAAGAGTTAATTAAGATCTAACCGAAATCGATTTTCAAGCCATTGAAGAAAGTTCCAAAGATCTCTGCTACCAAGGAATGATCCCAGATCTCCAAGGGTGAATTCCGATCTCTTTAAGATCCAAAAGTGATCCAAGATCCAAAAAGAGCCCCCCCATTCGATGATCTAAAAATATCCATTTTAAGCTAATTTTTTAGCTATTTATAGCGAATTAAGGGGTGTAACCTCCCCCATAATTCACTCCTAAGTTGGGGAGTGATCCCCTTAAATCATGGGGAAATAGCTTTGCACCGTTCAGCTCGTGTTTGAATGAGTCAAATGCAAGAATTGTGTTCTGGGCACAAACTCTGCATTCTGTACCTGGGACGCAGAGTTGGGTTCTACACTTGAGGCTAAAAAATACAGTGGTGAGCCATGCGTTTTGAGTTTAGAACACAAGGTTGACTCTTGCATTTTATTCTTAGAACGTACAGATGAGTTCTGTGTCTAAAATCTGGGATGCAGTTCTGAGCTGTGCGTCTAGCTTCTGAGATGCAAAGGTGAGTTTTGCATCTTGATTCTGATACGCAAATGTGAGCTTTGCGTCTTGAATTGAAGAGACTATTGACTTGTATTCTCTTTTGTTAGACCATTTGCAAAGATCACCATCTTGTAATCTTAGTCTTGGCTCCTTGAAATGTGAGAGTTGTTAGATTGTAACTCCCGCTGTTTTTTGTGAGGTTGTTGATCAGGGCTTTCATAGGTTGTCGTAAAGGTTATCAGATTGTAACATTTCTCGATCTACAAAAAAAATCTTCTAATTGTAGCCTTCATCTGTTAATATGAAAGTTGTAGGATAGTAACTTTAATCGTTGGATTGGTGATGTGAAAGTCGTCAGGTTGTATCTTCCAATCAGCTATCTGCAGTGATTTTTAGACAGGCTACACCTGTTACTATAAGAAATTTATACAAGATTTTATCAAGATGGCTACCCCACTAACATGCCTTATGAAGAAGGGTGTTCAGTTTGTTTAGGGGCTAGAGTGTCAGAATGCCTTTGAGATCCTAAAGGCCAAGTTGACTACCGCACTAGTGTTGATTATCCCGAGTAGTGACAAAACTTTTGTTGTCTACACGGATACGTCATTGTCTGGACTATGAGGCATTTTAATGCAGACTCAGAGAGTTGTTGCTTATATCTCATGACAGTGGAGAACTTATGAGCAAAATTATCCCACTCACTACATAAAGTTGGCAACGATGGTCTTCGCACATAAAGTGTGGAGGTATTATCTTTATGAGGTCCAGTTTGAGTTGTTTACAGATCATCAGAGCCTAAAATATCTCTTTTCTCAAAAGAAACTCAACCAGAGAAAGAGAAGATGGGTCAAGTTCATTATGAACTATGAGTTCGCGCTTCAGTACCATCCGGGGAAGGCGAGCGTCGTAGCAGATGCTTTAAGAAGGAAGCATCGTCGCATGCTTGCAACTTTGAGGCGCTCATTGTACCAGGATCTTCTTCCCCTTAGTCAGTTTGATTTTAGACCAGAGATTGGTAGATGTAGTGCATTCTTGGGTGTGTTAGCAGTACAGCCATCATGGGTTGATAGAGTGGTTAGTGCTCAAGTAGTGGACTCTTGGATTCAAACCCGAAAGGGGGAGATCTCCAAAGAGCCTAAGGTAGATTGGACCATCGGAACAAATGGAGGCCTTCGGATGAGAGGCAGGTTAGTAGTGCCAGATGTTTTGCAGTTGAAGAAAGATTTGTTTGATGACGCATAAAGTACCAGGTATACGATACATCCAGGCACAACCAAGATGTACAAGGACTTGAAGAGACATTTTTGGTGGAATGACATGAATAGGGATATTACAGAGTATGTCTCTAAATGCTTTACCTGTCAGCAGGTGAAGGAAGAGCATGAGTGTGACACCTCCACTTTAGTCCCACATAGACTAATGAGATGAACTTTAAGTGGCTTAAATAGAGAAATGCCTAAAATCCAAGAATAACTAGTGCTAGAATTTTGTCAGTGGACTTTAGCCAACATTGAGTTTCTCTTGGTGGGTCTCACAGCTTGCACATGCCAACGAGCCCATGGGCTCAGGGCATAACAAATAGTATCAGAGAAGTTATCAGCTGGAAGTGTGGAGCTAAGTAATATACGGGGCTAAGTTCTACATCGTATGGATGCGGTGGGATCCAACTCTAGAGTCTGTAGGAGCCATCTCTAGAGTCCACATCGCCTAACAGTGACACTGGGATATGCTAATTGTTATGTCATGACAACGAGGGTATCGTCTTTGTAAGGTGGGGTGATTATGACACGCCCATGTTAGTCCCACATAGAGTAATGAGAAGAACTTTAAGTGGCTTAAATAGAAAAAATCCCAAGACCTAAGAATAACTAGTGCTAGTATTTTGACAGTGGATTGAAGCAAACATCGAGATGCTCTTGGTGGGTCTCACTGTTGGCCTTCTTGTTTTGATGATGATTTACAAACAATTTACATCTAATGTTGTTTGTCTAGTATTTGTATTTTGTATTTATTCTAGGCAAACAACAAGTTGGGGGATGGATAGATTATGCCATAACGATCATATCAAATGGAGGTTGGTGGAATAGTGGTCGAAGCTATGCAAATTCAAGTTGAAGATCCAAGTTTAAGCTTCATCCGGAAGTGTACCAAGTTGAGCTCATTGAAAACCTTCATCAAGCTGGGGTAATTTAGTTTAGGAATTTGTATTATGTGTGTTAGTACTTTAAGCTCAATCATATATATACACACATTATAGTTTTGGTTTCTATATATATATATAGTTATATATACATACATGTTTTGGTTTTATAGCTTTTAAGCTTATATATATGAAACAAATGAATATAATTGGAAAATACATATTTGTTTTACGTTTATATGCCTATATATGATTTCAATAATATTAAGTCTATAAAATTAGTTTACAAAGTTTCAAAACTTGGTTTATGTCAAAACATCAAAATTCAAGTATATCAAGTTTGCATGTTTTGGATATTTTTGTAAAATGACAAGTTCACATAAATGAACAGTGCAATTCCAAAAATTCTTTTTGTAACATGTTCATTAACACTTTTATAAACATTTTCCCAAAGTTTTATAATTTTTAGAATTTATTTGATATTTTTAAACCCTATATGTAGTTTGTTTTTACTGTGCAAATCAGACTGTGTACATGTCATGAGTCGACTCTTGAACAATCAGGAGTCGACTCATAAAGTCTTGCACAGTTATTATTTGTTTCTGATGAGTCGACTCATAAATATTATGAGTCGACCCAGATAGGTTGAGTCGACTCATGCCTGTCATAAGTCGACTCACAACCTGTGCTGGAAAGTGTGTTTTAAATCTGCTGAGTCGACCCATGACTTTATGAGTCGACCCATGCATGATGAGTCGACTCATGAATTTTATGAGTCAACCCATAAGTTGTTTTTAGCCTGTAACGTCTAGTTATGAGTCGACTCATGAACAGTGACGAGTCGACCCATAACACTGTAACGGCTATATTTGTACAGAATCAGATTTTTGATTCTTGGGCTTTTTAGTCTTTTCCTTTGGGGTTTTTGCTGAAGTTTTGGGTTTCTATAAATACCCCATTGCTCTCATTTTTTAGTTTATCTAAGAGAATGTTTTAAGAAAGTATAACAAGGATTTAAAGTTTGTTTAAGTTTGGTTAAAGGTGTTTAAAGCCTTGTTTCAAAGTTTCGGTTTTGTGAAGATAACTTCACAAGAGGAAGAAGAGATCATCCTTTGGTGTTTGAGCTTCAACTCATCTCTCTCTCTCTTGATCTATAGAGAAGTTTTTCTAAACTCATTCTAGCTATTTATTGTTTTGTTTCTAATTTCCATAAGCTAGATTTATATTGAGTTTAGTTAAATTGTTTTATTGAATCTCTTTGTTCACACAAGCTATTGAGCTTATAGTATTTATATTCATAGTATATTTTGGGTTGTGGGGTTTGTGACTTAGAGTTGTGCCTAATTGAATTCTTACCTTGTTTAGAGAACAATCATTTGTTGTGCTTAATTTGTGAAGTTCACTTTGTAATACACTTGTACACCGAGAGGAGTGTGTGGTGAGGACAGAGTCGATACCGAGAGGAGTGGTGTCGGTGACCTAGTGAGAGGTGATAATTCCAAGCACTCAAGGGAGTCGATACGTGAGGACCAACACTTGAGGTTGTAGCTTGTGTATGTACATTGTGAGGATTTGTGAGAGTTGTCGGTTGACTTTATAACCAAGTGTGTAGACTATTCGGTTAGCTAGAAAACCGAGTGTGTAGAGAAATTCCGGCTTCCAAACCGGATTGTGTAGCCGATTCTTCCCGAGAGTGGGGAGCGGAGACGTAGGAAGGAAGGTCCGAACTCCGTGATCATTTCCTTGTGTTTGGGTTTAGCATTGGTATTTTTATTCTTGCATATTGTTATGTCGCCATTGTTACATGTTAATTTTGTTTACCCTTGTTTATATTATATATACTTGTGCATATCTTGTAGCATATCATACTTGCTAGGATATATTTGTTAGTAAGATTTAATTAGCATTTAAATCAGATAAGCATAAACCCTATTCACCCCCTCGTCTAGGGTTCTTTCATAGCGACCTTAGGGTCCAACAATTGGTATCAGAGCTTGGTGCTCTTAGATTTAAGGTCTAATCGTCTTGAGTTAAAGATCCAAGTTATCTTATTCTTGTGCTAATTTAGTTTTGTGATTTTATTATTATCTTGCTTGCACATATATATATTATGGATATGCACGGTGCACCTTGTTTAGGTTATGCCATCAATATTGTGTCTAAATTAGATAATTTTCCCTATGCCCAATGGTGTGTTAGATTTAAATTTTTTGTTCGATCTAGACACTTCGATTTATGGGAAATTATAGATTATGCTTATATTGTGCCCACTTCGGAGAAATCCAAGTGGAATAAAAATGATCATCGTATGTTTACCGTGAATAAGCTTTTGTTAGAATTTTTACATAATGCATTTGATTCATCTATGTCTAACAAGCTTGATTCTTTTGATAGTGCTTACATATTATGGAAACTTATAGAAGCACATCAAGGGAATTTGGAGGCGATCCGATAAGCTTTGGAGGATTCCACTTCTAGTTCATGTGGAGCTTTATTTTCATGCACACGGGCACTAGGCGATAGCCCTAGTGTGGTAAGTGAGTCCGAATCCGAATATGATTTATCTTTTGATGAACTTGCCCGTGCTAGTGAAAAATTATTGCATGCCTATAACAAATTGCATAAAAAAATTATTGATTTACAAAGCAAGCATGAAGGTTTAAAATCCATTCATGAGAAGTTAGCTTCCAAAGTTGATATCATTTCTCAAGAGAATGATGCTTTTAAAGAAAATAATGATATTCTAAATTTGGAAAATAATAATTTGAAATTGAATATTGCTAACTTGACTCATGACAAAAATAATGCCATGTTAGAAGTAGAGAACATACAAAATGATACTGCTTCTTTAGTAAATGACTATTTATGTTCTACTTCTAATAAAAATGTATATGTGCCTAAAAATGAAGAATTGGATCTTGTGAATAAACACATTTCATCTTTAGATTCAACTTTGAAAACATGCATTAATAATCATAAGAGGCTTATGGATATGTGTGCCAAGTCTAAGTCATCATCCACTCATTATGCACACATATATAACAAAGTTTACAAATGCTCTATTTTACTATGATGCACACAAACATAAGAATGCTAATGCTCCTTGTGAATCTCATGTAGCTTCATCATCATGTACACATTCACATTCACATTCACATGCTCATACTCATCATGATTATCATAAGCATGCTAATGTGTATAAATGTGTTCTTTATGGTCGTTTTGGTCATTTGGCCGAATATTATTTTGATTTAAAAAGAAAATCTAGTTTACCAAATATTTCTAGTAGACCACATGTTTTTAAATGTGATGTTTATGGTAGATTTGGCCATTTGGTAAAGTTTTTCCATGATTTAAAAAAATATTCAAACTTGCCAAATTTCTCAAGTAAACCACCTTTGTTTGATGATGTTTCTCATTTGCAAAATAATTTAAAAGAAAAATCTTTATTTGTAAATGATTCTTATGCATGCTCACTTGGTCAATACAAATCATTTAACCCTCTTCATTGCACCTATTACAATCGGAAATGTCATGTGTACAATTTTTGTTTTGACCGTGCTAGTGCACTATATGCGCCCAAATGGATTCATAACCCTATGGCTTTGAGCTTGAATGATAGGGGTAATGTCCCTAACCAATCCGGCACCAAAAATTCTTAGGTGCCAAAATGATTTTTAAACCAAGAATTTTAGTGTTTTTATTTTTCCTTTTCTTGGTTTTGTATAATGAGCTTTGAAAATTTTTTATATGAAAAAAAACTTTCTTTGATCAAATTCTTTTGTTTTCATGACTATGAGTTTAAATTTTTATGAGAGGTTTATGTTTATGTAACCCTCCGGATTTATTGGGTGTTTATTCCCAAATCATGTTTACCGGATGCTAGAATGATTATATGGGTTGGAACAAGCTTAAGAGCTTAATATATTGTTGCCTCTCCAGAAATTCTTTTATCAAAGATTTTGTTTTTACTTGTTGCTTTGAATTCATTATATTTTACTTATATGATGATATTTATATGTTTGTGCTCATGGATCATCTATTCGTGCCTTATAATGTATTCTATGAGTGGTTTGATCAAGTTATACAAAGAATTTTCTTCTTTGATCAAATATTATTTTTTGGACTCAAATCTTGATTTATGACTTCCTTTGAGTGATTTGTTTTCACTTGAAAACTTTTTTTCATGGTTCTCATGTTTTCCTCATTCCTTTGTCTTCATAAATCTACTTTCATACACTATGTTTTTATAATTGTGTAATAAGACACTTCTTTCATAAATGACATATCAATATGTCTTCTTATTGTCTTGTTTGTATGTGAGTTATGTTTAGCATATCTTTCATTTATGCTTACTCACATATTTTTGCCTTAGCTTTCATTTTATATATTCTATATGGCTTTTTGATAGGGGGAGCAATCCCTATACTTGTTTTATACTCACCTATGCTTATTGGTAGGGGGAGCTTTCGCTCTCTCCATTTTTTTGTTTTCCCCTTTTTAATGTTGTCAAAGGGGGAGAAATATTGTGAGTATACATTTCCTAGTTTATATGCATATGAATTATAATTTATATATTCATCTTCATTCATGCATATATCTCTTTTGTAAATTATTTGTCATCATCAAAAAGGAGGAGATTGTTAGCCTTCTTGTTTTGATGATGATTTCCAAACAATTTACATCTAATATTGTTTGTCTAGTATTTATGTTTTGTATTTATTCTAGGCAAACAATAAGTTAGAGGATGGATAGATTGCGCTATAACGATCATATCAAATGGAGGTTGGTGGAATAGTGGTTGAAGCTATGTAAATTTAAGTTGAAGATCCAAGTTCAAGCTTCATCCGCAAGTGTACCAAGTTGAGTTCATTGAAGACCTTCATCAAGCTTGGGTAATTTAGTTTAGGAATTTATATTATGTGTGTTAGTACTTTAAGCTCAATCATATATATACACACATTATAGTTTTGGTTTCTATATATATATATAGTTATATATACATACATGTTTTGGTTTTATAGCTTTTAAGCTTATATATATGAAACAAATGAATATAATTGGAAAATACATATTTGTTTTACATTTATATGCCTATATATGATTTTAACAATATTTAGTCTATAAAATTAGTTTACAAAGTTTCAAAACATGGTTTATGTCAAAACATCAAAATTCAAGTATATCAAGTTTGCATGTTTTGGACATTTTTGTAAAATGACAAGTTCACATAAATGAACAGTGCAATTCCAAAAATTCTTTTTGTAACATGTTCATTAACATATTTAGAAACAATTTCCAAAGTTTCATAATTTTTAGAATTTATTTGATATTTTAAAACCCTAATTATAGTTGGTTTTTACTGTGCAAATCAGACTGTGTGCATGTCATGAGTCGACTCATGAATAGTGACGAGTCGACTCATAAAGTCTTACACATTTGTCATTTGTTTTTGATGAGTCGACTCATAAACATCATGAGCCAACCCAGACAGGTTGAGTCGACTCATACCTATCATAAGTCGACTCACAAACTATGCTGAAAAGTGTGTTTTGTTTCTGCTGAGTCGACCCAAGACTTCATGAGTCGACCCATGCATGATGAGTCGATTCATGAATTTTATGAGTCGACCCATAAGTTGTTTTGAGCCTGTAATGGCTAGTTATGAGTCAACTCATGAACAGTGACGAGTCGACCCATAACACTGTAACGGCTATATTTGTATAGAATCAGATTTCTGATTCTTGGGCTTTTTAGTCTTTTCCTTTGGGGTTTTTGCTGAAGTTATGGATTCCTATAAATAACCCATTGCTCTCATTTTTTAGTTTATCTAAGAGAATATTTTAAGAAAGTTTAACAAGGGTTTAAAGTTTGTTTAAGTTTGTTTAAGTTTGTTTAAAGGTGTTTAAAGCCTTGTTTCAAAGTTTCGGTTTTGTGAAGATAACTTCACAAGAGGAAGAAGATATCATCCTTTGGTGTTTGAGCTTCAACTCATCTCTCTCTCTCTTGATCTATAGAGAAGTTTTCCTAAACTCATTCTGGCTATTTATTGTTTTGTTTCTAATTTCCATAAGCTAGATTTATATTGAGTTTAGTTAAATTGTTTTATTGAATCTCTTTGTTCACACACAACCTATTGAGCTTATAATATTTACATTCATAGTATATTTTAGGTTGTGGGGTTTGTGAATTAGAGTTGTGCCTAATTGAGTTTTCACCTTGTTTAGAGAACAGTTATTTGTTGTGCTTAATTTGTGAAGTTCACTTTGTAATACACTTGTACTCCGAGAGGAGTGTGTGGTGAGGACGGAGTCGATACCGAGAGGAGTGGCGTTGGTAGCCTAGTGAGTGGTGATCATTCCGAGCACTTGAGGGAGTCGATACGTGAGGACCAACACTTGAGGTTGTAGCTTGTGTATGTACATTATGAGGATTTGTGAGAGTTGTCGGCTGACTTGATAAACGAGTGTGTAGAGTTTTCGATTAGCTAGAAAACCGAAGGTGTAGAGAAGTTCCGACTTCCAAACCGGGTTGTGTTAGTGTATTCTCCCCAGGAGTGGGGAGCGGAGACGTAGGACGGAAGGTCCGAACTCCGTGATCATTTCCTTGTGTTTGGGTTTTACATTGGCGTTTTTATTCTTGTATATTATTATACCGCTATTGTTACATGTTAATTTTGTTTACCCTTGTTTAAATTATATATCCTTGCACATATCTTGTAGCATATCATACTTGCTAGGATATATTTGTTAGTAAGATTTAATTGGTATTTAAATCAGATTAGATTAGCATAAACCCTATTCACCCCCCTCTAGGGTTCTTTCATAGCGACCTTAGGGTCCAACACTCACGGCTTGCAAGCGCCAATAGGCCCGTGGGCTTGAGGAGTGATAATCAAATACCTGCTGGTACCCTATAACCCTTACCCTTTCCTAAATGGAAGTGGGTAGATATTTTGATGGACTTCATTGTGGGTTTTCCGAGATCTAACAAAGGAAATGATGTCATCTGGGTGATTGTCGATCGATTTATAAAGTCGGCACACTTTTTGCCAGTAAAGACAACCCACACTGCCGAGACTTTTGCAAGGATTTTCATTCGAGATATTGTGAGATTGCATGGAGTTTCAGAGATGATTGTATTAGATCATGGCTCAGAATTTACATCCCATTTCTGGAAGAGTTTCTAGAATTCTTTCGGCAGTTAATTAGCCTATAGTAGTGTTTTCCACCCGCAAGCAGATGGTCAGATAGAGAGAGTCAACCAAGTATTGGAGGACATGATTCGAACATGTGTGATCGATTTCCAAAGCAATTGGGAGGATCATATACCATTGTTAAGTTTACCTACAATAATAGTCATCAATCAACTATAGGTATGGCTCCCTATGAGGCATTGTATGGGAGGCCCTGTAGATCTCCGATTTGTTAGACAAAGCCAGAGGATAGTTTACTACTTTGGTAGATCTAGTGAGGAAGACTACTGAATAGGTGGCAGTGATTCGAGAGTGTATTCTTGCAGCCCAAAGCCGGCAAAACAGTTATGCAGATGAGAGGCGGCGACCCTTAGAGTTCCATATTGGAGACAATGTCTTATTGAAGGTCTCACCTATGAAGGGCCTCAGACATTTTGGCAAACGGAGAACACTTGCCTCGAGATATATCGGGCCGTTCAGGATAGTCAGCCGTGTTGTCGGGTGTGCATGATGTCTTCTACTTCTCGATGCTTAGAAAGCACATATGAGATGAAGATCAGCAGAGGGTTGTGGATATGATAAATATGGAACTTCAGGCGGACTTAACTATGTAGGCATCAAAAATTGCCGATAGGTCCCCGCACACAGCTCAGTGTTAACGAGCGACGATTGAACGTCACCACCCAGTTCACAAGAGCTCAAATGACGCCGGTGAGCGACTGAAGCAAACCGACGGACTACGTGAGCCGACAGAATCTCAGAACAACGGGGATACGGACTGACCGATAACCCCGTGATCACTGCAATCGGACCAACGCCCGCTGGGCCTCGATCACCCCACAGATAATCCAACCATCGGGGCCTACAGAGCTCGCCGTCACGATTCCAACGCATCCGAAATCACTCAAATCCGAGTTCGGACGAAAAGTCAACGGCGAGTCAACAGCGGGACAACGGCACGGCCCCGGGCTGAACCGGGGACACCCAAACCTGTCTTGGCTGGCTCGAGACACCCCCAAGGGGTTGTCTCGGCCAATGGCCAAGACACCCCCCCAGGGGTGTCTCGGCCAAGGCCGAGACACCCCCTAGGGGGTGTCTCCAAGGTGGTTTTCCCCCCCCTTCTCTCATTTGCCTATAAATAGAGGCCCCTAGCCTCCATTCTCTTGGCTCCGAATCCAAGGCTGAATTATCTTAGCCAAGGATTCCTCTTGTGTGAAGCGGCGAAGCCCTGCCGGAGCGAGGAGTCAGAGTTTTCAAGAGAGCAGCG
>BQKN01066292.1:745179-755341 GCA_022839385.1 Asparagus kiusianus
ATATAGTATTTTATATACGTTACCCCCATCCCATGAGGGCGGTAGAGATGCTCTTGCTAGTGCTCTGATGCTCGTTATTTTCCACCTTTTTCAGATAGCAGGTTAGGGATTTGGAGACCGCAGGTTGATGGAGATTCAGCATAGTTTACAATCATTCACAAGTAGCTAGTTGGTACTCCATAGTGGATTATTCATGGTTTTAATCTTTTAGAGATGTATTTCATTTTGGAGGTTGAGTACCTTAGTACTGTTCAGTTGACTCTTATGCTTTAGACACTCATTGTTCCTAACTCAAATTTATCAGATGTACTTTCTTTTTTTCTGTTGGGACATATTTATAGATACTGTTGGATATCTCTTCTCTACATTTTGTTCCTTGTATTTTGTTTTTTGTTGTATCTGCTTGCACCCTTATTACTTTACATTTGATATCTACTATAGTGATAGTGATGGTGACAGTGAAACATGTTTGTACATAGTTTTGGGTGCATCACAGTGTTGGGTGCATAGCAGGTTTGACATCTTTGGGTTCACATTAGACTGCAACTGTAGGCATCGAAAATTGCCTATAGGTCTCCACGAACATCTCAGCGCTAAGAAAAGATGATGAACGTCACTATCCGGTTCATAGAAGCTTGATTGATGTCGATGAACGCTTGAAGTGAATCGACGAACTACGTGAAGTAACGAAATTTTAGAATAACAAAGACACGAACTGATCGGAAACCTCGTGTCATTCACAAACGGCGAAATACCCTTCGTGTCTCATTTATTCCATAGATGATCTAATCATTGGAGCTTATAGAACTCCTCGTCAGCTTTCCAACGCACTTTGAATCGTTCAAATCCAAGTTCGGATGAAGAAGTTACGGCGAAAACGGACAAGCGTGCGAAACGGAACGCCTCAGCCTGAGTTGAGACACCCCGAGGTGTCTCGGCCTCGCTGAGACACCCTGGGGTGTACCCAGGCCTAAAATTAGGCCGTTGTATGGTTTTAACCGCCCGGATCTCCTTAGAACCTATAAATACAACCCCTGGAGCCTCATTTTTTCAAATCTAGATTTCTCGAGCATTGGCGAAGCCCTGCCGAATTGAGGAGTGAAGATCCACAAATTTCAGAGAGGAGGAGGAGAGATCGGATCGAGTTCGTCAGCATAAATAAGAGGGACTCGTCAGATCTACATCGCCCGTGTTCATCCCTTAAGATTACCCCATTGTGGTGATCTTAAGAAGAGCAATTATCTTGCTGTTACCGAGATAAGCACTACGGTTTCTTGATTCCTTTGCGAATCAACGAAGCTTTGCCCGATTTTTCAGCAATCAGATCTGATTGACGGTGGTCCACGGATATCAACGTCCCCGTCATAGTCCAAGATCCCACGCAAGCAGAAGACTGATAAATGATCTCTGTGCTGTTTGAAGAGAACTGTATTTTTTTTGTTTTCATTGTATAAAGGTCTTATAAAAAGACTAATTTTTTGTTTTCATTGTAAACGTCTGAAGTTTGTAATGAACACTGCAATGAATCAAACAATTTTCTCCACAAACAAGCTGGCGACCACAGTGGGAGCCAACAGCTTCACTATCGAAGCTGTTGTGCCGCAGCTGACGATCAAGATCCCGGTGTTCGAAGAGGTCGAGTACGAATTCGACCAGCAGAAATTTGAAGAGTACATCTCCTCCTCCTCTCCCAGTTCTGCTCCTCCTCATAAGCGCAGGAAGATCTCTTCCTCCCAGAAGATCCGCCGGTCTCCAGATCTAAAGACCCGAGAAGTCGATCTCCCCGTAGTCGATGCTACAGTTGCACCTTGTAACGATCCGCCAGCATCCGATGAGACCAGATCTGCAGATCTGAACTCCTTCGCGATCAAGGAGCTGACTGCTGAAGGTGCGCCAACTCTATAAAAGAGAGCATGTCAAAGGAAACGCCAACGCCTCGCGTGCCAATTTGCCAAGGTTTTGGATCAGGTGGATGGACTCCGTTACCAAGCAGATATGGAGTTCAGAAAACACCAAGTGGCTAATCTATCTCCACGACCAGCATCGGGATCCTCCTCCCGACCTCTGATTAACGAATGGGTTTGTGTCAAACGAACCCACTCTACTCTTGAGGAGAGAATCCAAAAGCGCCGCGCCTTGCTTGCGCACGTCCGGATCCTTGTACGAAAAGAACAGGAAATGCAAAAGGAGGAGGCAGTTAAGAGATTGCCGAGATCCGAACAAGTTTGGATGCCAAAAACCAAATCAGCGCCTAAGGCAAAAGCAGGCAACGTTGCTCTCCGGCCTTCGTCAACTCCAGATCCTGCTCCCGCACTTCCGGTAAAACCCTATGACAGCGTGGGTCTCTCCAAATCTAGAATCCCATTGAAGGATCACATTGGCTCTCTACCCGAGGATCGAGGCAAAGCACCTATTAAGGAACACTTGGGACCATTGAATGAACCCCGAGCAAACATCCAGACTGGAGGCAGTACGAGACCTCCTAACAAGTTGATTTTTGCAACACGATTGGGGGTGCGTGCAGAAAACCAGGAGCCCGTTAAGGTTTCACCCTCACAAAAGTGTGATCCCAAACGTATGACTCCTGTAGATGCCAACAAGGCAATGTTTACTCAGAGGAAAATGCGTTAGACAGACGAACGTGTTATACTCGAGAATTCATATAAACAACCAATAGGTTGCTCTGACTGTAACGTCGATGAGTTGTACTATCGGGCTGGGGGTACGAATAAATCTCGAAAGAAAAGTACCTGGGAAGCGGACTCTCACTGTCCGTGTAACGTCGATATTCGAGAGTATCTCCGCAGAAGCATTGAAACCCAAATCAAGGCGTTTTAGCAAGAAGCGATCAGCCAATCGAGATGATGAACTCCCAGCATTCACCATCAATATGGTCGATAAGGGGAAGTCTCCGATTACTTCTAACCCTGATTTTTCCCCAGGAAAGAGAGTCAATTCGGGGATAGCCCAACTAATGTCTCGGCTTCAATTAGAAGCCGTCGGGCCTGAACAATCTGTAGTCATCACCAACGTAACTGATAAGAGGAAATCTACCCGACCTTCTGATTCGGACCCCCTCATATCACATCGTTTAACTCGGTTACGTGTAGAGACTACTAGACGTAGAGATTATTTGAGGATGACAAGAGGACTATCCTAGGACGATGAAGCGTCAGACGCTTGCTCGGCAGTCGCTTCAGAAGCCACCGTATCTAGTCCCGGACAATCTCGTGAGGTGTTTATGATTAACACCGAGGAAGTAGCCAAAATGGTTGAGGATGCTTTAGCTAAGCAGAAATAAGCATTCAAGATCGAAGTGGAAATGGCTATGCAGGAGATGAGACAAATGCACGACCAACAAATCCGAGCTCTATCGAATCAGCTAGGTGAGTCCATCCGTCGCAGCACTGCTAACCAAGCAGGTAGCGATTCAGATGTGGATGAACACAACGCTGGGGGTGGGCCCACCAATGATGATAACACTGGGGGTGGCTGCATTATTCCTCTTGAAAATTATCCAAAACAGGATATAGATGAGGACGAAAAGATGAAGTACCTCGAGAGCAAAATTAACGCTTTAATGTCTGCTCAGGAGGAAAAGAAGACCGGCATTCCGTGTCCTTACCCGAAAGAGAGGGATTCGATCCCGTATCCGGCGAAGTTCAACCTGATCAACTTCACACCGTTCGACGGGAAGGGCTCGCCCACTCAGCATCTAATCTAATTCAAGTCCCACTTGGGCACGATTTCTGGCAATGAGCCCTTGATGGTGCGGTCATTCGTTAGCACCCTTCGCGGGCCTACCTTCGATTGGTACCACCCTCTCAAGCCCGGAAGCATCAACAGCTGGGAGGACCTGGAGAACATGTTCCTCGCTCATTTCTTCGATGATGACGCCGAAGTGTTAATCAGGACACTCTTCGATGAGAAACAGAAAAACGGAGAGTCGGTGGATACCTTCATCAAATGCTTCCGCAATCAGGCAATGAACTGCAAAGATCCCATTACGGAGGAATTTGTCTTGCAGACTTGTCATAACAACTTATCCATTAATATTTTGGACGTTATGGGAGTAGAGCCGCTCAATACCTGGAAAGACTTGAAGGTGCGTGGCGAGCAGGCCGAGCATTTCCTCAGAAGGAGGAAGGTCGAAAGAAGTCAAGCGATGGCTAGCCCTCTGAATACGAGTCTCATTTCCCATGAAGAAGGGAAGATGCCTACAACAGTTGTTGACGTTAATCAGACGTCGTAACAGCAGCCCCGAAGGCAGCCGAAGACTTCGGATCCGAGACTCCAAAATGAGTACTCATTCAAGGACGAAGACGTTCCAGCCATCTTCGAGACCCTTCTCGAAAACAACAAGATCAAGCTGCTACCCATCACGAATCAGGAGGAAGTTGATAATACTACGGATCCGAAGTACTGCGCGTACCACAGGAGGATCCTTCATCCCACCAAGGCGTGCTTTACTTTAAAGAATAGCATCCAAACCTTGGTTGAAGCCGGCGTCATAACGCTAGGGTAAGCCAATTGAGAACGGCAAAACTCCAAAGAGTATACGAGTATAAACTGCTTCTCAATACTCCGATAAGTATAAGAGTATAAACTGCTTCTTAACACTCCGAAGAGTATACGAGTATAAACTGCTTCTCAATCCTCCGACCGGTATAAGAGGTTAAACTGCTCCCTGATACTCCAATAGGTATATGAGTCTAAACTGTTTCCTACCATTGACGGGAAGTTCCTGGAGAATTTTATACGTAATATTCTTAAGGATAACCTGATCATGCAAACAATTGCAATGATATACCCAGTTTCGTGAGGAAGCTGGGGGTAGATGATTCATGTAACGGGAAGTTCCCAAAAGAATGTTACATGTAATTTTCTTAGGGATAACCTGATCATTACAACTTAGATGATAAATACTAAACCCCTACTGTGATTTGTATGAGTCAACACTCCAGTTGTAATTTGTACTCTCACTCTCACTATTTACCTAGTCAAACCTTCTTATAGTTAGGGCCACAACCAAAGTCCCTTCTCGATTCCTTCAATGAACGAGAGGTCCACTTCCAAATCAAGAGATCAAACCTATAAAAGGTAAGATCATCTCAAACCTCCCATTCCCAATGCTCCCTTGGTCAAACCTATAAAAGTTAGGGCCAAAGCCAGATTCCCCTCTCGATTCCTTTCATGAACGAGAGGTCCATTTTCAACTTGAGCAATCAAACCTATAAAAGTTAGGATTACCTCTAACCTCAATTGGTCAAACCTGCAAATAGTTAGAACCAAGATCGAGTCATCCATTTCGATAAACGAAAGACTTCCACATGTTCCTTTTTAGCCAAACCTATAAAAGTTAGGGCTAGAATCGGAATTTCACCTTAATAAATGAGGAATTTTTTTTTGGACTAAGTAACCAATCCTATAAAAGTTAGGGTTGCTTTAATCTTTCCGATTCTCAGAGTGGAGATCCCACTTCTAGTTTCACCTTTCTGGATTCTGGGGGTGGAGATCCCACCCCGAGTCTCCTTTGCATCTGAAAATAGAATATAAAATTCTTCCTTTTTAGCTTTGTGAGATAGAATATAAAATTCTTCCTCTCCCGCATCGGGTTCGTCTTTGCCCTAAGAGAAGACACCACCTTTTCAACCCTCAAAATCCACGCCTTACACGCGTGGGGAATTTTATCCTGAATCCTAAGTAGGGATAAGTCAACACCTAACACGCGTTGCCGGTTTAGTCTTTCACCGATTGAAGAAGGCACTAGAATTCTAGTCTGAAGAATTTTATCCTGAAGCCTAAGTAGGGATAAGTCAGCGTCGAACACGCGTTGCCGGTTAGTCCTTAACCGTAAAAAAGGACAAAAGCCCACATATTCGACATTGTGGCAGGTTGTTATTCATAACACCAAAATCCGTGCTTCACACGCACGGGGAATTTTATCCCGAATCCTAAGTAGGGATAAGTCAACGCCTAACACGCATTGCCGGTTTAGTCTTTCACCGATTGAAGAAGACACCAGAATTCCAGTCTGGGGACTTTTATCCTGAATCCTAAGTAAGGATGAGTCAGCGCCTAACACGCGTTGCAGGGTAGTCTATTCCCGTGACAAAGACAAAGTCTACGTATTCAATATCGTAGCATCAAGTCTACGGGAATTCATTCCTTCAGCACAACGTCACACGCGGAACGGACTTAAAACAATCCGCATGTAAGCCCGATTCAAACGGTAATCGGTAAGAGCACGTCAAATCCGTTGAAGGCTGAGGATTTGCCAAAAATCCTAAGTCAACGTCTGATGCACGTCGCTGTTTAGTCTTTTCACAAGAGAAAGACGAAGTCTACGTATTCAATAACGTAGCACTAAAATGGTTAACTCTTTTAGCTTAACGTCACATGCGGAACGGACTTAAACACTCCGCGTGCTAGCCCGACTCAAACGGTAGTCGGTAAAGGCTCATCAAACCCGTTGATGGCTGAGAATTTGCCAAAAATTCTATAAATACGAGTCATTGACGCATCAACTCCGTTAGTTAGTCTCGTGACTCGAGTATCCAATAACATTAAGATAAGATCCACACTTGCAGATGAATCAGCTTTAACAGTTGGTCCTGCAACCCCGACATTTGAGACCGCTACACTCCAATACCTTAAGAGCTTAAACTTGTATACTCTAACAAACGCACGAGTATAAACTGTGTTAATGGCGATCTAAAACCCTATGTCAACGTCGGTCAACACGTAACCCTAGGTCAATGCCAGTCAACGCGTTGCGACCAAAAAGTCAACATATGACGATTCATAACCCTAGGTCAACGCTAATCAACACGTTGTGATCGGGCGATCCGAAACCCTAGGTCAACACCGGTCAACGCGTAACCCTAGGTCAACGTCGGTCAACGCGTTGCGACAAAAATTCAATGTACGACAGTCTGAAATCCTAATTCAGCACAATGTGACGGAGATAGTCAGTTTAAAGTCAACTTAACGACACAAGCCAAACTCAACTCATCAGTTTTAGATTCGAGACTTTGACGATGGCCAGACGATAAACGCAGCGCCGGAAGAACTTCAGCTATTCGTCAAAACATCGAATAGACTGAAAATCGAAGGAGTCGAGAATTGAAGCTAACTATAGGTCCTTCACGCCGACTGAAGGCTAGACCAATCACATCCAATGTATTCCAGCCTCTTCTACAAAAGAAACGAGCCTAGAACGCTTTGGAGGGGGTATCTGTAGGCATCGAAAATTATCTATAGGTCTCCACGAACAGCTCAACGCTAAGAAAAGATGATGAATATCACTATCTGGTTCACAGAAGCTTGATTGATGTTGGTGAATGTTTGAAGTGAATCGACGAACTACGTGAAGTAACGAAATTTCAGAATAACAAAGCCACAAACTGATCGGGAACCTCGTGTCATTCATAAACGGCAAAATACCCTTCTTGTCTCATTTATTCCATAGATAATCTAATCATTGGAGCTTATAGAACTCCTTGTCGGCTTTCCAACGCACTTTGAATCGCTTAAATCCGAGTTCGGATGAAGAAGTTACGGTGAAAACGGACAAGCGCGTGAAACGGAACGTCTCAGCCTGAGTTAAGACACCCTGAGGTGTCTCGGCCAAGTCGAGACACCCAAGGGTGTCTTGGCTCAGGTCGAGACACCCAAAGGTGTCTTGGCCTTGCTAAGAGACCCTGGGGTGTCCCCAGACCTAAAATTAGGCCATTGTGCGGTTTTAACCGCCCGGATCTCCTTGGAGCCTATAAATACAGCCCCTGGAGCCTCATTTTTTCAGATATAGATTTCTCGAGCGTTGGCGAAGCCCTTTTGAATTGAGGAGTGAAGATCCACGAATTTCAGAGAGGAGGAGGAGAGATCAGATCGAGTTCGTCAGCATAAAGAAGAGGGACTCGTCAGATCTACATCGCCCGTGTTCATCCCTTAAGATTACCCCATTGTGGTGATCTTAATAAGAGCAATTATCTCGCTGTTGCTGAGATAAGCGCTACGGTTTCTTGATTCCTTTGCGAATCAACGAAGCTCTGCCCGATTTTTCAGCAATCAGATCTGATCGACGGTGGTCCACGGATATCAATGTCCCCGTCACAGGCCAAGATCCCACGCAAGCAGAAGACCTAAAAACGATCTCTGCACTGTTTGAAGAGAATTGTATTTTTTTTGTTTTCATTGTGTAAAGGTCTTATAAAAAGACTAATTTTTTTGTTTTCGTTGTAAACGTCTGAAGTTTGTAATGAACACTACAATGAATCAAACAATTTTCTCCGCAAACAGCAACCATGTGTGAAACTAGGGGCATCATATTATTTAAACTCAAGATAGAGTTTTTATATTTCTCCAAAATTATATCTGATAAACTAGAATAAGAACATCAAATCTCTAATACATAAGAGTCAACTAAAAAGTACATAGGCTCTCCAAAATGAAATGTATCTCTAAAATAAAACTAAAATCATAGATAATCCACCGTGAAGCACTAAACAACGACCTATGAATAACAGTGACTATGTTGAATCCCTGTCAACTTGCGACTCTTCGAAACTTTGACATATCACCTGAAAAGAGGGGAATACAATAGCGTTAGAGCGCTAGCAAGAACAACTCTGCCCGCCCCCAGGGGAAGGGCTAAATGTGTATAATGGAGGCTCTATCTATAACATGCATAATCTACGTATATCATTTTCCCTGTACTAAGGGAAGTTAAGATTTAGAAATCCACAATACGAGATGAGTATGTCGGGGGAATAATCTAAACAAGGAAACTCTCATATATATACCATATATCTCAAATTGTGAGTCACTAAATATCAACTCCAAAATCCTATAAGTAGACAAGAAACAAAAGAAAACACATCACCAACACCTCATCTAGAAATACATCATACATGTCATATAATAATATCTCACACTACCCTTGGGTAGGTGGCATGGAACGAAAATACAAACCTGAGAGATACCTCATCAAGGACACATCGTGCATGTCTAAACACAATATTACACACACTACCCTCGGGGTAGATAACACGGGAGCAAATACACAATCATGTGTATTTCTCTTCAACTAAAATGGTGTGGAGTATAGGTGCTCACAATATCCCATGGCGCATCATGATATCTTGTGGCTTACTACCTAACTCGAGCACCCTGCAGAGTATAGGCATATCAGCCTAATCCGGAACACAATGCAAACAAAAGGGATGTGGAGTCTCGGTACTCACAGCATCTTGTGGTTCATCGCAATCTCATGCGTATCACAACCGAACTTGGACATCCATAAAGAGGTATGGTGTGAAGCATAGGTACTCGTAGTATCCCGTGGTTCATCACAATCTTGTGCGGCTCACAACCTATCTTGTAGTACCCTACTATGGATGTGCATGTGTATCGATGTACAGTCCCATTCTTCATGTTCATGGCCAAACGTACGTAGAAAATCATTATTTGCAAAACGGCTCCAGATTAGTTGACTGATTCTTGAAATCAGTCGACCAACAGTGAATCATTCAACTGATTTATCTCATCAGTTGACCTAAGTGAATGTGTATAAATAACAATCTTTGGTCGGTTAACTGATAATTCCTATCAATCGACTGTCCATAGGAAAGTTATACAATTGTCACGATCAAATCGGTCGACCGACCAAAGTACAGGAGTCGAAACTTGGTTTTCAAGAAATTAATTCGATGTTTCTCAAAAAGAACTTGTAAAACTTTTTATGGGTGTGAAAACATGTTTAAATATCATGTTCAACACAGTGGGGGTTTGGCCAAACACTTATTCATCATCAAAACGTGATTTTTGGGATCTAATCTCCCTAAACATCACCTAAACAGGTTTTTAGTTGATTAATTGGGATTCTACTCATTAAAATCCTATCTTTTCTTCATTTAGTATTCAGATCTGTAGATATTATTCATCAAATTAGGTTTTTAAACCATTAAGAATGAAAAACTAAGGGGGAAGTCGGTTGTTTGTAGCAAGGACTCTCCGAGCGGGACGATCACCTCTCTACTCTAGAGGGGGGAGATCATGTTCGAGAGGCACCTCAAGGACATGGTTGAGGAGGACGCTCGATCGAGTCATCTTTTGGCTGATCAACTAAGACAGGACCTCGAGGAGGAGCGGTCGACTCATC
>BQKN01066292.1:755351-791764 GCA_022839385.1 Asparagus kiusianus
GGCTGATCAACTAAGACAGGACCTCGAGGAGGAGCGGTCGACTCATCCTGCCCCTGATCGTCTTTACCTTCCCTGTGTCTCTTACTGTCTCGACCTCCTAAAGGAATCGAGGTGATCGAAGGGTGGTTGAAACTGGTGTTGGACGACGGTGATGACGAGTCAAAGGATGCCCTTAAAGAGAACCCTCCAGCTTCCTCATTTGCTGCTCCTATCCCTACCGCCCTCATAGAGGACTCCCAAGCCCTACTCTCAGATCTGGTCGAGAGATCTGAGGGCTTGTATCTCTTTTTTTTGTAAATATCGACATGCCTTTTGTAAATATTTACATGGATATTATAATGGACTTGTAATAAAGTAAAAGAGTTGGAATAAAGATTGACTTTGCTCTCATTATAGAGTCTACCTTCAATTATTCCTTGTTTTTTTAGCTTTGTTTGCTTGTAGCTTTGTTCTGATTAAGAGAACTAAGTGTTGATTGTTGTGAGTCAGCCGTGTTGGGACAACCTGAGTGTTGAGGGGTCGAGACGAGTGGCTCATTTTATGCGTCTTGTTGGAGAGATGTCTGGGTCTTTTGTTGAGGAAGACTGGTAAGTTGAAGTACCTTGGTCTTTTTGTAGAAGTGACCGAACAATTAAACTTCATGCATTTGGTTTACTCATGATGACATCAAGGGCTTAGGGTACGTGCCTTGGACTTAATGAGGGCGTCAAAGTCTTTTTGGTAATGTTGCAAGCCTGAGGTTAGGTGCCTAGGACTTATGTAGATGCCTGGGCCTTTTCGGCAAAGTGACAACCTTGAGGTTGGGTACCCAGGACTTATGTAGACGCCTAGGTCTTTTGGCAAAGTAACAACCCTGAGGTTGGGTGCTCAAGACTTACGTAGTTGCCTGGGTTTTTTTAGCAAAGTGACAACCCTGAGGTTAGGTGCCCAGGATTTACGTAGGTTCCTGAGTCTTTTCGATAAAGTGACAACCTTGAGGTTAGGTGCCCAAGACTTATATAAATACCTTAGTCTTTAGAGGTTGGGTGCCCAAGACTTATGTAGCCGCCTGTATCTTTTGGCCTTGCCATAATGGTTTAGTGACAGCTGTGGGAGTCAACCATATAGTGAATATGCCTTAGGTTTACCCCGAGAAGGCACCAAGGGCTTAATAATTCCTGCATAGATTTGGCACTATAGGAGTGTGAAATAGGAGTCAAGTCACTTTTAATAATAATTCTGTTAATACTGGATGAAATTTATAGAATTATTGAAAATATCGCCTCAAGTGCTCAACATTCCATGGATGTTGTAGGACTCTCCCGTCTCAGGATCTTAACTGATAGGTGCTTGCTCGTTGCTCTTCTAGGACTGTGTATGGGCCTTTCTAGTTAGGAGCTATCTTTCCTCTTCGAGTGTCTTTGTCAAAAGCAGCTTTGATAAGGATGAGTTCGCCAGTGCTAAATCTCCTTGGTCGGATCTTGCTGTTATAGTAACAGGGGATTCGTTGCTGATTTATGACCTGAGTCTGGAGCACTTTCTCTCGGGTCTAGTCTAGGAGATTAAGCCCAACTTGAAGCCTTACTGAGTTTATGTCCTCATCAAAGTGTTGTAGTTGAATGGTTGGCATGCTAACTTCGACTGGAGTGAGTGGCTCAGCGCCATAAACTAGCTTGAATGGAGTCTCCTCGGTTAAGTTCTTATAGATCATGCGGTAAGACCAAAGGATACTAAGCAACTCTTCAACCCAGTTTCCTACTGTAGCATCCACCTTTTTCTTTAACGCTTGGAGGATGCATTTATCGGCAGCCTCTTCAAGTCTGTTGGATTTCAAGTGGGTGACTGAGGAGAACTTGAGGTGAATGTTGTATTACTTGCCAAAACTGTGAAAGCCTCTTCTATCGAACTGGGTGTCATTGTTAGTCATAAAGAACTAGGACTTGCCAAAATGGTAAACAATGGACTTCCATACAAAACTTATAACGTTACTCTCACCAATCTTGGCCAATGATTCAGCTTCAACCCATTTGGTGAAGTAGTCAATCGCCACAAGGAAAAACTTCCTCTGTCCCAAAGCTAAGGGGAGAGAACCCAACAAATCTAGCCCCCATTATGTAAATTGTATGGGAATCAGAATGGAAGTTAGCTCAGTGGCCGCTGCTTGCGAGATGGATGAGAAGAACTGGCACTTCTTACATCAAGAGATGAGTCAATTTGACTCAACCAATATGGTGGGCCAGTAGTACCCTTGGCGGATGAATTTCTACGTGATGGTTTGGGCCCTAGGATGGCTTCCACATGTGCTCTCATGAAACTCCCTGTGAACATATCTAGCCTCTGGCGGACGAAGGTATCACAAATAGGATCCTAGACTACTACTCAAGTATGACCTCCGATAGAGTTGTCCATCAATCATGAGATAGCAGCGGGAGTTCCTTTGGAGACACCTGACTTTGGTAGGATCTTCGAGCAAGGTACCCTATGTTAGATAGAGAATAATAGGATCTAACTAATAGGGTATAACAGGCATCTCGGCCTCCGTGATGGTCTCTGGTGACTTAGAGATGCTAGGCCTCTCGATAGTGTCGGTATTAACAAGCCCTGAGCTGATCCTTGAGCTTGTCGACCTGACATGGAGAGGGCGTTCACCCAGGCGTTGAGCATGTGGGGGACTTGAGCTATCTTGTAATCCAAGAAATTGGTCAAAAGCTCCTTAGCAGCTTTGAGATACAATGCCATCCTAGGATCTTTAGTTGTATATTGTCCATGCACCTGATAGACGACCAACTGCGAGTCGGCTAAAATGTTGAGGCAACTTGCCTTTAGTTCTTGTGCCGCTCAAAGGCCAATGAGAAGAGCCTTTTATTCAGCTTCATTGTTTAAGCCAGAAAGTCAAAAGAAATGGAGTGCTCGTGCGTCGACCCATTGGGGCTGTACAGGACCACTCCTGCCCCACTGTTTGCTTCACCGGAGAACCCGTCCACCTTTAACAACCACCATGAGGTGAATTTAGTTGAATCATGTTCTAGAGTGTGTTAGATCTACAGAGCTAATGCTCGGACTATTGGAGGTGCTAGCTGAATGAGCGACAAAGGTGCATCCGACTGGTCGCTTAGGGTGGTCGACTCAGTCAGGAAATCAGCCAAGGTTTGAGCTTTGATTGTCATTGTGTATTCAAATTGCACATCATGCTCATTGAGTTTGACTTCCTAGGTGACCATCCTCCTAGAGGTTATGGGGATGCCCAGTGCTTTCTTCAGAGGTAGACTTGTCCACGCAATGATGGCATGGGCCTGAAAGTAAGGGCGGAGTCTCCTCGTAGTGGTGATGAGGTCGAAACAAGCCTTCTCTATGAAGGGGTAGTTGAGCTCACCCACTTTGAGGATTTAAGTCACATAGCAAATGGCCTTCTGAATGTTCTCCTCTTCCCGAACAAGGACATAGCTGACGGCTTCGGAGGAGATGACCATGTATAGGTACAATGTCTACTCATGTAAGCCATGAGATCTTGAAAAGTTGTGCTGCATTTAGCCATCCATGTCATGCTCTCCTTCAGGTTCTTGCTTTCCCTTAGAGTTTTGAAGAATGTGAGGCTCCTCTCGGTAGATTTGGGGACAAAGTGACCCAATGCTGTTATCTTTCCGTTTAGCTTCTAAATATCCTTCAAGGTGCGCAGCTGGGGCAATCGATTTATGGCAACCATCTTCTCGGGGTTGATCTCTATACCTTTCTAGGTGATCATAAACCACAAGAACTTTCCTAATTGCACTCCGAAGGTACACTTGGTGGGATTGAGCTTCATTCGGTTGCGTCGAAGAGTGTAGAAGGTCTATCTAGGTCTGATATGTATGCCGACGCTTGCTTCGACTTCACTATTAAACCATCCACATAACCTTCTAGATTGCGGCCAATCTGGTGCTTAAAGACCTTGTTTACAAGTCTATGATAAGTGGATCCATTGTTCTTTAGTCTGAACGGTATTATCTTGTAACAGTAGGTCCCCAGGTCGGTGATGAAGGAGGTCTTCTCCTGATCGTGTTCTGCTATGAAGAACTGGCTGTAGCTGGATAAGGTATCCATGAAGATGAGCAGCTCATGTCTGGCACTCTCATCGACTACCTGATCAATTCGAGGTAGGGGATAGCTATCTTTGGGATAAGATTTGTTGAGGTCTATGAAGTCCACGCACATCCTCCATTTGTTCAACGCCTTCTTCACCAATACTATATTATCCAGCCACTCTAGGTATTGTACTTCCTGGATGAAACTAGCTCTAAGAAGTCGCTTGACTTTGTCGGGCGCCTTTTGATGTTCTAGGCCAAGATTTCTCTTCTTTTGTCGAATAGGCTTAGTGTGCCTGTCGACAGCTAGCTTGTGGCTTATCACTTTGGCGGGAACCCTCAGTATACCTTTGGGTCCGTAGGCAAACACATCAGAGTTGACCTACAAGAACTCTGTCAATGCTCCTCGCAAGGGATCGACTAGGCTGGACCTAATCTTGCTTGTCTTCATTACTTCTTGGTCGATTGGTATCTCTTGAAGCTCTTCCACCGGTGTCGTCCTCTGACGCTCTGTTGCATTCTCAAACTAGAGGCAGACTTTCTTAATAGGTAATGCGTCTTACGCGCCCTTACCCTTGGTAGAGAGAAGGTAGCAGGACTTGACTTCTCACTGGTTTCTCTTGACAACTCCGACTCCATTAAAAGTTAGCAGCTTCATTATATGGTGATAAGTTGAAGGAATGACTCACAGAAGATGAAGGGCAGTTCGGCCAAAAATAACATTGTGGGTTGACTTGAGGTTCATTGCCATGAACTAGACTTGGATGGTGGTTTGCCTAGGGTCTCCAATGGTTAGGGGGAGAGTAATCATCCCTTTTAGCAAAATAGAGTGGTCAGTGAATTTGATGATGAGGCCTCTACAGGGGAGTAGGCAAGATTTTTCGATGCCCATCTGGTTGAAGGCGTCAACATACAAGATGTCCATCAAGCTCCTTGTGTCAACCATGATCTGCTTCATCTGGTATCCATTGATCCCTGATGTGATGACGATAGGGTCGTCATGAGGCATCTCAACGCCTTGCTGGCCAGGATCTCCAAAAGATATGGGCTCCTTCGCCTTCGTCCTCTTGTCGCCTTGGTTGATCCGCAATGCCCTCTTAGCATATCTCTTCTGGGCATTGCTGGACAACCTTCCAGTAGTTGGACCACCACTAATCATGTTGGTAACCCCATTATGACTAGGCTCTGGGGGTCGGCTATCTTGGCACGGTTGAGAACGAGATGACGCGAGCAAGATCTCCTATCCACCTTAGTTGGAGAAGGTCCCCAGTGGCCTCTCTAGGAGCTGAGATTCTTTAAGTCCTCTCTCTCGATCAAATCTTCAATGTCTCTCTTTAGGATACGACAATCATTAGTGAGGTTGCCGTGATTCTTATGGTAACAGTAAAACTGCCTAGTATCCCTGTTCTTTGGATTCGACCTCATCTGAGGAGCAGGATCCTTGAGTTGTCCTTCCTTTTGGACCATGGAGAGAGCATTAGTGAGGAAGGTGTTGAAGACTATGTGGGTAGACTTTGGTGTTGTATTCCTCTATCGGTCCCTCCTATTGGACCGATTAGAGCGGGAGTCGACTGACTCTTGAAGGGTATCTCAGCCACTCCTACCTTATAGGGGGGCCTCTAACCGACTCTGGTGTCAGCGCCATTGACGACACTGCTGCTGGTGTCAACGCGGCAATTGGTGCTACTGGTGATGCTGAATTTGTGGCTGTGAAAGTCCCTGCAGCCTTCGCTGATGCCTTCTAAGCTTGGGCATCCTCAATGTCTATATACACGTGAGCTTTGGCCATCAGATGCTCATAATTAGCAACTAGCTTCTTGGCAAGCAAGTCGGCCAACTCGTTACTTTACAAGCCGTCCACAAGTGCAAACATAGCAACTGCACTCCCTTGGTTGTTAACCTCTGGCCTCTTCGCCTGAAACCTCTTGAAGTAGGATCAAAGGCTCTCTCCGGGCCCTTGCTTCATGTGGATCAACATATGAGGGAACAACTTCTGCTTGGTGTCACACTACAACAAATTGCACTTTTCCCGACGCTTATTCCCGACGCATGGTTAAATACGTCGGCAAAAATTATGTTTTTCCCGACGATTTTAGTTAGCGTCGGCAAAACGTATATTTTTCCCGACGTTTATAATTAGCGTCGCTAAAGTGTATATTATTAGCGACATTTTAACTTAGCGTCGGTAAAAGTGTATGGATTTCCCGATGTTTTTTTATTTTCGTCGGCAAAAATATATTTTTAGCGACGTTTTAAGGTTAGCGTCGCTAATAGTGTATATTTATCGTGACGTGTTAGGTTAGTGTCGCTAAAAGTCATTTTTTCCTAACGTGCCTGCTTTGCGTCGCTAAAAGGTTTATTTTTAACAAAGCGGTTTTATTCATCTGCGTCACCAAAAATTCATTGATTCCCCCTAAAATTTCATTCGTTCCATCGTTCCCCCCAAAATTTCTCTCATTTCCCCCGCTAATCTCCTCTCTCTCTCTCTCTCTCTCTCTCTCTCTCTCTCTCTCTCTCTCTCTTTCCTCTTATCACAGCCGCCCCATCCCACCGACCCTGTTCCCCCACCCCCTCGACCTCCTCTCTCCCCTCATTTCGCCGCCCCATCCCGCCATCCCTCGCCGCCCTGTCCCACCGCCCCCGTTTCCCCAACCCCTCGCCCCATCCCGCCGTCCCTCGCCGCCCTGTCCCACCGCCCTGTCATCCGCTATTTTTGAGCGTTCACCGATGGCGCAGGGATGAAGGAAGAAGAAGCGACGATGGAGCATCAATCATCATCATCATTATCATCTAGAGCTCTGAATCGTTCGTTTCTAGGGTTAAGTTTAGGATTAGGGTTTCTGGTCGCCGTCGCCGCCGTCATCGTCAATTTCTACTACAAGAGACCTGCTCAAACTTTAAGTTTTCACTTCCTCCGATTTTTGTTCAGATTCGCAAAAATTCCTCGTTTTTAACCGTAATTTACATGAGAGGCCTTGCGACTCATCAGGAGAACAAAGTAATAATACTGCAATTAAGATGACATAATTTAGTAAGCAGGAAATGCAATAATCAAGTGTAGTTACAGTAATCACAGGCAGCGAATAACTAATACCAATCTAGAATTTTGCCGTTTATTCAAAGTAGTTTCTTCTACCATTTATTCTTTAGGGTCAATTTCTGGCCACACTGACTGGAAACTTATTCTAATTGTTTAAAAAACTTAAGATTTTCTTTCTCATGGAATTGCGCCATATCTTATTGCCATCAGTTTCAGAATTCTGGGCATGTGGAATGTCTTATTTTGGTTTAATTTTTTTGTTCATTTACAAAAACAACAGTTGTCAACAATTGAAATTTTTATTTCTCGTTATATTCCTTAAAAGAGTCAGAAATGGAGCTAAACTTGGTATTTTTATGCTTTTCTGATCAGCAAGTTCATTTTCCCTTACAGGTTAATTCACAGATTATAAGCAATATCTGCACGGATGCACTCTCTGCAGAGAAGGTAATTTATATACTTGTTTAGTGTTGGTAAGCTATAGACTATTTATGAACATGGTTAGATGGCATTGATTATCATTTTGCAAGACTGCATGATCAATACATGTTGGTAAACAGTCACAACATCAATGTTATATACCTGTTGCTTATGTGTCCTAAAATTTCAAACACCAATCCCCCACCCATTACTAGACATCAGGATGACTAGAATATTGATGAGTTGGTCTTTATCAAATCTTTTTTTTTTGTTTCTTTTATTTAAATGGAAATGCAGAAGGTTTGTTTTGATGAGTTCTCGCTAAAATTTAATGTCCAAGTACCGATGGAGAATGGCTGACTAAACTTCTCTTATGCTCTTAACAGAGATATGCAGTCATATCTTTCGCGCTTGACTCTCTTTTTGCCCCCTGAAAGTAAGAGGTTTTATATTTTGGTTGACAACCGGCCATGGTTAGTTAGCCAAGATGTATGCTCTGCTCACCTATGGCAGCTAATGGTTACCAAGGTTATGCTGGACCCAAAAAGTTATACCATCTGACATTTTGAGCTATAATAAGTCAAAATTTTATCTTATTTAGCTGAAGAGTTTCTCTATTTTTTCTTTCAGTCGAGGCTGTCTCCTTTTGCAATCACTAGGACTAGGTCTAGGAGAGATAAGAAGGATATTGGGAAAAAGCTTAATTACATGAACAGTTCCAGTTCCAAGCCTGTCAGGCTAAAGAGCTTTAGTAGATGGTTCTCATTGGTTGATGCTGCAGTATCCCAAAAAAAGGCTCTTCTTCCAGTGAAGAAGTTGAAAGATTCTTTTCTGTTGAACAAAGAATTGCACCGTATCTTGTTTGGCTTTATTGTCTTTGAGGTCGCATGGACTGACGTGCGAGGCATTAATTATCTTAATGAACTCCAGGTACCAGTAGTCTTGTTAATTTGATTTGTCACCTGCTACTGAAGTTGATTGAAATCTCTTGTAAGATTAATTAAATTTGAATGTTTGTGCAACATCAAATTTTACTTAAAGACTGATACATCAATGGCGTTGGAGGCTAAGTCAATGAAAAGATGGGAGTTTGATAGCATTGAACAAGCTTCAAGCCGCATGTTCTTATGGTTCTCAGGAACCTACAATGAGTGTATTATCTTACAGGAGTATCTGGATGGTATCTCGAACAGAGGTAATTGTGCATTCTTTGTCTTTGTATATTCTATGAATTTCTTCCTTGTAACTTTATTTTATTTACATGGGATGTATTTTATGACGCTCAGGAGGATTTTTCGTTAGGTATGCCTGTTGGGGCCTGTGAGGGTGGGAGTGATGATGATGATTCTCATGATGATAGATCCTATGATGGTTCTAGCAACTCCGTCGACTTCCCTGGGGAACATACACCTCCAGTTTCTGGTCCATACAAGAGAAGAAAGATAATGGAAGCTAGTGGTGAAGTAAATAAAGTTTCAGAAGAAGCATGCACTGAGACAGTGAGCTCGCCAATACTTTTAGTATCTTCATCTTCCTCTGACAACCATGGGAATGTAAATACAAGATTTTCTGAGGCGGCTATCAATTACAAGGATGTCCTGATTTGTTTTAGGTTTAACGATCCTTATCTTCCATTCAAGTTCAAGTAAATAATTATGTCTGATCTCAAGCTGCTTACTTTATTGGAATATGGGCTGCCTTCTTGGGTCATTTTTCTTCAATCTTATCCGATATTCTGCCAAATATATCGTCCATGGATGTGTCCTCTAGCAAGAGCTTTATATGTATTGATGTCAGTGATCACTGTGCTTATAGGATTTTATGACTTTTATAAGAATGTTCCACTGATAAAGGCAACTGCATCACACCTGTTTGGGCCCTTTTGTGACTGGATAGAAACATGGGAAATGGTATCACGGATTAAGTATTTAGGAACCATGCTTTTTTTGCATAACTTCGAGATAGTTGTGACTGAGATGGCTACTTATGATAACACATGCTACTAAATCATTCTTTTCATTTTTGATGATGCCAATTGCTGGGCCTGTCATGGAGATCGTCGAGTTCATTCTTCCCTTATGGAACATATGCCTTGAAACAATAGAGGGAATATGTTCTGTCATATGGATTGCATTGGGATCTTCCTATAGCATAATTGCGGGAGTTCTACAGATTGTAGTGTGGCCTCTGTGGTTTGCATTAAGTGTTGTTTGGACCATTGGTATGATTGGACAATCTCTTATCTTCAGTTTCCCACCTACTATTACTGCAATCTTGTTTATTATGACACGATTTTATATTTTACTTTGCAGCGGCCTGGGTTGTATATCCTATATTTTCAGTATTTTGGGAAATTATTATAGCTCCAGTGCGCCTGTGTCTTGCAATGGCAAGGCTTCATCACTATGTTTTTGTCCGATGCTTATTACTTTTTAAAGGAAAGCTGGTCATCTATAAGCACTCTCTTCCAATTCGCATCTGCATCTAAAGCATCAGTGGGTTCTTATGAAACTTCAATGTGGAGATCGCTCTGGAATGATCTTTTCTCTCAGGTTTGTAGATTTTGAGAATTATGCACAATAGATTACTTGTCTTTATATATAATATATTATGCTTTTTCCTTCTCCAGGTTTTTCGTGCAGTTTGAATTATTCTTTATGGTTTTGTTGCCTTTTTTACAACCTGCAATCGGCATCGTCTGAGGTATATGATCCTTCCTGAGTTTAGTTCTCCTATTTTGTAGGTTTTCGTGTTTGCACTTCCTGTGCCTTTTAGCTTCTATAAGCATCTTTTTTCCTTTTCCGGATATTGTTTAAAATGTTCATCATGCTTCTTTTTTTCACCTTTTTTTAACAAATAATGAGTATTCTAGTTGTATGGTCTAGTTTACTGCCTCTCATATAGCTTTGGAACGTGCACTCCAGTCACACCCAAATTTGGTAAGGATTCTGTTCTAGCCCTGGTTTAGTGTCACAATTGATAATCATCTATGTTCGCGGGAAAATTTGTGTCTTTCTTCTTTGATATCATTGCCATCTCAATAACTGTTTATCGGTTACAAAGATCCGGTCTTTTTATAAGATCCGGTTACAATGAAAATCAAAATAAAAGAAAAGAAAGATTACAACTTTGTTTCCTTGTTTGTCGAACAAATCGCGAGCTCCTGTTTTGCGGTCACTCGCTTTTGTGGGTTCTTTGCCTGTGCCGGGGTTGTTTGCCGTGGACCACCGCGAGATCTAGATCCGGTCGGATCTACGCAGTATTACGGGTATTATCCCACCAAGGGGATAATAGCCGGGAGGGATCGTTTTACCAAGGAAACGACCGCTCTAATCTCGGGATCTAAGAACCAAGCTTAGATCCGGAGTGTACCTACGTAGATCTGAGATCCGGGATCCGATTCCTCTCGAACTCTTGCCTTATTTGGCGTTGACGATCGCCGAGCACCGGATCTGGATGGACAAGCCCTTGAAGTTCCAAAGCTCCAATCTTTTCTAAGTTCTTAGATCTGAATCCGGCAGAGCTTTGACTCCTCTTTTTCCAACCTTTGAAAATGAAGAACCCCTCTTCTATTTATAGCCTCTCACTGTGCTCGTATGCACGTGTACACAACACACAAGGGGAGAGGGGGGGAAAACCGGCTACCTTGGGGTGGCTCGGCCACCGAGCCACCTCAGGGTGGCTCGGCTTGGGCCGAGCCACCTTGGGGTGGCTCGGTTTAGGCCGAGTCCCCGTGTGTTTGTCCGTTTCGTCGTTTCCCGTTGTTTCCGGTTCTCCGTTGTTCGGACTTGATTCGGTTTGTGGTTGACTTGGTCTGGAATCGATTTGTTGTTGATTCCCGATTTGGCAGTAATTCCACTTCTGAGTTTGAGTCCGAAACTGATCTTGATTTGATCGCGATTCGTTCGAGTCCATTCTTGGTTGGACGACTCGTTGACTCCCCGAACCGTTGGATTGATTCCGCATGCGAATGCATTCTGTTGATCGCGTGCAATTTGTTGACCTCGGTGTTTGCAGGCTAACGACTTTGTTCGGATATGTCGCCCGATGGTCCGTTTGTTGAATCGGCGTCGTCGAGCTGTGATAAGGGGCCTATAGGCAATTTTACACGCCTACAGATACCCCCTCCAAAGTATTTTAGTCTCGTTCTTTTATAGAAGAGTCTGGAATACTTTGGATGTGATTGTCCCAACCTTCAGTCGGCGTAGCGGGACTTTGGAATGGCTTCTGTTCTGGATTCCTTTAATTCCTTCAGGCTATTCGGTGCTTTGTCGAACGTCTGTAAGGGTTCCGGTGCTGCATTTATTGTCTGACCGTTGTTGGAATTTGAACTTGATACCGATTCTTGATTTCTTGACTTTTTAGCTCGAGTTGGTTGCTTCAACATAGAACTGATCATCGATTGACGGCATTGAATCTTCATTTACAACGCGTTGTCCGGCGTTTAAACTTCATTGCGACGCGTTGTCCGGCGTCCAGGCTTCATTGCGACGTATTGTTCGACGTCTGACACAGTTTATACTCGTACGTCTGCTGGAGTATACACAGTTTAAGCTCTTAAGGTATTGGAGCGTGGCGGATACTCGAGTCACGAGACCATTCCATAGAATTAATGCGTCAATGACTCGTACTTATAGAATTTTTGGCAAATTCTCAGCCATCAACGGATTTGATAAGCCTTTACCGACTACCGTTTGAGTCGGGCTAGCATGCGGATTGTTTAAATCCGTTCCGCATGTGACGTTAAGCTAAAAGAGTTAACCCTTTTAGTGCTACGATATTGAATACGTAGACTTCGTCTTTCTCCTGTGAAAAGACTAAACAGCAACGTGTATGAGACGTTGACTTAGGCTTTTTGGCAAATCCTCAGCCTTCAACGGATTTGACGTGCTCTTACCGATTACCGTTTGAATCGGGCTTACATGCGAATTGTTTAAATCCGTTCCGCATGTGACGTTGTGCTAGAGGAATGAACTCCTTTAGACTTTGTGCTATGATGTTGAATACATAGACTTTACCACTTGTTACGGGAATAGGTTACCCGGCGACGCGTGTTAGGCGTTGACTTTAGGGTTTTTGGCTAACCCCCAGCCTTAAACGGATTTGATTAGCCTTTACCGACTACCGTTTGAGTCAGGCTAGCATGCGGATTGTTTAAATCCGTTCGCATGTAACGTTGTGCTCAGAGATTGAATTCTCTGAGACTTTGTGCTATGATGTCGAATACATAGACTTCGCCATTATTATGGGAATAGGCTACCCGGCGACGCGTGTGAGGCGCTGACTCATCCCTACTTAGGCTTCGGGATAAAATACCCCAGAATTGAACTCTGGTGTCTTTTTCAATCGGAAAAAGACTAAACCGGCGACGCGTGTTAGGCGTCGACTTATCCTTTCTTAGGATTCAGGATAAAATTCCCCATGCGTGTAAGGCATGGATTTCGGTGTTATTAATAACAACCTGCCACAATGTTGAATATGCGGACGGATGTTCTTTTTAACGGTCAAGAACTAACCGGCAACGCGTGTTAGGCGCGGACTTATCCTTACTTAGGTTTCAGGATAAAATACCCCAGAACCGAACTCTGGTGTCTTTTTCAATCGGAAAAAGACTAAACCGGCAGCGCGTGTTAGGCGCAGACTTATCCCTGCTTAGGATTCGGGACAAACTTCCTAGGATGAATCCTAAATTCTTGGAAAAGGATTGGTGTGGGAAGGAAGAATTTTATATTCTATTCCCCAAACAAAGAAGGAAAGGAAACTCGAGGTGGGATCTCCACCCCCAGAATCCGAAAAGGTGAAACTAAGAGTGGGATCTCCACTCTGAAAATCGAAAAGATTCGGATAACCCTAACTGTCGGAAGGTTTGATTACCGAACTAAGGATGAATTTCTCGTTTATCGAGAATGAATTGTGGTTTTGGTCCTAACTGTAGGAAGGTTTGACCAAGCGGGAGCTTGAGATGACCCTAACTGTAGGAAGGTTTGATCACTCGATTTGAAAGCGGACCTCTCGTTCATTGGAGGAATCGAGAGGGGATTTTGGTTGTGGCCCTAACTGTAGGAAGGTTTGACCAAGTGGGGGGTTTAAAACGATCCTAACTGTAGGAAGGTTTGATCGTTCGATTTGTGGGCCTCTCGTTCATTGAAGGAATCGAGAGGGGAATTTGGTTTTGGTCCTAACTGTAGGAAGGTTTGACCAAGCGGGAGGTTTGAGACGATCCTAACTGTAAGAAGGTTTGATCGTTCGATTTGTGGGCCTCTCGTTCATTGAAGGAATCGAGAGGGGAATTTGGTTTTGGTCCTAACTGTAGGAAGGTTTGACCAAGCGAAAAAGGAGAGTAAGAGTACAAATTACTGTAAGATGTTGGTTCGTACAAATTACTCAAAGGGGGTTTCTGATGTTAAGTGATAAAGACTTAACAAAAACGGGATTCTGACAATTCATCAGTGATTTCAAGAGTGTTTAGTGTTTATCACTTTATTCATAATGATCGGGTTATCCCTAAGAATATTATATTTAACATTCTTCCGGGAACTTCCCGTTACATGAATTATCGACCCCCAGCTTTCTTTATAAAACTGGGTGCACGATCGGGTTATCCTTAAGAGTACCACACACGGCACTCTCCAGGAACTTCCTGTGGAAGAAAGGAAATAGTTTAGACTCATATACCTATTGGAGTATTAAGAAGCAGTTTATACTCGTATACTTTTTGGAGTGTCAGGAAGCAGTTTATACTCATATACCGGTCGGAGTTGTGCCGTTTTTTAACTGGCTCACTCTAGCGTTATGACGCCGGCTTCAACCAAGGTTTGGATGCTATTCTTGAGTGTAAAGCACGCCTTGGTTGGGTGAAGGATCCTCCTGTAGTATGCGCAGTACTTCGGATCCGCAATATCGTCAGCTTCCTCCTGAATCGTGATCGGTGGGAGCTTGATCTTGTTATTGTCAAGGAGAGATTTGAAGATGGCTGGAACATCTTCGTCCTTGAAGGAGTACTCTTTTTGAGGCCTCTGATCCGAAGTCTTTTGCTGCCTCCGGGACTGCTGTTGCGATGTTTGATTAGCCTCGACAGTCGTTGCGGGTGTCTTGCCCTTACCACGGGAGGCAAAGTTCGAGTTCGGAGGATTCGTCGTCGATTGACCCCTCTCGGCCTTCTTCCTTCGGAGGAAGCGTTCGGCTTGTTCCCCTCGGACCTTCAAGTCTTTCCAATTATTGGACGGTGCTGTCCCTATTGCTTCCAACACGTCTAATGCAAGGTTGTTGTGGCAAGTTTGGAGGGTGAACTCTTCAGTGATTGGATCCCGACAGTTTATTGCTTTGTTCCGGAACCTCTTGACGAAGGTGTCCACTAATTCCCCGTCCTTTTGTTTCTCGTCGAGCAACGTTCCGATGGATATCTCGGTGTCGTCGTCGAAGAAGTTAGCGAGGAATTTTGTCTCCATGTCATCCTAGCTATTCACGCTTCCTGGCTTGAGGCGGCGATACCAATCGAAGGCGGCTCCGCGAAGAGTGCCAACGAATGATCGCACTATCAGAGGCTCATTGCCGGAGATAACACCCAGGTGCGATTTGAAATAAATCAAATGCTGAGTGGGGGAACCTTTCCCATCGAACGGTGTGAAGTTGATTAGACTAAACTTCGCCGGATAGGGGATTGACTCCCACTCCCTTGGGTATGGACAAGGAATGCCCGTTTTCTTCACCTCTTGAGCGGACATCAAGGTATTGATTTTGCTCTCGAGGCTTTTGATCTTTATGTTTTCACTTG
The DNA here is from genome assembly GCA_022839385.1 of Asparagus kiusianus. Lineage (NCBI taxonomy): Eukaryota > Viridiplantae > Streptophyta > Magnoliopsida > Asparagales > Asparagaceae > Asparagus > Asparagus kiusianus. The sequence goes on from BQKN01066292.1 coordinate 770,626, forward strand.
TATCTTCGTTGGCATCCTCATTACCACCCCCTGCGTTGATGGGAGGGTCATTGGCATTATGAGTTTCATTTGCACCTGTGTCCTCATCTTCCAGATTGTTCTGGTTACGACGACTTGATCCACCTTGTTGGTTCCTCAGTGCCTGGAGTTGTTGGTCATGCATCTCTTTCATAGTCTGCATGGCCATCTGCATCTCGAGCCTGAAGCTCTCCTGTTGTTTGGCCATGGCTTCTTCGAGCATCTTGGCCACTTGTTCCGCGCTTATCATAAATGACTCGCGGGGTTCTCCTTCGCTGGATACAGTGTTGTCAGACGCAACCGCAGAGCAGGCATCCGATTCCTCATCTTCTGAAGGTGGTCTTATCCGAACCCTCCCATAAGTTCTTCGTGAGATGGCTCCGGACTGCAAACGGGTTAGACGCCGGGATGTTTTCAGAATCGACTCGAGATCACCCCGTGCTAATGTCCCCTTGTTGGTCATGTTAGCAGTGACCCTCGGGAATTCTCCGTCTTCAACAACCGCTCTCCTTCGTCGGAAACGCTTAGGCCTCGGCTTTAACGTTTCAGTGCTGAGCCTTTCGAACACCGAAACTCTTTCGGGGACTGCTTTGATGTAGTTGCATTCAGACAGTACCGCCCGAATGAGCTTGGAACAGGGGCACTGAGTTTCGAGCCTATGATGACTTCTCTTTCTGGCTCTGTTCGTACCCCCAGCACGATAGTACAGCTCGTCCGTATGAAAGTCGGAGCAACCTATCGCGTGTTGGCACGATTTCCCAAGTATAACGTTATCGTCATCGGACGATAATGTTTCCTTCTGGGGGCGAATTGCCTTCTTTGGGCTTTCGAGAGTCACGCGTCTTGAAATGCGCCTTTGTGGGCGTGAATTCTCAACGGGCTCCCGAACCTCGATGCGCAAATTGACGCGCGCAGCAGCCTTGAACTCCTCATCATGCTGAAAGTGACAACGACCCCCAGCATGTTGATTCATTCAGGGCTTCTTCATCGGGCCCAAACGCTCTTGAACTGGAGCCTTGCCTCTTTCATCGGGAATTGGGCCGAGGCGTTCCAAAACTGACCTCCTTCTTCGGGATGGTCCTGCGGGATTTCCCGGCGATTTCGTTTGGTTCGCCAGAGGTTGAACCTGCTTCGAAGGTTGTATTGATTGTTCCTTAGCCTGAGTTGCTGTTTCAGACTTTGGCTTCCATATTTGGCGGGTTGGTGGCGGTTTCTTGGCCATCTCCTTCTGCAACCTTCTACGGGCTTCTTGGACTTGAGCCCGTGCTTACGCTAAGAGTGCGCGGCGCTTGTGAATGCGTTCCTCCAGCGTTGAACGGTTCCGTTTGACACGAACCCATTGCATTGTTGGCGGCTTGGAGGAACTACCATTCATCTGTTGTTGAGGCTGCTTGCCTCTTCTGTTCTTCAGCTCCACCTTGTAGCGGACTCCGTCAACAGACTCCATTGCCTTTGCGAATTGTTTCGCGAGGCGTTGACGTTGCCTTTGGCAGGCTCTTTTTGAGAGAGTCACCACGCCTTTGGCAACGGAAGATTCGGCCAGAGCAGATCTAACCTGGTTGGAAGTTGGAGAGATCTCACCCAATGCAGCTTCGGCATCCAGCGGGGCGAGATCTTCGTTGGTGTTTTCGACATCTTCATACCAACGATTTTTTCTCCTAGAGGAGAACTTCTTGGACTTGCGGGGGGAGGTTGATCCGAACGAGGACGATAGGTACGCCTCGAACTTCTGTTGGTCGAACTCGTACTCGACCTCCTCCACGACCGGGATCAAGATCCGCGGCTACGACGCTCCGATCTCGGCAGCGAGATCGGTGGCTCCCACTGTGGTTGCCAGATTGTTCGCGGGAAAATTTGTGTCTTTCTTCTTTGATATCATTGCCATCTCAATAACTGTATATCGGTTACAAAGATCCGGTCTTTTTATAAGATCCGGTTACAATGAAAATCAAAATAAAAGAAAAGAAAGATTACAACTTTGTTTCCTTGTTTGTCGAACAAATCGCGAGCTCCTGTTTTGCGGTCACTCGCTTTTGTGGGTTCTTTGCCTGCGCCGGGGTTGTTTGCCGTGGACCACCGCGAGATCTAGATCCGGTCGGATCTACACAGTATTACGGGTATTATCCCACCAAGGGGATAATAGCCGGGAGGGATCGTTTCACCAAGGAAACGACCGCTCTAATCTCGGGATCTAAGAACCAAGCTTAGATCCGGAGTGTACCTACGTAGATCTGAGATCCGGGATCCGATTCCTCTCGAACTCTTGCCTTATTTGGCGTTGACGATCGCCGAGCACCGGATCTGGATGGACAAGCCCTTGAAGTTCCAAAGCTCCAATCTTTTCAAAGTTCTTAGATCTGAATCCGGCAGAGCTTCGACTCCTCTTTTTCCAACCTTTGAAAATGAAGAACCCCTCCTCTATTTATAGCCTCTCACTGTGCTCGTATGCACGTGTACACAACACACAAGGGGAGAGGGGGGGAACCGGCCACCTTAGGGTGGCTCGGCTCATGCCGAGCCACCCTGAGGTGGCTCAGCCTTGGCCGAGCCACCCTAGGGTGGCTCGGCTTTGGCCGAGCCACCCTAGGGCTAGGGTGGCTCGGCCATCGAGCCACCTCAGGGTGGCTCGGCTTGGGCCGAGCCACCTTGGGTTGGCTCGGTTTAGGCCGAGTCCCCGGGTGTTTGTCCGTTTCGTCGTTTCCCGTTGTTTTCGGTTCTCCGTTGTTCGGACTTGATTCGGTTTGTGGTTGACTTGGTCTGGAATCGATTTGTTGTTGATTCCCGATTTGGCAGTAATTCCACTTCTGAGTTTGAGTCCGAAACTGATCTTGATTTGATCGGTATTCGTTCGAGTCCGTTCTTGGTTGGACGACTCATTGACTCCCCGAACCGTTGGATTGATTCCGCATGCGAATGCATTCTGTTGATCGCGTGCAATTTGTTGACCTCGGTGTTTGCAGGCTAACGACTTTGTTCGGATATGTCGCCCGATGGTCCGTTTGTTGAATCGGCGTCGTCGAGCTGTGATAAGGGGCCTATAGGCAATTTTATACGCCTACAATCTATGTTTACTCTGATGACACCTTTTTCATGAGAGTTCCTTATACATAATTAATAATTTTATATTCAGTTCATATTTGTATGCTCTGACCATTGCGTGTGTAATTTCCATTCTCCTTGCAACATTTCCCTTGATTCATCTGCATCTTCATGTACTGATCTTCTTCTTGGTTGGCAAGCCCTCATATTAGATACTTTGTTATTGATGCAAGATATATGGTGACACTAATGTTTGGAGTTCAAAGTGTTTGGGACTGCTGATGCATGTTTGTTCCTGTCAATGTTTCAACTCTATATCTATGGAGTAGTCCATTGTAAATCATTCTAAGTTGCAGAATTTAAAATCTGAGTAGGAACATACTTTTTGTATTGAGCGCTATAAAGTATATAGTAGTATTTGTTTGAGCTATATATATGTAGCTGATAATCTGACGTATTTTCTTTAACAGGAAATAATCAAAGAACTGATGGAAAGACTATCACACATGAAAGAGCTTATGGATATGTACTGTGGCCCTGATAGAGTGACTGTAAAGCAACAAATGCAGGAGTTGGACAGAGTCGCAAAAACTCTATTAGAGAATATACCTTCATCTGTGAAGAGGTTCACTGATCGTGCCGTTCTTTCACTTCAAGTTTTTTTTTCAAATTAGTTTAGTTTCCTGTAAATCTTATAATGTGTCATTCTCTGAAATGGAAAACACTGAATATGGCAAACTGGAATATTTAAACAGGCCTTTGAGTGTTGACTTGGAAATGGAAATGAATGTAATTATTTTGTAATGGGAGCAAATTCTTTGTTTATCATAATATGTAACTTGTTTGGAGTGTAATTTGATGTTTGGTTTCTTTGTTGATGTGAATGTGAGCAAATTTTTTTGTGGATGTTCAGGTTCAGTATAGGTTTATATTTGACAGAAAAGATATTACTTTTGACGATGTAAATTAGTGTCGACAAAATTATACTTTTTACCGACGCATAATTATGCGTTGTCAAAAATTATACTTTTGTTGACGCTATCTTGCGTCGGCAAAAGTATAGCTTTTAGCGACGCTTCACTCTGCGTCGCTAAAAGCTTCACTTTTGCCGACGCTAACTTGCGTCGCCAAAAGTATAGTTTTTAGCGACGAACAATTTTGCGTCGCTAAAAGCTATACTTTTGTCGACGCATAGCTTTTGCCGACGCTGTATGCGTCGCTAAAAGTACACTTTTGCCGACGTAAAATATTATGCGTCGCTAAAAGATATACTTTTCCCGATGCATGACGCGTCGCCAAAAGTGTACTTTTAGCGACGCAGTGTATTTGCGTCGCCAAATACTTTCCTTGACGCACTTTTGGCGACGCGTTAGCGACGCTGCATTTTGCGTCAGGAAAGATTATTCCCGACGTTTTTTAAACTTTTGCCGACGTTTTTGTTTTGTCGGCAATGTTGTATTTTGTTGTAGTATCATCTAGGAAGTGGTGGATAAACTTCCAACTAAGTTGTTAGAAGCTGCTAATGGACTTCGTCTCAAGAGCGTTCCACCAGAGCTTGGCACTCCCTAAAAGAGTGATGCGGAAGCATTAGCAGATAACTGCCTCCGATGCTTGGAGCATGCTCATCACTTCATAGTAGTTCTGAACATGTTCGGACGAGTCTTCCTCGCCTTTATACTTCTCTATGTGAGGCATTTTAAACTTCTCACATGGAACATTCATAAGGTCATCTGAAAGAGGGGTGTTCCCCTGATGGTTTCTGCGATCGGTCTGTACACCCGATCGTAGCCAAAGGCCCTTATAGTAGCAGAGGGGGTTGGAGAGGTATGGTGATGGAGAAGAGTCATAGAGACCACTCCCCTAGTGTGATCCCTAAGGTGACTAGGGCCAGGATTCTCGCCGATGATTTCCTAATGAGAGAGAAGATGCCGGCGAGGTTCTCCAGGGCGAATCGACCAACGAGGTAATAGGGTCGCGTATTCAATGCGATCCCCTAACTACTTGGTAGCAGCATGAGGAGTCTGAGGCAGGACTACTTGCTGTGCTCCGGAAGGAGGGTCAGTCTCTGATCGCAATTCTCTAGAAAGTAGGGGAATGGCTGAGGTAGTTTACTGTGGCTGTGGAAGCTGGTTGAGAAGTTTGCTAGTAAAGGTAGAGAATTGCTCTTGGAGAGATTGAGATATCTTTTGAAGTGTTCCTTTAAGCCGTGCTCAAGTAACATAGCTCTGGTGTGATTCTATAGGGTGAAACTGATCAGCCCTATCCTCAGAACTAGACATGCTCTCTCGAATAAGAAAGTAGCCTCACGGTGGGCGCCAAACTGTTAATGTTAAGTGATCACACAGTTAATCATATCCGTGGTTGGATGGGAGTGAAGTTAATGAGGGGCCACTTCGTACCTCGAATATCCAGTTCTGACTTAAGTGGCTGAAGTCTGCACATATAGAAACTCTGAGAGGACGGGGACTGGTTCCCCCGTGGTTCCTCCATTGATCAAGTTAGCTTGTGAACTTGAGTTAGGAAAGTGAAGAATTGGAGAGTTCTTGTGTGTGCAGTATAATTTGGGAACCTATCTTAGAAGATCAGATTTTGGAACCTTTTTTATGTTAGAATAGTACCTATATTTATAGCGGTGCCGAAAGGGTAGAATTGTCATTTCGGCTGAGCACAAGATAGCGGTCGAGAAGCATGGGCTGGCGGCTGAGTCAGCTCCTGCTTTATAGGTGTCGGCTAGCGACTAGAGGGGAGATCACCTTAACATTAAATGTGAAGCGATCTGAAGCATGACAATGTCGACGTGGTCCGATAAGTCATGAAGGCTATTTGGGTTAGAGGTAGGATGGCGCTTGCAAGCATTAAATGCGACGTCGACGTTGTGTCAACGGGGGAGGATCGATGCTGAAGTCGTCGTCGGGAGGTGTCGAATAGCAGATCGAGTGGGCTTGTTGCGAGTCGTCTTCGACAAGAGGGTCGACTAGTACCACCATTCGAGTTAACATGAAGAAATTTCGACTCGACGAGTCGGCTAAGTTGGAACCCTTGTTGGTCTTGGCCGGCAATTTAATTGGGGCATTGCATGCAAAAGTACACATGTTCGTTACTAGCAAAGGGTTGCACTTTAGTGATTGAAAACACAATAATAGTGATTATATTATTTTAATTTATAAGATATTTTATTTATTATATTTTTATATTATTTAATAAATATTACTAATGTATTAGATTAACTATGATATAGTATTGTATAGTATAGTGTAGTATAATATAATAAGCATGCTGATAAAAACTCTATATTAATTAGATTTAATATATTATGTTAGATATTATATTAACACCCTACTCAAATTCAAAACCAAAACACCACACTTAAAACATCTAAAAGGTGTTTTAAAATAAGTGGTGTGTTTTTTGTTTGGGGATAATTTAGCTCAAAAAACACCATGGTTTTCAAACGCATGGTGTTTTGCTTTTAGCAAAAACACTATTTTATCCAAACGAATCCTTGGATTACGTTTTCCGGTAGATGTAATTTCCAAATTTGTCTTTTTCATAATTGTTTAAAGCTTTGTAATGTGTGGGACATTTGTTGTAATTTGTTGAGTTTGTGACGCTCGGAGACTGAACGCCAACAAATGGGACCAAAAGGATCCCGTTTCTTAAGAACAGAAATACATAGATAATAATAGGGAGCAAGACCCTAGTTTCCCTTGCGAAGAAGAATAATTTCACTACCCACCTGTTATGATCTGTCTCGAAAGCGACGACAAGAGAGACAAATCAAAACAAATCGGAGGAGAGGTCGGAGGCTAATTAAATATGGAGACCCGCGTATCAAGGTTGGAGATAACAATCGCATGGGAGCTTGCGATGTAGCAAGGTGCTGGAAAATTCAATTCCGCAGCAGAAAGGGGCGAGGAAAGGTGTCGTTTTCAGGGCAGCTGTATTCTCAAGCTCTCGCATCTTTCTCTCTGAGACATGTCATGTGTCTTGAATTATTAACACGGTTCTCTTGTCATCTCTCTCACTTCATATTTTAGATTGTCGGTGGTGGAAGTTTCTAGTCGTACGTAGCTTCATCATTCTACTGGCTGCTGACCTCTTTCAGTCAAAACTGGAGTTTTCCTCCTCGAATGTTTTAAGGTACGGAAACAGCTGCCGCTTTCCTACAGAAATGTTGAATTCATTTGGAGAACCATTTTTACTCCTGGTCATGTCCGGAGCCTGGGCATGTTGAAGCTAGCTGTTGCGATGAGCTCTTTGAAAGAATTTAATTTTTAACTAGTAGTTAATGAGGCAGAATTCTTGGTTGATATTTGCATATCTGCTATTTTTGAATGCAAAGGATATGAGTTTGATAGCCTACAATGTAGTTGCAATGTGACGGGAACGTTGCTACTGAAGTTAAACTGTTTGTATCAAATTTAAAATTTTACAAGTTGAAGTTGTGGCTACTTTGTTCTACTTGTAATTTTTCAGTTGTAACTTGTTACGTTAAATAATATTCTTTTTTAAAGTGGGAGTTCCGAATTTTTTTCAGGGCCGTCTCAAGCATTTTTGAGGCTCTAGGCAGAGAAAAATATTTAGGGCCTTAACATTCAAATTTTTAAATATTAGTTTTTAAAAAATAAATTTTATATAAAATTTAATTTTCTAGCTTTTTGAGATGCAAAATTACTAATTAAATTTTATAATCAAGCTTTAATATTCAATTGATAAAATTGTCAAATTATTTAATCTCTTGAGACATTGTTGAACATAAATAAGATTTTATTAATAAAAAGATATAAAATAAAAAAAATAAAAACACAAAATACAGAACATATCCGTGAGCTATATGTGTGTGTGTGTGAGGAGAATGAATGTAAATTAATTAAAATAAATAAAAACCAACAAGCTTACGTTTTATTTTGGGGCCTTCTGGATTAGAATTACAATTATGTATGTTGAGTATCAAAGATTAAACAAATATGAAAGATGAGTGAATGAGAAGAAAATAAAGGAAGTTAGCAAGAGAAAAAACGCATAAACTATGCATAAATAAGAATGGGTATTTAATATGTGCTTTTCTCTTTTTTTACTGTTACAATCTAATTAATTATAGAAATAAAATATAAAAAGTTACAATTAAACTTTATTAGTGTTCTTTTCCAAAGATAAAGATAATTATATATAATTATAGCAATAAATGATCAATTAAAGATAATTGATAATTTAGAATCCTTACAATAGTCAACTTCTTATATTTCCAAAATAAATTAATAATTATATTTTATATATATATAGAAAATATATTTTTTGGGGCCCCAATAAAATAGGGGCCCTAGGCATATGCCTTAGTGGCCTATGCCTTCAGCCGGCCCTGATTTTTTTTCCTTAATTAGTTTTACTCCTTTTAATTTTAATATTAAGATTCTTTTTCTAATTATGATTAATTGCCAACTAAAGCTGTTAAGTCAAATTTGAACTTTTGAATTAAAGCTCTCTCAATTTAACTGCTAGTTAATAAAAAAACTGATTTAATTAGAATTGGTTGTCAACTAAAGAGAAGAGATTCTCTACATCCTACATTATAGAGAATGCCTATAATTATTTAGGTTGATGAGATGCCCCATCTCAAAATTAAAGAGTGACTGATGGGGGGGGGGTTATTTTAATGATGTCCATTTGTTGATAGGGGGGGTTATTTTAATGGTGTCCATTTGTTGATAGTTTAGATTGATTCTATTACTGAAGTAGATAATAAATGACTTATTTTCTTTAGCGTTTTCTAGCAAATGAGAAGTTTTTTTATTTTCTCTTGCCTTTTTTTATTACTTATTATCGTCGTAATATGTTATTTTTCTATCCAGGATCAGGAGAAAGGCTAAGGAAAAAATCAGATACATGAGATGTAGGCCAAATCATTTTGCGCTTGCCGGAAAATAGTTGGTGAAGTGCTTAACATTTTTTATAGCTATCTGATTTTTTCTGTTCAAATTTTTTCTGTTAAAAGAAATCTTTCAACGCGATGTACAAATTATACAGGAAGAGCCAGGATCCTGATTCTATGGAATCCCAATATTCTGGAAGTTAATGTGGATAGTCTCTCTGCCCAGCATATAACCTGTAAAGTAAAATCTTTGGATGGTAGATTGGATTGCCTAATTACCTCTATATATGGCTATAATCATCTGGAGGGGAGGAAAAATCTCTGGCAAGAACTAAGTCAAATTCATCAAAGTGTTGGGAGTATACCTTGGATCCTTTGTGGTGATTTTAACACCATAATTGACAATGAAGAAAAACTAGGAGGTGCTGTGGTCTCTGATGCAGAAACAACTGATTTCAAGGATTTTATAGACACATGTCAACTCTCCCATATGAAAACTGAAGGTTGTTTTTTCACATGGAACAACAAACAAGACTGAATCTCCAGAGTCTGGTCTAGACTTGACAGAGCCTTGATAAATGATTCTTGGTTAAACTTTTATAATTCTAGTCATGTTGAGTTTCTTCTTCCAAACTGTTCCGATCATTCTCCAGCTTTGGTATCAATTTATGACAGTGGTGGACAGGGGAAAAAACCCTTCAAGTTTTTTAAAATGTGGACAAAGCATGAGAGTTACATGCACATTGTCTCCTCTGTTTGGCAAAGCTCAATTTCAGGATACACAATGTATTCTGTAGTAAAAAAAAACTGAAGCTTCTGAAAATTGCACTGAAGGATCTTAACAAGAGGAATTTTCACAATATCAGTGAACAGGTGATTAGAGAAAAAATGAATTTGGATATTATGCAAAGCAATCTTCAAATGGATCCTCTAAATTCAGATTTGATAAACCAGAAAAAAATATGCATAGCTCAATATAATAAGCTACTGGAATGTGAGATGTCTTTCTATCATCAGAAAGCTAGAATTCAATGGAATGTGAAAGGGGATAGATGCACTAGTTTTTTCCACTCTGCTATCAAAGCAAAAAGACATCAGAATAGAATTATGGTGCTGTACAACAGTGCAGGTAAAAGAATCACTGAAGGGAATGATATTATCAATGAGTTGGTTACTTTTTACAAAACTCTTTTGGGTACAACCTCCCTTACATCAAAACCTGATCTCAATGTTCTTCACTGTGGTCCTTGCCTAAACAATGCACAAGCTGATACTCTATCTACTCCAGTTTCCAGGGAAGAAATCAGAACTGCAGTCCACTCTATGTCAGAAAACAAAGCTCCTGGTCCTGATGGATATAGTATGTCCTTCTACAAATCTGCATGGAGTGTTATTGGGGATGACATTTCTCTAGCAATTGAAGAATTCTTCAAAACTGGTAAGCTCTTAAGTGCAGTTAATGCTACAGCCATCACATTGATTCCAAAAGTGACCTGTCCAAAGACTCCATCTGATTTTAGACCAATTGCTTGTTGCAACTGCATCTACAAAATTATCTCTAAAATTCTTGCTAACAGGATTAAGCCTATTATGAGGTATCTAGTAAATGAGGCACAAAGTGCCTTTGTGAAAGGAAGACAAATCACAAGCAATATTCTTCTTGCTCATGAGTTAGTTAAGAATTACAATCGGAAACACATCTCCCCCAGGGTCATGTTAAGTATTGATATTAAAAAGGCCTTTGATACTATTAATTGGGGTTTTCTAAAGGATATGTTAAAAGGACTTGGGTTTCCAGTTAAGATGATAAACTGGATCATGGCTTGTATATCCTCTCCCAATTACTCTATTTCACTTAATGGCTCACTCCATGGCTACTTCAAGGGAGAAAGAGGGTTAAGACAAGGTGATCCCTTATCTCCTTATTTGTTCATTTTGGGGATGGAGTACTTATCCAGAAATCTGTCAAAGCTTAAAGATGACAGATCTTTTAAATTTCACCCTAGGTGTGGTGAGCTTAAGATTACACACCTTATCTTTGCTGATGATCTATTGATCTTTTCTAAAGGAGATATTCTTTCAGTGAGCAAGCTCTTCAATTGTTTCAGAGATTTCAGCAATGTCTCAGGTCTGGAAGCAAATGTTGATAAATGCAATATCTTTTACGGAGGAGTTGATGACAACTTTAAAAATACTGTCAGCAACATATTGAATTTCCCTGAGGGTACATTGCCTATAAAATATCTTGGTGTCCCTATGATATGTAAGAGGTTGTCTTTTGCGGATTGCTCTCCTCTCCTAAATAAAGTTTTTGATCAATTTCAGGCCTGTATGAAAAATAGAGGGCTGTCTTATGCAGGAAGATTACAAATTATCAAGAGTATAATGCTCGGTATTCAAATTTACTGGACATCTAATTCCCTCTTACCAGTGAGAGTTCTTAAAAAGCTTGATGAGATGTGCAGGAAATTCTTGTGGGGTAGTTCTGAGCAGGCTCAAAAATGTCCTCTCATTTCTTGGGAAAGAGTTTGCCTGAGCAAGAAAAATGGTGGTCTGGGTATATTTTCAGTTCAAATCTGGAATTTTGCTTCTATTTTGAGAACCCTTTGGCACATTCATATTAATAAGGAAAGCTTGTGGATAAAGTGGATCCATAGTACATATTTAAAGCAATGTGATGTCTGGTCAGTTCAAGGAAAAAATGGGAACTCTTGGCTATGGAAACAGATGCTGAAGACTAGAGATAATGCTCTAAGGATTTTTAATGGATCTGATAACCTGAAGCTACTCATCCAATCCTGTTGTAGGGATTCAGTTGTAAGTATATCAGCTCTCTATACTGCTCTTTCCCCTGTTTCAACTTCATTACCTTGGCACAATACAATATGGGAGACCACCAATACCCCTATGCATTCGTTCATCAGCTGGTTGGCTATCCAAAATAGATTGCTAACTCAAAACAGACTCAGCAATTGGGGGGTTGTATCCAATAATAGCAGCTGCTTATGCTGCACTTCCGGACATGAAAGTAGGGATCATCTCTGTTTTGATTGCCCTTTTTCGATGAGTATTTGGTCTAAGGTCATGGAATGGTTAAAATTCAAGTGGAGGTCATGTGTATAGGATCAAATAAGTGACTGGTACTGCTTCAGGTTGAGAGGAAGGGGTTTCAAATAGAAAATCAAAAGAATGGCCCTCACCACTTCAATTTACAGCATATGGATAGAGAGGAATGCCAGAATTTTCAAATCAAAGCACAAGTCAGCTGATCAGGTTTTCAAGGAGATCAAGTTTAGCATTTTTTCTAGCATACTCAATGGCCCTTTCTCGGAAGCTGACAGAGCATGGTTATGTTCTGTGTGATTTGAGTTTGTTATACACTGTGCACATTGTGCACGTTTGGTAGAGATGAGCTTATTGATGCATGTGCATAATGAACCAGTTGCTGAAAGCTTGAAGCCCCTCCCTGTAGATAATTTTGCTTTTCTGTGCGGTTATGTGCACTTTGGTTGTGTACAGGACTATCTGATTAAGTTCATGATAATCTGGTTCAGTTAATACTGCTGGTAGTATTCTTGATTGCCTTGTCCAGATTAAGTATAGGGACCATAAAGAGAAGAAGATGAAGATGCTACTGTGAGTTTGGTCCAAAAGACAAATCTGAAGCTAGGCACAGTGGTTTTTGTAACTGTTTCTTAGCTTTGTTATAGCTAGGTCTTGAGCTTTAGCTGTAGATTTTGATTTGTTATCTCAACTACATGTTCTTGAGATTCTTGATGTACAAAAAACTTTACATATTGGTGATGAATAAAATTTTTTCATTTACCAAAAAAAAACGCGATGTACATATATGAATCAAGATATTCACCATATGTATTTCACATGAATTTCACCTATCAAATTGAAAGTATGAGTTCTGCTTATAATTTCAAAATATTAAAGTTTTTAATATATAATATTTCTTTATTATAAAAAGTTAATTCTTTTTAAATTTTCAATATTTTAGTAAAAAATACAAAAAATTTCTGTAAACAATTATTTTTAAATCATGTTTTATGAGAAAATATTTTCTATAAAAATTGGGTTTTGATTTTTTTCTAGATAAACGTGTTTTAAAAAAATTTAATTCCATTTAATACCATTTCATTATTTTAATGCATTTTTATATTTTAAAATTTATATTAATTATAATGCTTTTTACGAGTTTCTAATATTTTTAAAATATGACTTAGAGATTTTGAATTTCTTTATAAATTTAGACTTATTTCATGTATAGTGCAACTACGACTTAGGCTCAATTTTGTGTAAGTCGTGAGTTACAACTAGAGGGGTATTTGTAAGTGTAGTAGCAACTACAATATCTAATTGCAATGAAGAAAATTCTTATTACTGGATGGAAATGATTCCACAGCAACTACTCCAGCTTCAAGCTACCAAATGTCTGTAAAAAGTTGATTGCATATCTTATCACATTTTAGCTTGCATATATCAAACTAGATTTGGTTATTGCTTTCACCAATAATTTGTCCTACTATTACACTTGCTTGTTTGTTGTTACCTAGTCCATGTGTAAATAAGGAATTTTATGGTACAAGCTAGTATCAGAGTGAGCTTCGTTCATTACTCTATCAAGATCAAGATGGCATCACCAACTGCGAAGATAAATAAGTTCCAGGAAGAATAATTTTGGTATTTGGTGTATAAAGATGTATGCTTTGTTGGAGTAAAAAGGAGTCTGGTCTCTAATAACAAGAAAGAAGCCAGAAAAGATAGAGAAACCTCTTTAATTATTAAGCCTCTCTGATGAGATCATCGCTGAAGTATAAGTCGATAAAACTAATAAAGATTTATGGGCAAAGTTGGAGAAATTTTATATGACAAATTCTTCACCAACAATATATAACTGAAATGAAGCAAGAAGATACCTTGAAGGATCATCTTGACAAATTGAATATATTTGATGGATTTAGAAGACATGAATGAGAAGGTTGAAGATTGTGATGGCCTCTTATTCTACTTTGCTCTCTAAACTATCCTATGAGAACTTTTGAAATTTTTTCTCGTTGGTAAAGATATCAAAACTTTGGAAGAAGCCATATCTGGATTACACATCGATGAGAATTCTAAGGAGGTTGAAGTATTTATTTCTTGTTGGGACAACAACATGTATTATAGCTAAAGTATTTTTTATTTGAAATTTATGAAGAGGGATTCCTCAAAACTCGATGATGCGAAATCTGAGAAGGAGGTGGTCCCAGATTATCGTCAAATGTAATTGCTCACATGCGACACTCTTCATTCTGGTGAGTATATAGCTTTGGGTTTTACCATCAAAGTGATGGAAAAAGGGAGATTGCCTTCCATTACCATACTTTGTTGATAGGAACTTTGAAGAAGTGTTAGGTAGGGTTATTGTCAGTACCAACTGCAACAGATAGATGTTGCAGCTTCTGGTCCTAATGAGTTCACAAAAAAGCTATAGCTAGAATATTTTTGGTCAAGACTCCTTGAAGGGGCTTCTCAGGACTTGTTGATGCAGAATACACAAGAAGAGTATCTATGGTTTTCTAGATTCTATTGATTGGGACTATCTAAGATTGCATTGCCAGAGGTTTAATATTAACTTGACAAAATATGAGTTTTCCTCTAAAGTTTGTTTTTCGAGATGATGGGGGTTAGAGGGTCTACCCCAAACTTTGTTGATCGAGACTATAGAGAGTATGACGTGCAATAAGTCACCATTTTCCTATGCCTATGACTCAAACTCCAAGTGATTGTTGTCACATATGTTTCTTGAGGTTTAATGTTAACGTAGCCATGAAGGGAGTTTTGAGTGTTTAGTTCAGACTCTTTGGATAGGACTTCGAAGGATTTATTAGCCTGAACCTCTTAGAGTGAATGTTTTTATAAAGTTGGCTTGATTAGACTTTGTAATCTTGATGCAAAATCAAAGTTGGCTTGATTAGACTTTGCAATCTCGATGCAAAAAATCATCAGACGTTTAATATTAACATGTTGAGTGAGTCCTTGTTTAATCTACTAAGGGTAGTTTGATGGCTGAAGCAATTTGAGCTACGGGGTGTCTTGGCTCAAACTCGTTAGAGGTATATTATTAATATAACAAATTGAGCTTCATTTGGGGGCCGTGTAAACCCTCACGATTCTTGTTTGAACAAGATCTTACCTCCATGTAAATGGCTAGGACTCTTGGTCAGAAGTGATTGTTAACATGATTTTTGTCTATGGTTCACATTTTTCGTATGATGGGAGTGCAATTCCATTTTGATTGGGGTGCTTTAACATTTAGGGCTCCATGAGAAGGCTCTTAGGGTTCGTAGTTGTGAAATTTGAGTAGGAGGTAGTTGTAGTCCTCTAATGTCCATTAATTAGGACTATTAGAATATGAAGGTTATATTGTCAGAGGCCACATTATCGTGGTCTATGTCATTAGAGGCCATATCATCAGAGGTTTGATATTGACAAAATAAAGATCATGCTTTTCACGTTCATTGAGAAATCAGAGCTATGCATCATCGGTAGTTGTAAGACCCAAAAATTTTGGGATAATATGTGATAATTTGAATTAGTATGTGATTAATTATGATAAGTGGATATTTAGCATGATAAATTTCATTAAATGATGTTTGAGTAAGACATCAAGTGATCGATTTAAGACCAAACAAGTTCATATATGTGAGAGAAACAAGCCAAAACATGCACGAACGCGAAACATGCACAAACAGTCTCAAAACATGCACAAACAGTCTGATTGTAACTTTAATAGTCGACTACTACTCTAGTCGACTAGTAAGGTGATTAGTCGACTAGAATAGTAGTCGACTAGTCTGGCTGATTCTCCAGTTTCCTTTTCAATTTTGGGTCTGTTTGGGTTATTTCAGGTTTGCCTCCATATAAACTCATATTTTTCATGAAAATTTAGTTCTTTTTATCGGAGTGTCAAACCCTAGCAGCCACCTTCTCCTCCTCTAAACCCTAGATCAATTTTGTGAGAGTTCAAGAGCTTTTTGAAATGAGATTTCCATTTGGATTTGGCATGTGGCTTAGGGATCTAACTTGGTTTTGCATCCTTTAAGTTTTCAACAAGTCTTCAGACGAGTTTCATCTTTGCTAACCTTACTCCCACGTTTTTAATTGTTTTATTGAGTTTTAATATGGATTTATTGGGTCCAATCAACTATTTTGAATATAAAAATAGTTCTTTTATAATATATGAGTTAAAGGTCCAATCTTTTTGTGTTTAAAAGTTTATGAACGAATAGTCAGAGGTAAATTAAGATCTAAAGCTAATTAAACATGTGATTTATCTAAGTTTTGATGATTCTATCGACGTTTTGTTATTTTCGTGCATGTTTAGAGATTACATGTAATATTTAATACTATAATTCTTGATTCATGTGTTAGATTAACTTCAGAGATGTTAATCAAGATATTAAAATGTCTTATACATGTTTTACAGCAAATTAAACAAGTTAGAATCATAAAAACCTTAAAACCTGAGAAACAGAATCTATTTAACACAGAGTAGTTGACTAATATCAGGAGTAGTCGACTACTCCTTTCCTAATGCGACTTACATAAGTGTTTTTCATAGAAGAGTAGTCGATTAATGTTTGTATTAGTCGACTACTCACACTTAGTCTAGTTTTTATAGTTTCTGGATGGGCTCATACTAGTCGACTACTTAGCGTAGTAGTCGACTACTAAGACCTATTTTTTTGAATTTGTGCATGTGCATGCTTTGAGTCATATTCATTTGATTCAAGGGATTTTCTCGATCAACCCAAATTGTATTATGATGTTTGTGAGCTGTTTAACACCTGAGATGTCTGCGGACATGAGATATTGGATGCGCACATCGAGATACGTGCACGAACACTTGAATACATTTTCCTAAATGAGTTTACATGAATAGTGGAGATGTATGACACATGTACATGTTAAGTTGATAGTGTTGGAATAACACACACATAATGCATGATTCATCAGTTGTGGATGCTCAATGTGGATGTTTTCCCGTAATGAGACCTTGGCTGAACCACACTACGAGTATTTGGACGTTTTTCCCGTAATGAGACCTTGGCGGTAACAATACTTGAAGATGATCGGGGTATTTTTCGGGTTAGGCTAATATGCCTATACTCTACGGTACGATCATCTGGATGCATTACCTGGAATAGGGGAGATAAAACCTATTGTCATAGAAATCTGCATGATATTGTGAGAACCTTACAAGAGTATCGTTATGTGATAAAGACACATATACACAGTTATAGTTTCCTCCCATGTTAGAATACCCAAGAGTAGGGTGCACATTGGATACATGGCATATATGGTATAGTCTGTTGTGATGTTTGAGCTAGATGATATTTCCTTTTGATTGCGGTAACTACTTGAGGGTAGTTTGAGATGCGACATTGGCTCTATATGGTTGAGGTTTGGAGTTGTTCTACTTTCTTTCATGTACTGTTTGCATTCATAAGATTGGAATTGATATTTAGCGACTCATAATTTGAGACATGGTATATACATAAGGGTTTTCTTGTTTGGATTATTTCGCTCGACGTACTAATTCTCGTGTTGTGAGTTTCTAAATACCTATCTCCATTTAGAATTATATGAATAATTTTATATCTATATGTATTAAATAGTATTTTCTTATAAACTCCTACCCATCTCCCTAGGAGCGGTGGAGATAATCTTGCTAGCGCTTTGACGCTCATTGTTTTCTTTATTTTTAGGCAGCGAGTCATGCGCACAGAGAGTTGTAGGTTGATGGAGTTTCATCTTAGCTTCCATCTAATATTTTGTATTTGTAGTTATTTACAGAGCTTCATAGTAGTTGTTTACTTTCAGACTTTAGAGATTGTGTTTTTATATTGTAGAGGCTGAGTGCCTTAGAGAGATTTTATTTGACTATTATGATGAGACACACTATATTTATTTCATTTTCAGAGATATTTTATTTATTTTTAGTTGGGCCCTAATAATGTTGGTCATATGTACACTTCTCCTGTGATTACTCTGTTCCATCGTTCTATTTCATTATTATTACTTGTTTGTACCTTCACCTGTTTGTTGATTCCACTAGAGAGATAGTAACTGTGATGGTGAAACATGCTATTGCACGGTGTTAGTGCATGGTAGGTTTGACCTTCCGGGATTCACCTTGGACTGCAGCCTTGTGTGAACCCTGAGGCGTCACAGTAGTATTCTTTGTATGCATTGCTTAGGGTCCCAGCTGAAGATGTCATTGAGAAGATAGAAGAGAATAGGAATCTCATGTGTGAGTTAGCCTGTCATGAAGATGAGCTTCGTAGATGAGCCGGGCAAGAAACTGAGGAATCCGTGAAGGCTTGTATAGCTTTTAGGGAAAGACTATTGAAAGCTTTTGTAGACCTGTGAGGGGGGAAATAAGTGAGGACCATACCCATCCTTTACTTCCCTAAGTGTGTCGATTCTCCCCTTTATTGCAAAAATTTGAATTGGTCAATAAAATTCTCTTTTCCTAGCGACAATTTTTCTAAGTGGTTTGGATGCTCACTTAAGCATCTAGATTAGGGGCTAGTTAAACTTAACTGCAATGAATTAAATTTAACTAACCTAATTTATCTTGGAAGATTTTGTGGTACCTTGGCACAGATCCGTTGGAGGTCTATTGTTAGCATAATTAATTGAGCTCTCTTTAAGGCCTTCGTAAACCCTTGTGAGTCTTGTTTGAACAAGAACTTGCATTTGCATCAACTGTTGGGAATATGAGCTGTTTAGACAAAAAATTAACACGAATTAAGTTTTAAACAGTTAATAGAAATTAGATAAAAACAGATAACTGTTATAACTCAGAAATGAATTTCAAATGAAAGTAATAAAAAGTTAGAAATACGGTCTGATGGTCGAGGCGTGCAAACACTATCCCAAGAATCTAATTTCCCCCTCTCGTACAGGGCTACGCGGCAAAAGTTCCTGGAGATACAACGACCCTCGGTCAGGCGACCTCCTTCTCGTCGGCACGAGCTTCAAGAAGGCTTTGTGAATTCTTCTAGACTTTCAGGGGACCAGCAAATCGTAATAACATAGCAGAGAAGAAGAAGAAGTTGTTGAATTTTCACTGTATAAAACTATTTGGGTTTAGGTCCTTTTATAGGGGTAAACAGCCGTTATACATAAACCCGCAGTTAATACGTTTTTAATCACGTTAATAAAACTTAGCCGTTATGAAATTAAAACATTTCCGTTACATAATAAATTCACAAAATATTTATCACGTTTTTAATCACACTAATAAATCTTTGCCGTTACAAAATATTTCTGTTATAAAATAAATCACGTTTTTAATCATGTTATAAATGTTAATCATGGTTTTTAATTAGCAAAAATAAAAATAAAAATGTAGCAGATTAAGGGCCCATTAATCCGGAGCTGCATTCGTGTCCTCAGGTCTCGTGGGCGCGCGCCACCCGACCCGAGCCTAAGCTCAGCCCGGCCGGCGCGCGCATGTGTGGTGTGGAGCATAACCTTTATTTTCTTCTAGGCAAAAGAGAGAAAGGGAAGGCTTATAAAGACCCTTCCTTCCTATTCCATTTCCTATGTGGGACTAAACTTTCCCACTACAATGTCAAGTTTTAAGTTATCTTTATTATAACTCCAACATCAACGACTAAGACTCTTAGTCAATATGACTATTAACATGACCTTTAGGATATTGTTGCTACTCTTGGCTATGGTAAGAATGGTGTGAGTTGCAGTTGGAGCATTTTTTATTCACACTCCATGTAGGGGTTTCTTGGTGTTCGTTAATATGGAACTCATGTCGGTTGTCGGTAGCTTGCGGTCAAATATGTCGTATTAACATACTTCATGCTTTGCCTGAGACTAGAGTACATTGATTGGAACTCCTCAGGATTTGTTCTAAACAACTATTTTCATCAAGGCTTGTGACAATGAGATAACTATTCCTCAAATTTTGTTGGATTGGGATGACAAAAAATTGTTAAAATCCATTGGTCAGAGGTGTATTGTTAACTTGCTGAGAGGAGACTCTTTCTGAATCTATTGATTGGAACATGAGTGGTTGAAGGTTCTTAGCCAGAGATATATTAATAACTTAGAGAATGAGGTTTGAAGTGTTTGACTTCTAATTATGGTGATATATTGTTGCTATTAGAGTACGTTTAATTTGGACTTCGCATGAGGAAATTCTCACTGAGGTTCGTTGATGTGGAACCTGGGAGGTTGACAGTTATTAATAGCTTGTGGTTAGGGGTATTATTAACATGCCGCATGTTGGGGTTAGCGTATTTTGATCTAAACTTCTTGAGCATGTGTTGAGCTGTAACCATTAATATTTGTCATCATAGTGATCACTGGTCCACTGATAATCACATCTTTCGGACTTTTATACCTCATTATCTATTTTATTTAAATAAGTATACCGCTAATAACGTGTTTTTCTCTTGATTTACAAGAAATAATAAATTAATGAATAAGAGCCCAAAAAATCAAATTCTCATATTTTTTCATCACTTATTAAAGCCGAATATTAAGCCAAGGAGAGGCCCACAAAAGCCTAACGATTCAAGAAAAAAATTGAGTCAACAAGTAACTAAGGAATCAATTTTATTAGGAACCAGTCATTTCACCAATTGATTGGACTATCGGTCATAACAAATGTGCTAACCGATTGGCCAACTGATTGGTTCATAACAAAAATAGTAATCGGCTGAGATTTATTTTTTGGAGCCCAAGGCTAATCAAATGACTCTTGTGTATAGTAGTAGACTATAAATAAGTGTAGAGGATGAGGGATATGAGTGTGAAAAAATTTTGTTAACTTTTTTGGGAGAGGATGACCTTTAATTAGATCTTCCGATTTATAAATTTTTTAAGTTTGCAATAAATAAGTTTTTTTTCTCTTTTTTAATTTTATTTCTTTTTCTTTGCTGATGAAGATAAATATTTACTTTCAAGGGGCCAAGCCCTTGCAAGATAAGTTTTTATTTTTTTTCTCTTTTGTTTTTTATTTTAGAAAATCATGTTTTAGGATTTTATTTTCTTTCTATTTTTATGTTGGTAGCTTAGATTTATTTCATGCATTGTAGTATAGATTTCATGCTCTTTATTATTTTGTTGCTTTGTAGAATTTATTTTCTTTTATAGTATAGATTTACTTTTATAGACTTCCTATATGCGCATGGT
>BQKN01066292.1:808298-860423 GCA_022839385.1 Asparagus kiusianus
ATTTGTTTCATATCTATACATGCAAATAAACATGATTTCATTGATGGATTAAAGATGTTTATTTGAAAAATTATGTGTTTATGGATTAAAGACTTGTTTACAATATTTTATATCATTTCCTAAGTCTATTAATCCATTCAAAAGGATTTGCAAACTTGTTTGAAATTGTTTTTATCAAAATCAAGTATTGATGATTTTGTATTCTTAAATAGTTTACAAAATAATTTATATTTAATAAATGGGAAAATTAACTTTAAAAATTCTTTTTGTAACATGTTCTATTACATGTTTATAATCATTTTCCAAAATTTTATTATTTTTGGAGTTGATTTACTATACAGAATTGATTTTACAGAATCAAGCGTTTCAGCAGTTTTTAGAATCTAGAATATCTATTTTAAAATATTTATTTCTCACAAATGGGGAGTGTTATTTCAGAAATTATTTGTCTAATATGTTTATATACATATATAGAAACATCCCACAACATTTCATGATTTTTGGAGTTGATTTACTGTTTTTAATTGATTTTACAAAGTCAGATACACAAATTTTCAGAATGCTGGATTTTGGGGTATTTTGGTCTTTTCAGCCTGTAACGGCTAGTTTTTGATATTATCGGTTTTTTAGGGTTTGTGGCTGCTTTAAGAGGCTATAAAAAGCCCTAAACTTTCATTGTTTCTCATGAACGTTTAAGAGAGTTTTAAAACAGTTTTACAAGTTTGTGAGAGTTTGTTTCAAGTTTTGAAGATTGTTTTAGTTTATGCAAAAAGAGGTTTACAAGAGGAGGAGATTATTTATTTGGTGTTTGGGCTTCAATCTTATTTTCTCTCGCTCTTGATTCTTAGAGAAGTTTTTCTAAACTTATCTTCTAGCTTATTTATATTTTGATTCATACATATTTGTGCTAGATTGATTTAAGTTTAGTTATTGTTATCTCTTATTGATTACACACACCCACTTGAGCCTAAGTATTTTCATACATAGCATATTTAGGGTTGTGAGATTATATTCTTTGAGAGTGAGATTACATAGAGTTCTCATCCATTATAGAGAACAAATCTTGTTGTTGAGCCTAATTGTGAGATACATTTTGTAATACACTTGTACACCGAGAAGAGTGTGTGGTGAGAGACGGGGTCGTCCTAAGAGTAGTAGGGTAGATGGTAATACCTAGAGGTAGGTTGTAATTCCTAACACTTGAGGGTGACATGAGCTAGAGACTAACACTTGAGAGGGTGTAAAGTGTGATTGTAAGAGTGTTGATTGTAAAGTTTTTGGTGAACTAGAAAACCGAGTGTGAGGTGTAAATGTTATTCGGGTGAGCATAGAAAACCCGATTGTGATAGTGGAGATCTCCTCGAGGTGAGGAGTGGGGACGTGGGTCATGAGGACCGAACCTCGTGAACATATCGTTTGTTTGTGATTGTATTGGCGCGCTTATTTTTTGTGTTTATCATTATATCGCCTTTGTCAATTGCTCATTGTTTATATTGCCCACTATATTATTTATCTTGTTTATAATTATTTCACCATTGTGTTAGTTTATATATCCTTGCATATATTTCACCATATACCTCTTTGCTAGGATATATATCTCTTTATTCATATCACTTATCCCTGCATATATCTTGTTGTATATCATACTTGCTAGGATAATTTGTTAATAAGTTTTACTTGGCATTTAAATTGGATTAGATTAGTATAAACCCTATTCACCCCCCCCCCCCCCTCTCTAGGGTTCTTTCCCAGTGGCATTAGGGTCTAACAGATAGGTCAGAAAGATCAAACATAGCCAGATGCCACATTCATAATTGATGGGTCTATAGCGGCATGATGATGCCTATGGCCTCGTGATGCTCCTTACTTGTGGATAATGCTGGCGAGGATCCGTAAAGCGAGTTTGCTTATGAGGCTGAGGAGACACATATTCAATATAGCTCTATGATGACTAGCTGGCACGGTGTGCATGGGTGTTGAGGGGACCAACGGCTGCCTTGCTAGTGGTGGATGAGCGGTCGAGGGTTGACTGCTGAATATGGTGGAGCCAACGATGAGGAAGGTTGTTAAGGATGAATTCAGTTGAGAAGTCTGTTGGTAGACACTTCAAACTATTGCTAGAAGTATTGGGTGATGTGCTGAGCAGATTCTTCCAGCTGATCTTGAGTAATATAGTCAGCATGTGGTTCTTTAGGACCGGATTGACAACCCTACATTCAGAACTAGATATCATGATTGAAGAAGAAAGAAGGCCCCACAGTAGACACCAAACTATTGATGTCAGTTATCAAATAGGGGGGTTATCTAAGAGTTTGTGGAGGGATTAGGGCCCTTTAACTCCTCCTAATAAATGGTTCTGGGACTTGCTATTCTTCCTTGCACATGAAAGAACTCGTCAGAGGGTGGAGTTAGGTTCTCTGGTTGTTCCTCTGATGATCAAGTTAGAAGGTCATCTGGAGTGGGAAAGTATAAAGTTTGCTCTTAGTTATGTTAAAAAACTAAAGAGAGTTACATCATGTAGTGCCACTCCTTTTATAGCGGATCTGAGAGGCAAAAAAGTAACTTGGGTCGAGTCGAGCTAGGTAGTTGAGTTGGTAAACATGTGCTACGTGTCAGTTGTTGAAGAAATTGAGCCACCTAGTCATTTATTATAGGAATGATAGTAGGTGCTTGGTGCTGACTAGGTCCGATAAGTCATAAAGGGTAATTCATAAATCCTATATAAAGTTAACTAGTGAATTCAATTCTAGATTCAGCTTTCTTAAGTTTAAAAACATGATTTGGAAAACTTTCATGTTCAAAACCAGGAGGTTATTCTACAAAAACTTCTTCTTTTATAAAACCATTTAGAAGAGCACTTTTAACATCCATTTGAAATAGTTTAAAATTCATACAACATGCATATGCAAGTAAAATTCTAATTGATTCTAAACGAGTAACTGGTGTATAGGTTTTATCATAATCAGTACATTCTTCTTGATTATAACCTTGTGCAACTAATCTAGCTTTGTTTCTAACAACTTGACCAAATTCATCTAATTTGTTTCTAAATATCCATTTTGTTCTAATAATATATTTATTTTGAGGTCTAGGTATAAGATCCCAAACATTATTTCTAGTGAATTGGTTAAGTTCATCTTGCATAGCAATTATCCAAAATTCATCAAGTAAGGCTTCTTTTATATGTTTAGGTTCAATAATTGAAATAAAAGCTGTATGAGCAATTAAATTAAAATGAGATCTAGTAGTTACTTTATTAGAAATATTACCAATAATTAAATCATGTGGATGATTTTTAACTTCTACAAAATTCTTTGGTAGATCATTTTGTAAATTATCATCTTTTGAAGCATCTATCATTGGGGTATCATTTATATTGTCAACTAAATCATCATCATTGTTTAAAATAATAGGTTTTGAAAAATTCTCATCAAAAGAAACTTGCATAGGTTCTTCAATGACTAATGTTCTTTTGTTATATATTCTATATGTTTTGCTATGGTTAGAGTATCCAACAAATATTCCTTCGTCAGAGTTAGAATCAAATTTATCCAAGTTATCCTTTGTGTTTAAAATATAATATTTACAAGCAAAAACTTTGAAATAAGAAACTTTAGGAATTTATCATAAAATAATTCATAAGTTGTTTTCTTTAAAATAGGTCTTAATAAAACTCTATTTAGAATATAACATGTTGTAGAAACAACTTCTGCCCAAAAATATTTTCGTAAATTACTATCACATAACATAGTTCTAGCACATTCTTATAAAATTCTATTTTTTTCTACAACTCCATTTTGTAGAGCTGCTCGAGAAAAAGAAAAAGTATGAGAAATACCATGTTTACCACAAAAATTTGCAAATAATTCATTTTCAAATTCACCTCCATGGTCACTACGTATAGAAATAATAGAAAGAGATTTTTGATTTTGAATTCTTTTGCAAAATATAGAAAACTCATTAAACGCATCATTTTTATGTTTAAGAAATATTACCCATGTAAATCTTGAAAAATCATCTACAAGAACAAATGCATATCTACTTCTATTTAAAGATGCTACTCAAGAAGGACCAAAAAGATCGATATGAATTAATTCTAATGGTCTACTTGTAGAAATTATATTTTTAGATTTGAAAGAAGATTTCTGCATTTTTTTCTTGTTAACATGCATCACAAAAATTATCTTTAAAAGAAAGTTTAGGTAAACAATTTACAGAATCATTCTTAGAAATCTTAGAAATATGTTTAAAGTTAACATGTCCAAAACGTTTATGCCATAAAATAGAATCATTAGAAGATACAAGAAGGCAATGTTCATTAGAAATGTTATTCATAGATAACACATATATATTATTTTTTCTATGTCCTTTAAATAATATAGTAATCATATTAATATCATAAATTAAGCAAGATTCTTTTTCAAAAATAATTTCAAAACCTTTATCACAAAGTTGATTTATACTAAGTAAATTATATTTAAGACCATCAACTAATAAAATATTATCAATAATAGGTTTGTTTGGATTACTGATAGTTCTAATATCGATGACCTTTCCTTTGTTGTTATCTCCAAAAGTGACGGTACCACCATCCTTATTTTAAAAAGATGAAAATAATTATATGTTTCCAGTCATATGTTTGGAGCAACCGCTATCTAAAATCTATCTACCTTTCTTGGATACCTGAAATAATAAACATTTATAAATTTGGTACTCATGCCATGTTGGGTCCATGAAATTAGCCTTTAGGAAACTAAACCCTTGAAGAGGTTGATTTGCCTAAATAGTTAGTTGATAAACAAATATTTTTAATATAATCAGAAATATAAAAATTTTTATGTAAAGAAGTTAATTCTTTAGGCACCCAAATAGAAAAGAATTTTGATTTCTTTTTACATAAATCATCATTTCTATGTTCATGCAAATTACAAGAAGGTTTTACAAAAATCGTTTTCTTAGATATATTTCTATTAACTTGAAAACCTAAACCTTTTGTCTTTTTAGATTTTTTTTGAAAAAAAAGTATATTATTAAGATTTTCTTGACCTTTATTGAATTTACTAACATTCAAACATATATCATCATATTTTAATTTAATCAAAGAAATATCTTTATCTAAACTGTTAATGCGAATATTTAAATTATTACATTCTGATTTTAGATAAATGTTCTCATTAGATAAACATTAATTTTCTTGAAGCAAGGAATAATTTTCTTCTTTCAATTGAATTACTTGAGAGTTAGAATTTGTAGATGAATTAAAATCTGAAATTTCTTCAAGAAAATTATGTGAAGCCTTTAATCTCAAAAAAGTTTTATATAATTCATTAAAAGCATCTAAAAGTTCTTCATTGTCACTTACTTTATCTTGTGCTATAAAGAACATATGAGCACTTTCCTTTTCTTCAATTTCATCATCTGAAGATGAATCATCACTGTCATTCCAAGTAACCGCTATGGCTTTTCTTTTCTTGTTGTTTTGTATATTGTTGAAGTTATTGAAATAATCTGATTTTTACTTACTCTTCAACAATGGACAATCTTTCTTCATATGCCCTTGTTTATTACACTTGAAACAAAGTAAGTTATTTGAATTTGAACTTTTTGATTTGTACTTACCTTGTTTTATAAATTTTTGAAATTTGCGTGCAAACATGCTCATTTCTTCATCTTCATCGGAATCTTCTTTATCGGAAGAAGTATTGAATGCAAGCACTTTCTTGTTCTTTGTTTCATCATCATTCTTTCTATCTTTAATTTGAACTTCATAAGCCATGAGATTTCCGATAAGGTTCTCAACCGTAAGAGTTGATAAATTATTTGCTTCTTCGATTACGGTAACCTTCTTTTCCAAATGTGGAGTGAGTGATCGGAGTATTTTTCTTACCATCTCCACTTGAGTATATGTTTTTTCAAGATCAATGAGAGAATTTGTGGTGTCGGTGAATCTTGTGAACATTTCTCCAATTGTCTTGTTTTCCTTCATCTTAAATAATTCGAATCTGTATACAAGAACAAAAATTTTAGATTCTTTAACTTTATTTATACCTTCATGAGTTACCTCGAGTGTGTGTCAAATATCGTATGCAGATGTGGCCGTTGACACCCTATTGAACTCATTCTTGTCTAGTGCACAGAACAATACATTCATTGCTTTAGTATCCAAATTCGCACTATTTCTTTGTGAAGTAGTCCATTCTGAAAATGGAGTTGTCGGCTTCTCGTATTTTGCTTCCATAATGTTCCAAAGTTCGTAGCCAATTGATTGAAGGTAATTCTTTATTCGGCACTTCCAATAGTTGTAGTTCAATCCATCGAACATTTGTGGACGATTTGTAGAAAGACCTTCTTTGAATTGTGATAAATTTGATGATGCCATCTTTTACCTTGCTCTGATACCAAATGTAGGATCTGAAATAGATACACTAGAACACTAGAGGGGTGGTGAATAGTATTATTTTAAAATTTATGCAAAGTAGATAATAAATTACAACAAAGAATGACAACAATCTCAGAAAATCACAATCACAAACAAGAAATTTTATACTGGTTCTACCGATCCGCTGTACATCCAGTCCCCAAGCAAATCCCGCTTGAGATTTCCACTATAATTTTGAACCAAGTACAAAATTAAAACCAAATCTGATCAATTTGCAAGTCCCTGCAAATTACAACACCAATGGACAACACTTTGCCAATTTCACACCGATCTCTAGATCAAGAGATCAACCTCTCTCAAACCGAGAGAACTTTCTTTGAATCAAACAAGTCAATTCCTATAAGTCTTGATTTGTAGCGTTGTGTAGCAGTAGCTTAAAAATAATTTTAACTTATGGAAATTTGTCTAAATAATTTGTATTTTGAATAATAATCAAAGGCAATTTAAGAAAAGATCTTTTTCTCAATACTGAGCAAAATCTGAATTTTTAACTCTTGAAAATGCACAAAGATTGAAGCTTATGGGTAGAAAACCATGTGTCATTTTTCTGAACATATAACCTTTATATAGACCTTGAAAAGACAAATTTTTAAACTTTAAGAACGTTTAAAAACGGCTATAAACTGTTATTAATTCAAACTTTAAATTCTGGAAAAACTGTATCTGTAGTTTACTACAGGACAAAGTAGTTGACTTCACTGAGTCTCAACAGACTCTGTGAAGTCAGAAAATTTCTTACTAGTCGACTATAATGGTCATTAGTCGACTATACGGTAATCAGACATAAACTTGACAGAAACTTAAAACATAGATTTTGCCTTTAGTATTCGACTATAAAGTCGATTAGTCGACTATACTGTAAAATAACAGAAACTTAACTGAAACTTGAGAAATTATTTTTTGCCTCTTGTAGTCGACTATAAAGTATATTAGTCGACTACACTGTAAATTGACATAAACTTATATTTCAGTCATAGGATTGAGTAATCGACTACTATTCTAATTAGTCGATTAATAAGGGATAAAAATGATATGAATTAAATGTTTTGACAATCAATTATTAACTATAAACTCTAATGGTTAATATAGGGGATTTTTATAGTTAACCAACACACTAAGCATGTGTTAGTGTGTTCTAATTTCTATGTGTGTGTATGTGAGTGATCAAGGCTTGTAAAATATTTCTAAGTAAAGAAAATGTAAAAAATCACATTAATGTATAAGTTCTTCATCTTCTTTACTTTATAATGCCTTGAACTCATCTTGCACTTGTTTATATTTGATGTTGAAAGCTGCATATAAATGTTAGTGCATTTGTATAACACACATAGTAAAAATTGTTATCATCAAAATATATCGTGGAGACATGATATTCAACATCTTGCTCATGCATATGCAAGTCACCGGAGTTAACAGGGGGTGGTCTTATTACTGATCTGTGAAATTACCTGGTTTGTAAATACAATATGAGCCAGATGAAATCTCAATGCAGCTTTGAGAAGCTCATCTCTATAGTACTTGCCAAATGCCTGTGTGGGGGCCCAACTCTGAGGTCCTCTGTCTTTGAGCTACTGTCAGAGCTATCGGAAGCCCCATCATTCAAAAGGAGGCGTTTTCATCACAGAAGAGAAACGTTCAAGAATGAGCCTGCTAAAGTCACGATTAATATGGTTAGCAAAGGCAAGGGCAAAGGCCTGGCTGACTCTTCTGACTCCTCTAATCCTGAGTTCTCTTCAGGGCTGGAGGGGTTACTTATCGAAGGGGAGGGTGTCTACCAATATACCCACGCCCGTACCGACATAGTGATTCCATTGAATTACCAGCATTTAGTGGATATCTCTGATGATGCCAATGAGGAACCTGATAACTCTACCATTGCCACTTCTCAGGCATCTAGCACCGATCAGAGCGAACAAACGAATGCTCGTATGTCTGAGAATGCAGAATACTTAGCAAAAAGGCTAGAAGAATAACAAGTTATTCTTCTCCAACAACAAGAAACCATCGCATTTATAAGGGAGATGATAGACAGACTCACCAAGGCAAAAGAGAAGAAGAAAAAGAAAATTGCCGGTGAAGCCTCAGTATCAAGGCATAGGTGACCTTCACCCGATGCTGGGGAATCTAGCTGTCAAAACCAAGATGACGCTAATGCAAAGGATGATGATGAAGAAATTTTCAAAATTTATTCCAAATCATCAGAAGCTGAATCCAAACCTTGTAAGAAAGAACGAGACTAGAAGTTGGACGATTTACAAAAGCAACTTGATGCGTTGAAACTTCTAGAAAAATTTAAGAGATTTAGGGTGACGAGAACATACCCCGCCGAATGGGATGCCTTGCCCTATCCTCCAAAGTTTAAGCCACTCAACCTCCTACAGTTCGATGGCAAGGGCTCTCCTACCCAACATATCTACTACTTCTAGGCGCAAACTGGGTACATAGTGGGAAATGATCTTGTTATGGTTTGACTATTCATCGGTACCCTCAAGGGGGTCACTTTTGAATGGTTCTGTAGATTGGACCCTGGATCCATCACTTGCTGGAATGACATGGAAAGACTCTTCATGGCCAGATTCTTTGATGATAACACAGAAGTATCTATGGCCACCCTGCTAGCTAAAAAGCAGAAGAAGACAGAGTCCGTCAGTGACTTTATTAAGAGATTCAAGACCCAATTACTGCATTCCCGCAATCAGGTTTTGGAGGCTACTCTCATCGAGATGTGCAGAAACAACCTCTCCATCATCATACTATCCAAGATGGGCATTGTTGAAGAACATTCATGGAAGGATTTGATCAGGCAAGGAGAGCAGGTCGAGAGTATGCTTAAGACGATAGATGCTGAGGAGCCTCGATAGTCTCATCCCAGAAAAGGGGGTAACTAAGGCAACTTCACCCCCCAGAAACATACAAAGGGGAAGGATACTCTAGCAGTGGAAACCACTTCCTTCCCCAAATCTTCTCCGAAGCAGAAAGGTAATTCTTCGGATAACTGCCTCCAGAAGCAATACGTCTTCAAAGATGAGCAAATCATCCTAATCCTCAAGTCCTTGTTCAAGATGAAGAAGATCAAGCTCCCATAGTCGAGGTGGCCTGAGGAGGCGTCAAGGACAGATGATCCCAATTACTACATGTACCACAGGATGATGTATCACCCAACAATAGCATGTTACATCCAGAAGGATAAAATCCAGGCTTTGTTGGATGCAGGCATCATGACCCAACCGGAACAGAAGACGGTGTCTGCTAATATGGTCTCCTTATGGTTCATAATCTTTTTAGAGTCCAAGTTCAGAATGGTGTGAAGCTGATCCCAGAAGCCGAGACCAGGGTCATGAAACTTGATCCTCATCATCAGAAGGAGAAGGGTATGGTTCCCTACACTACTCTAAAAGGAAAAGTTATGTGGGTCCATCCTGACCTACTTGTAGAAGAACAATGGGCGTCGTTGAGTTCAAAGAAATCCAAAGCAAAGCAAGAGTCGTGTAATGTTGTTTCTACCATTCCAGATGAGAGGGTTGAAACTACTTCCCTCAGTAGTTCTGGTAATGAACAACTAGCATTCACCATACAACCGGTTCAGACGTCAGGAACCCATGGTGGGAAGGAATATTTGAAGAAATACCCTGATATGGGAGACACTGTGCCAAAGATAGCATAGGAATCAGCAAAGAAAACATAATTGCCTGCTAGTGATCTGAAGGCAAAGGATCTATGTTACAATAAGGTGCTCCGGAAGGAGACTCTTGAAAGCTCGAAGGGTCCCTTTCGATTCGATGTGCTGGCCTAACTAGCCAACATTCTTGCAAGGATCACACTATTTGAGCTCCGACTCTTATCCCGATCGACCAGGGAAGCTCTACGTGAAGCACTGGTAGACAATGGGACATTTCTTGCTGACATTCCACTAATCCCAATGGAGGAAATGGCAAAAGCATGCCCTCAATGCCACCAGGTCTTTTAAGGACAGATGCCATATATCACGTTCTCTCCAGAAGACATGTTCGTGAAAAACCTGAAGCATGATAGGCCTTTATACTTCATGGGATATATTGGCTCTATTCGGGTAGATTGAATTTAGGTTGACCATGGTTAATGAATATCTTTACCAAGCCTCTTAGCGAAGAAGATTTTTTGTGATATAAGAGGTGAATTAGGCATGTGTATCCTTTGATTCTTTGTTTTGATGGACTTGCATGTTTTTCATTTTTGGATTATAACTTTTGCATCATGATATTTTTTATTTACACTCATTGTTATAATAAGTTGTAATACACAAGGACACTAGGAGTGGTTGGGAGAATCTGGGGTCAATTCCAAGAGGAGTGGGTTGGTAGTAAAGCCTAGGGAGAGGTAGTAAATCTAAACATTTGAGGAAGATGACATGGATAGGCTAACACTTAGAAGAGTGTTTTGTGGGATTGACAACATGTATAAACTTTTTATACCCCATTTTGATGTTGAAAAAGGGGGAGAAAATCTCCTATCCTTTGTGCACATAGATAGGGGGAGAGCCTTATAGATAAGGGGAGCATCTATCTATAAGTATTTTTATTTTTATTCTTATACTCTTTTACAATAGTGGTTTGTCATCATCAAAAATAGGAAGATTATTAGGTCTCATGTTTTAATAATAATTTATAAACCCCATTATTGGTGCTAATTGTTTGTCGAGTGATATTACACATGATGTATTTTATCAAGCAATATAGTACCATTATAGGAGGATAGATAGATTTACGCCATAACGATGATATCTGTGAAGGTGGAGGCAAGTTGATGAAAAACCTTAAAATTCTCAAAGATCGACTCAAGCAAATATCAAATAAAGAATAGCGTTCAATTGTGGATTCAAGAAAAACCTTCATCAACAAAATTGAGCAAATATCGACACTTAAGTCTTGTATATTATTGTAAGCGATATTTACGTTTTTATTTTCTCTCTGGATCATAATGTAGGCAAGAAATAAAGTAGATAACTTTTAAAACATTTAGGGATCACACACACACATTTCAAAACTTGTATTTTCAATCGTTTTGCCAAACAATAAGTTTTTACAAAGGGGAAATGATATTTGAAAATTTCTTTTCAAATATGTGTGTTTTCATCAAAATAAACATTTCTCTAAGTTTCATAATTTTTTGAATTTATTTACTATTTTTAAACAAACTTTGAAATTCAAATTTATTGTTCATATATTGGCTGTGCATGTTTTTTGGTCGATCGACTGTTCATATTAGTTGACTAATAAACTGCTCTGTATTATCTAAAATGTTTCTGCTCAGTCGACAGATCTCCATGAGTCGACTGAATAGTGAAATCAGTCGACTAGTTCTCTAAATCATTCGACCGATTGTTTCTTAGTAGTAGCAAACAAACATCTTATCAGTCGACTGACTCAATTAACAATTGACAGATGAGCGCCGAAAACAATAACGGCTAGTTTCTTGTTATGCTGATTTTTAGGGATTTGTTGATTTTGTTTGGATTTGGACTGTTGTTTTGGGAAGCAATAAATATCCTTCACTTCTCATACGTTCAGTAACTAAGCAAGCAAAGAAAAATAAGAATTTTGTTTCTTGAGAACTTCTTCGCTTTCATTTTCATTCATTCTCAAGTTCTTAATCATTTTCATTTGTTTTGATTTTCACTTCCAAATCCCACAACCCATAAGCTTCAACTGCCATCTCTTAATCATTGCCATAGGATTGTTATAAGAGAGAACTTTTTATTTATCTTGTATTGCGTGGAAAGCTTGATCTTGAGGAGATCATTGTGAAGAAGTTTCGACTTCCAAACCAGAATGTGTTAGTGGACTACAATCGGGAGATGTGTTCGGGGATGTAGGTTAAGAGGATCGAACCTCACGAACACATCGACGTGTTAATTGACTAATTATTTCTAACTCTCTCCCTCTCTCTCTTATTTATTACCATATTACTATATTGTGTCTTGAATTGCATTGAATTTCATTAATTGCACATTATTGTTTGATTAACCTATTCACCCCCCTTCTAGTGCACTACTTATACTTCGGCTGGTTCCTTGCAAAGGTCTTCACGATTAATGAAGACTACTATGCCCATGCAGAATAAAAAGAGATCATTTCATAACTTAACAACGCTACAGGTTCAAACACCATGGATGCATTGATGATACTTGACCTTAACAATATAGAGGAACATGCTCCTCGATGTCGTTAAGACAAAAAATGCTATTTCGACCCCCACGAGGTCAACCAAGGTGAAAATTTCAGCCATTACTTTCCACCAATCCTCTTTAATAAGATGGTGGTTCCACAAAACTATTACATTAATAATTACCTCTAATAGTTAGTTGCCTTCAAATTCCCCCATCAATCCTCTCTAACAGGATGATAGGTCCATAAATTCTCCCACCAATCCTCTGCAAAAAGATGGCGGATCTACAAAACACTATCACGTTAACAATTATTTCCGATAGTCAACCTTTTAGCCTCAGTTAAAAATATTCCAAGTAGTGGTCTACCATACGATGAGCTCCTACTAATCATTCAATCAGGATAGTGATCTACCACGTGATGATTCACCATCTGATTTTTCTTTTTTGAATGTTCTATCTCCTTAAAGAGATCGAAGATAGTGGCCTATCACGTGATGTGCCTCTTTTCTAACCAAAGTTGTTATACTCCCATATCACTGAACAACTTTATTATTATCACATCGTCATTCTTGCAAATGACGTTTCTCATTGATAGTGGTCTATCATGTGATGTGTTACTATTCCAATCACAGTCGTTATACTCTCATGTCACTAAATGACTTGATTATTCCTACACCATTATTCCTACAAATAACGATGTTCTTTGATAGTGGCCTATCAAGTGATGCGCTCCTATCTATCCCCTTATTTCCAAATAATAAGCTACCCAGCGATGAGTCAGTATTCGAATCTAAGATCGTTATTATACTAACGATATCATCACACCCCTTCAGTCATTCCCACAAATGATCACTTCTTAAAATAGGAGGCCTACCACGTGATGAGCCTCACTTTCAAACTCCGAACGATACAACCAAATCTGATTACGACTTAACCATTATAATCACACTCAAATCTTAATCCAACGCCTTAAATGGCTAAGGATAGAGGAGAAATCTTAGCATTAAGCCTAAGAGAAACTCCTCGACAACTTATCATGCTAAGTAAAAAGCATGGCAAGTCCAACTCAAACAACAGTTGATAAAGACATATCAAGTCCGTTGATAGCTGAGGGTTTGCTAAAAATTTTAAGTTACGATTATTAATTGTACAAAAGAAGAGAATAATCGATAGATAAAACTTCAATTTTATTCATGTGATGATTGAAGCTACAACAACGAAAGTCAAATTACATGTATTGAACTCAGATAAATAGAACGACATCATGAAGTTCGTCCAATGACCTTCGACGCTCCACTTCAGTTTCTTCCAATTCCTTCTTGTCCAGCTTATCATCGTTAAACATCACTGAGTTTCTTACAGTAGTATCAAGCCTCTCCTCCACCAATTCTTTAGTTTCTTATTGTTAAAATTTCATCTCCCATTTCTTGGCAAAAAAATCTTCACCATTACCAACTTTCAACTTGCTTATGGGAAGAAACGCAAGTTTACCGAAGCAATTGAGCT
This sequence comes from Asparagus kiusianus, assembly GCA_022839385.1. NCBI lineage: Eukaryota > Viridiplantae > Streptophyta > Magnoliopsida > Asparagales > Asparagaceae > Asparagus > Asparagus kiusianus. Next base: position 822,389 of record BQKN01066292.1, read on the forward strand.
TCAAATTAGGCTGAAGACCTATGACCCTAAGAAGAATATGCATTTCAGTGGGTTTGTGAAGCTAAAACATATTCCAAGGTCCAAGATGAAGGTTTTCATGCTTGGAGACGCTCAGCATGTTGAATAGGCAAATAGGATTAGACCTGGAATACTTCCTCGGGGTTACATTCGAAAGCTCAGCAAGTTGTTGGATAGCTTCGTTCTAAAAGATTAGGAGATTCTCAAGAATGGGGTAGCGAGGTTGATCCGCTCTGGATTGTACTGCATCTGAACTAATATCGTCATGCGAAGAAACGAGAACAGGTAGATGAAGAGCTGCAAAGTGCGAAATAATGGAGTTAGCTAAAGGAAGACAAATGAAGTAAGACTTGCCTACAAGACGAGCTTCGCCTAATAAATATTGTGAGCTTTGTCCATTAGACGAACCTCGTCAATAAGACGAACTTCATCAAATGTGTGAACCTCGTCAGACAAATGAGTCTCGTTGAATAGATGAACCTCATCGAATAGACGAGCCTCGTCTGATAGATAAACTTCATCAAATTGACAAAACTCATCTATCAAACAAGTCTCGCCCATCTGACGAACATTGTCTCAAAAGAACCGCATTGGATAGTTAAGGAGCGACTGTTCATCTTCTCGAAGAACCAAACTGCATTGAACAGTTCAAACGTCTGTTCTAAGAATATTTTTACCTGATTTGATCGGTGGAAGCACGGTGGCCTCACCCTAAAAACCCACAATCTTCTTGCTCTGTCCTTCGCCGGTAGTGATTTTTGAATCCATAGAGCTTGATGAGATGAAAAAGCTCGAACATTTGGAGGGAGAATAAGAGGAGCTCAACAACGAATGTTTTTCAAAGTAATTCTGACTTAGAGCTATAGAAAAGAAGATGATTCATCTTCTCAAGAGTAGTTGCCTATTTATAAGCAATGCCATCAAATTAGTGACCAGGATCTATTTTATAGATCTCGAGGCCCTACCAGGCAACTCTTCGCCTGGCCTAAAAAGAGGGGCGCATAGTGTCAGCATTTAATGCGACCTCACTGTAAATAACAATCCAACGTGGATTAGTCTACCGCTCAAGCAACAAAGCGTAGATGAGTCCCAAAGCCTAAGTGCCGAGGCTCAATATGTTATCGAAGCTTGCCTCAAAGCAACGAAGCTCAGATAAGTCTTAAAGCTCGAGCACTGAGGCCCAACAAGTTGTTGAACCTGGCCTCAAAGTGAGGAAGCTTGTCTAAGATAAGACCCAAAATGCCTAAATGACGAGACTTATTAAAGTATCAAATCTTGCATCAAAATTTTGAGGTCCAGCTAGTTGTCGAGCCTCGTCTCAAAGCACGAGGCTCAGTAAAGTGAGTCTCATCAAACGGAGAGACTTCATCTCTCACACAAGCTTCTTCCACCATACGAAATTCTTTAGAAGAACAAAAAAATGGTGGAAAAAATCATAAGTTTATTGATGAGAAACTACTACGACAGGGGTCAAAATTACAAAACTCGGACTTAGGGAAATTGAACGGCATTGCAAAGTTCTTCCGTAAGTTCATCCAATAAATTTTGATGCACCGCTTTGACTTATGCCAATATCTTCTTGCGTAGTTCCTCGTCAGACATCTCCATGCTGCTCATGGTGCTTTCCAGTTTCTCCAATTCACTATGCTCAACCTAGAGCGATGTCTACTACTCCTCATGCTTAGCTTCTAATGTCTGTCGTAAATCTACTATTATCCTCAGATTGTTTTATGTTGCTGCCAGCTTAGCTTTAATCTCAACAAGAGCAGTCTTATAAGATTCGATCAAGACCTGATGGTTCTGCTCAGCGTAAGTGGTCCTTTGATTCTTGCTGGACAACTTTTCACCAATCCCTTCTAGCTCTTTGACTCTTTGTTTCTTCTCAATCATTTGGAACCTAAGCTCAAACAGAGAGTCATCCCTCTACCTCAAATATTGCATAGCTCTCTCTTTAGCTTGAGGGAGAAGAGGTCGATCACGACGATCATGTTACCTTCTAAAGAGGTATTCCACCTTCACCATAGTGATTCTATGTGGCATCATAGCTAAAAGAGCTTCCAGCACCACCTTGATCCCGGCAAAGTCATCATTATAGTCCAATACCCGAGAGGGGGATTCCTATAAAATAATAAGAAAGTTCTCCAGAATCTTTAACATCCCGTAATCTTTCCCTTGAGCAAAATAGGAAGAGGGTGTGGCGCTAGAAGGAACCACCTCTGACTGACCAGCAGATGAATCCGTTACTTCTATGGAGACCAAGGGCGACATAAATACAGCGGTCACAACAATAGCAACAGGGGAAAAAGTGACCATCATTAAACCTGGAGGTTGAGCTTTGATTGAAGTAGTAGGGTTGGTTAGGATAGTAGTCATTACTGCTTCAGCTTCAGCAACTACGTTAAGAACGACTGCAGCTTCAGCTAAAACAACTAAAAAAACGTGCACCCCGAAAAGACCCCGTCAGCATAACCAAAATTCAAAAAGACTATAACAGATGTGAAGCTGTTTTACATAGGGCATGAGGGCCATCCTCAATGCTCACATTGGGTTCAGAATGTAATCCAGTATGATGTTGAACCAAAGGGACGTCATCCCCAGATTCCGACTCCGCTTCAGCTACAACATGTTCTATCGGAGGGGTGATAACCACTTGAGATTCTCTCTGTGGTTTCTCCAAAACAAGACGGTTCAAATTCCTAACCAGCTCATGTATTTTGGACTTCTGTCCCACTTGCCTTGAGGCTCCAGCTTCTTTGGCTTGTTCTGCAAAAACATCAGAAGATAAGCCTGGAAGTGCTTCCTCAAGGGCAGCTGATGTCGGTATTCCCAGAGATGGAATAGGTGTTTCCAAAATCAAGGGATCCTAATGAAATTATCCTAGAGGGTGGTGAATAGACTATATGCTAATCTAATCCAATATTAAAGTTAAATTAAAACTTATTAACAATTATATCCTAGCAAGTATGATATACAATGAGATATATGCAATGATAACAAATAAATAAAGGGCGATATAAACTATGAGACAATATAAATAAGATAGTTGGAAAATAACTACTGCAAACATAAGAAAATGATCACAGAATTCGGTCCTTCCGACCTACGTCTCCTCTCCCTACTCTTAAGGAGAACTCCACTATCTCAACCGGTTTTCAACGCCAACTGAAAACATTTACACCTCACAATCTCAGTTTTTTAGCTCACCGAAAACTCTCACAATCACTCACAATATATTCACATACTACAACCTTAAATGTTGGTCTCTCACATGTTGCCTTCCTCGAGTGCTCGGATTTACAACCACTCGCTAGGCTTTACTATCAATGCCACTCCTCTTAGTATCGACTATGTCTCTCACCACACACTCCTCTCAGTGTACTTGTGTATTACAAAATGATCTCACAATTGAGCACAAGAAAAATGTTTGTTCTCTATAATATATGAGAACTTAATTTAAGCCCACACTCAACGTTATAAACTCACAACCCTAATTATACTATGTATAAAATACTTAAGATCAAGTGAGTGTGTGTAAACAATGAGCAATATCAAAACTAAACTCAATGTAAATTCTAGTTAAATAAAATAAATAAATAACAAATAAATGTGTGAAGCTAGAAATTTAGTTTAGAGGAATCTTCTCTGAAAAACAACAGAGAGAGAGAGAGAGAGAGAGAGAGAGAGAGATGAGGTTGAAGCCCAAACACGAATTGATGATCTCCTCTTGCTCTTGTGAAAACCACTTCACATAAACTTTTGTAAAACACACTTAAAACAAACTTAAACACCCATAAACTTTATTTTAAAACTTTTTTTGATGTATCTTAGTGTTGAGGGTAGAGGGATATTTATATGTTCTCAATACAACAACCCAAAGCCAAAGAACGGCGCAAAAAACGAGGCAAAAACCCTAAAAAACGAGATCTAGAAAAAACTAGGTGTTATGAAATGTATCTCTGTTCGGTCGACTAAATTTCATGTGTCAGTCAACCAAATTTGGGTCTCCGGTTGACTGGAAGAGGTGTGTCGGTCGACTGAATACATGCGCATGCAGTTTTGGCAGATCCTGAAATTTTTGTGTAGCTGCATTTATAAAATCAATTAAAATAGCAAATCAACTCCAAAAATCGTGATATTTTGAGAAATGTTTCAACACATATAGATAAACATATTAGATAAAGAATTTGTGAAATATCATTTCCCATTTGAGATAATTACTGTTTTAATGTAGGTATTCTAGATTCTAAAAACTGCTGAAATACTTGAGTTTGTTAAATCAATTTAACATAGTAAATCAACTACAAAATTTGTAAAACTTGGGGAAATATTTATAAACATGATATTAAACATGTTAGAAAATTAATTTTTCAAATTTTATTTCCCATTTGTAAAAACTCATGTATTTTACAAACCGTTCAAAAATACAAAAACGTTAAAACTTGATTTTGACCAATTTCTTCCAAACAAGTTTTGAAAACCTTAAAATAAGTTTATAGACTTGAGGAAAGATATAAAAAACATATTGTTAAGTTTATAAAAAATTGTTGTAAATTAAAGTAAATGATCAATCGGAACAAATGTGTGTGTATGAATTTTGTGCTTGAAGTATAGCACACAAAGTATAAATACCTAAACTAATATACCTGTAAAACCCCGATAATTTATGAATAATATAATTAATGTGTGGTAAATTATGATATGTGGATATTTAGTATGATAAATATCATTTAATGGTATATGAGTATAATACCATGTGTTTTGAGTATGAACGAGTTCATACATAAGAGAGAAAAGAGTTGAAACATGCACAAATGGCCAAACATATGGAAGCTGGAAATGTCTGGACCGGTTGACCGCCACGGTCGACCGCGATACGTGCAGTTTGTTTTCTCCTGTTTTGAGTTGGTTTCGGATTTCTAAACCCATATCCATTTTCCCCTGATATATATATAAGGTTTTCACGTTTTTCTCAGTTTTCCTAAGAACCCTACAGCCACTAAAACCCCCCCAAACCCTAGTTTAATTTTTTGGAGAAGATTGAAGGCTTTCAAGTGGATTTTTGGGTGATTTTTGGCTTTTTGAGTGGAGATCTCCTTCGACGTTACTTCTAACACGTTTTCCTACAACCCCAGGCGAGTATCATCTCTGCTAATCCCCCTCCTAGTTTTCAAAATATTTTTTAAGAGTTTTAAACGTGTTTTGTAGAGCCTAAATAACTAGTTTATGAATAAAGTCAACTTCTTTTGTATTATATGTAAAGAGACTAGGTCTTTCTATGCTAAAAAGGTTGAGAACGATTTTTTACAGAAGTATTTAAGACCTGAAGATGATTTTAAAACATGGTTAATCTAAAGAAATGAGTTTGATTCATTGTTTTGAGCTTTTATAAATGTTTTTAGGGTTTTAAATACAAATCTAATGCATAAAATCATGTTTATAGTTGTTGAGTTGTTTTCAGATATTCATATCTGCTGTGATATGTTTGCATAAAAGTTTCATGAAGATTTGTCATGTTTGAATCACAAAAACATGATGTGAACATGACATACATAAAAAAATTGAGAATCTAGAATCAGGGTTCACGGTCGACTGCCACGGTCGACCGCGTGCAGGACAGAGACCTGGGTAGTCTTTGGAGCCCATCGCGGTCGACCGCCACGGTTGACCACCAGTTTGTTTTTGGCTGTGCATGTTTATAAGGGTTGTAATTGGATGTCGAATGGATTTCTCGACCTTATGATGATAGACTATGATATTAGTGATTGTTAAACACCTGGGATAATGGTGAACTTCAGATGTGGTCACGTACACCGAGATTTTGTGCATGTATACTAGATTGTGTTAGATTGACACACTTTCGACATGAGTTAATTTGATAAACACATATGAATAATGTTGTTCTATACGTATCCGGAAATAGGGAGATGAAACTTATTTGCCGCAGAACGATTGAGTAAGAGTATTACAAAAGTATCGTTATTACATGTATCCGGAATAGGGAGATAATAAAAACTATTGCCGCAGAGCGATTGAGTAAGAGCATTACGAGAGTATCGCTATACCACAAGATGATGCACACATAGATAATTGATCAGTTGTAAGCTTTACTTTCATGATAGATTGCCTCCGAGTAGCGTATTTCCTTTGAGATTTTGATACACCCGTTATGAACGGCAGATATTTTTGTTTTAGCTATTGTTGATATCCTCTTATGTTAGAGCAGATCACTCGGATGTATTCGAGATGAGATGATTATTCTTTATGTTGGAGATTGGGGTAGTTATCATTGATTATTTATTTTTCATTCATAGAGAGTTATATGAATGATTTGATATATGTATGTACTGACTCTATTTTCTATATACTCATATCCTTTCCCCTAGGGAGAGGTAGTGATGATCGCGCTAGCGCTTTGACGCTTATTATTTTCCCCCCTTTTCAAGCAGCGAGTCCGACGCACGGAGAGTCGTAGGTTGATGGGACATTTTAGTTGTCCGTTTAGCTATTTATTACATTTTATAGTTATTGCAGAACTCCACATGTAGTTGATTATTTTCAGACTCTAGATTGGTATTTTATTTCATAGAGTTGAGAGCTATTATAAGACTTTGTTTATTTGACTCATTGTATTTGAAATTTAGTTCAGACTCAGAGATATATCTATTCCATTCTAGTTGGGCTCATTATTAATATTTCTTGTGCTTTTTCTGTGTATATTCGGTGTTGTTCTATTTCTAGTTTTACCTATCTGTACCTTCATCTATTTATTGTTTCCACTAGAGAGATAACGATTGTGAAGGTGAAACATGTCGTAGCATGGTGTTTGGTGCTTGGCAGGTTTGACAATCCAGGTTTCACCTGGGACTCCAGCCTTGTATGAACCCTGGGGCGTCACAGTTGGTATCAGAGCTCTAGTTCCAATATCCTTAGGATTAATCCTGTGTCATATTGTAGAGTTTAGGATAGAGTTTCCTAGGGATCATGTATACAGTCCGCTAGGAATCCTTAGCATGAGTGAGGATGTACTATATATGTACGCGGAAAATCTAATATTTTTTTTATGATGATCTATTTGCTTTGAATAATAAAGCATGATATGAGATATATGTGATACGATTTACTTATTAGTATATGTTATATCCTTCATGCTTAAGATCCAATTTACTGTGTAATAAGCTCTATTTTAGAATTATAGATGTCAGGAAGAGGTCATGGACACCGAGTTTCTCGTGGTCAGGGAGTTGAGCAGGAAAATAGGGAGCCCGAGCCATAGCAGGCTCCGCAGTACCTAGTGGATCTCATAGCACCATTGGCAGCTCGTATGGCGGCTATTGAGGAGCAGTTAGGAGCCCAGGTTTGTCAAGATCCTTTCGTTCATGAAGAGGCACCCGTTTAGGAATCATCTATTCAGGAGGAAATACCAGAGAGGGCACCAGTGGTCCCACCGACACCACTAGTTGGTAACAGAGCAGATGATCAGGAAGCTTGGCTTCGCATAGTTGAGAGGTATCAGAAGTTGAAAGCGCCAGAGTTCTACGGTTCGACGGATTCTATTGCCGCGCATAAGTGGAAAGAAGATGTGAGCAACATCTTGGACATGCTGAATGTCAACACTATTCAGAAGCAGAGGCTAGCGGCTTTTAGCCTCAAGGGTAATACAGGAGGATGGTATCGACTTCGCTTCACCCCAGAGCAGAGGATGACGGTTTCGTGGGAGACCTTTATATATCTTTTTGATGAGTAGTATGTTTTGACTGCAGCGAAAGCCAAAAAAGAGTTAGAGCTGGCTCGTTTAGAGTAAGGAGATATGTCTGTCATGGACTTTGAGAGTAAGTTCATGTCATTGCTTAGGTTCATCGATATGTGGCACACAAAGGAGTGTTAGGCTCAGATGTTCTTGATGTGACTTCGTCCGGGGTTGCACCGGTACATAGTATCTCGGAGGTTTTGTTCAGTGCAAGAGGTGGCAGATGCTACTATGGCTCAGGAGACGGATACAGCTATATTCAATAAGGGCAAGGACAATAGTAAGTCAGGGTAGTCCGAGGACAAAGGAAAAGGAAAGAGACCATTTGGAGGCTCAGGAGGATCCCACCAGTAGGGTAAGGGTCCACATTAGCAGGGTCCCCATAAGAAGGGCCATCAGCAGGACCAGAGAGCGCAGTAGAAATGCCGATTCTAGGTAGCTTGTTACAATTGTAACAAGATTGGGTACCGAGCGGCCGAGTGCCGCAGCGCACCTACAGCAGGCCAACAGGGCAGGACACAACAGCAGCAGCAGAACCGTGCTCAGGGACGTGGTCAGGGCCAGCAGCTAAGGATTGAGGCACCTCCGGTAGTCCCGAGGATTGAGGAACAGGTTCGAGTAGTCCAGGAGACCCAGCAGAGGCAAATGGCACCATTCACTCCAGGCAATGCAGAACAGCAGACCAGTAGAGTGTATGCAGTAGTACCTCACGATCATGGCGCAATCGGAGCTATGGTGAAAGGTACATTGCATGTGAATTCCTTTCCAGCACGTATTCTTTTTAATTCTGGCGCTTCACATTCTTTTATCTCCTATGATTTTTTTATTAGACTTCGGCTTGTAGCTCAGCCATTAGATTTCCCATTATCTGTATCTACTCCATTGGGAGAGATGTCTCTGTTAGAGAGTGTTTGTAGGAGATGCATCGTCAGCTTGGATGATTCTGAGTTTGCGATTGATTTGATCGTGTTGCATATGTTTGAATTCGATGTGATTCTTGGTATGGATTGGCTATCTTCCTACCATGTGAGTATCGACTGTTTTGCGAAAACAATTAGTTTGAGAGCATATGATGGATCAGAGTTAGTGGTAGCTACCTCCAGAGGCAACCAGTTTGCGGAGTCATTTTTGACGTACGTAGAGGAGGCGATATTATGAGATCGGAGCGCAGATTTGAGTGAGATGCGAGTAGTCTCAGATTACCAGGATGTCTTCCAGGACATACCAGGATTACCTCCAGTGAGAGAGGTCGAGTTTTGCATGGAGTTGCAGCCAGGCACCGCACCGATTTCTCGATCTCCTTACCGTATGGCGCCTCCTAAGATGAGGGAGATTCAAATCCAGATTAATGAGTTGTTGTCTCAAGGCTTCATTCGATGGGATCATTCTCCATGGGAAGCACCGGTCCTCTTTGTGAAGAAGAAGGACGGGAGTATGCGATTATGTATAGATTATCGCGAGTTGAATAAGGTCACTATCCGTAACAGGTACTCATTACCGCGGATCGATGACTTGTTGGACCAGTTGCAAGGAGGGCAGTGTTTCTCGAAGATAGATCTTCGTTCTGGTTATCATCAATTGCGAGTTCGGGAGATGGATATTCCCAAGACCGCTTTCTTGACTTGATATGGGTCTTTCGAGTTTCTTGTGATGCCATTTGGGCTGACCAATGCACCCACAGTATTCATGAATTTAAAGAATCGGGTATTTCGTCCGTACTTGGACCAGTTTGTGATAGTCTTCATCGATGATATTCTTATCTACTTAAGGTCGGAGGCAGAGCACGAGTAGCATTTGAGGTTAGAATTGCAGATATTAAGAGAGCACCAGTTGTATGCTAAGTTTAGCAAGTGTAAATTCTAGTTATCAGAGGTCAGATTTTTGGGCCATGTTATTAGCCGGGAGGGCATTACAGTGGATCCGGCTAAGGTAGAAGCCGTACTTGATTGGGAGCAACCGAAGACAGTTACCGAGATTCGTAGCTTCTTAGGCCTGGCAGGCTATTACAGAACATTCATTCAGGACTTCTCAAGGATTGCCACACCACTTACATGCCTCTTAAGAAGGGTGTACAGTTCATTTGGAGCACAGAGTGCCAGAAGGCATTTGAGACTTTGAAAACTAAGTTGACTTCAGCACTAGTATTGGTTATTCCTAGCAGTGATAAGACTTTTGTTGTCCCCACTGATGCATCCTTATCGGGTCTTGGGGTGTATTGATGCAGACCCAGAGAGTCGTAGTCTATATTTCGAGGCAGCTGAGGACTCATGAGTAGAATTATCCCACGCACGATTTAGAGCTAGCAGCAGTGGTCTTTGCACTGAAGGCGTGCAGACATTACTTGTATGGATTATAGTTTGAACTATTCACAGATCACCAGAGTTTGAAGTACCTCTTCTCACAGAAAAAACTCAACCAGAGGCAACGGCGATTGGTAGAGTTTATTAAGGATTATGAGTTTGCCATACAGTATCATCCGGGAAAGGCGAACGTGGTAGCAGACGCGTTGAGCAGGAAGCATCGACATGGACTAACAGCTTTGAGGTGTTCACTATATCGAGATCTTTATACCCTCAACCATTTTGATTTCAGGCCAGAGATTGGCGAGAGCCGTGTGTTCTTAGGAGCGTTATCTGTACAGCCATCTTGGAGAGATAGAGTAGTCAGAGCTCAGTTAGAGGATTTTTGGATTCAAACCCACAAGGGGGAGATTTCCAAAGAACCCAAGGATGATTGGACTATTGGAGTAGATGGAGGCCTTATGATGAAGGGCAGGACAGTTATGCCGAACAATTTATGGCTAAAGATGGAACTATTTGACGAAGCTCATCGCAGCAGATATACAGTGCATCCAGGCCAACGAAAATGTACAAAGATCTGAAGAGGCATTTTTGGTGGAGTGGTATGCGCAGAGAGATTTCAGATTATGTGGCTAAGTGTTATACCTGCCAACAAGTTAAGGCAGAACATCAGAGACCTGCAGGAACCCTACAGCCTTTACCCATTCTCGAGTGGAAGTGGACAGATATTTCCATGGAGTTTATAGTGGGGTTGCCCAAGTCAAAGAAAGGAAATGATTCTATCTGGGTTATAGTGGACAGATTGACCAAGTCTGTAAATTTCTTACCTGTGAGGACGACTTATACGGCAGATACGTATGAGAGGATCTTCATTCAGGAGATTGTTAGATTGCATGGAGTTCAGGAGACGATTGTATCAGATCGGGGCTCAGTCTTCACATCTCATTTTTGGAGGAGTTTTCAGTATGCTTTTGGCAATCAGTTGTCATTTAGCAGTGTTTTCCACCCCCAGACAGATGGACAGACCGAGAGGGTGTAGATTTTAGAGGACATGCTGAGAGTGTGCATTATAGATTTTCAGGGTAGCTTGGAGGATCACATCCCACTGATTAAATTTGTATATAATAATATTTATCAAGCTACCATCGGAATGGCACCGTATGAAGCTTTGTATGGGAGACCTTGCAGATCGCCTATATGTTGGGCAGAGCCAGAGGATAGTTTATTGATTGGTCCAGAGTTAGACATACCACAGAGAAGGTGACATTGATTCGAGAGCGCATTCTTGCGGCGCAGAGTCGGCAGAAGAGCTATACAGATCAGCGCAGACGACCTTTAGAGTTCCAGGTTGGAGACTCAGTCATGTTGAAAGTATCACCGATGAAGGGCGTTCAGCGATTCGATAGATGGGAGAAGCTTGCCCCGAGATATGTTGGTCCTTTCAGGATCATCGAGCGCATTGGAGCTATTTCTTATAGATTAGATCTTCCAGCATCGATGTTGAGTGTACACGATGTCTTTCATGTCTCGATGCTTAAGAAGCATCTGCAGGGTGATGAGCAGCAGAGAGTGATTGACTCACCAGAGATTGAGATTCAGGATGATTTGACTACTGTAGAGGTACCGGTATGCATACTTGCTAGAAGAATAAAAAGCTTAGAAATAAAGTCATTCCATTAGTGAAAGTTCAGTGGAACCGGCAAGGAACCGAAGAGATTTCTTGGGAGCGCGAGGAGGATGTCCGTCGCGACTATCCGCACCTGTTTGGATAGGTATGATGTTAATATACTTATATGACTTGATAGTTGTCATTATCTATGATTGTTTAGTCACATTTATATTTATCTTTAACACTAGAATAGGGATATTTTTACCTAATCCTTAATAAATTGAAGTATATAGTATATACATGAGGGTTTCCTTGTTTGGATTATTTCACTCGACGTACCAAATTCATTTAGTTAAGGATTTAGGTAAGAATGTTTGCATTCTAGGTTGTTAGCTTTGAATATCATTGTGCTAATGCTATGTGATGTGTGCAGAAGGAATCCTTAATATGAATTACACCTTCTTAATATATTTTTCCTAGCTTTTGAGCTTTGTGATGTGACTGCTGAATTTTGAGGACGAAATCCTCTTAAGGGGGGGGGGGGTGAATGTAGAACCCCGATAATTTATGAATAATATAATTAATGTGTGATAAATTATGATATGTGGATATTTAGTATGATAAATATTATTTAATGGTATATGAGTATAATACCATGTGTTTTGAGTATGAACGAGTTCATACATGAGAGAGAAAAGAGTTGAAACATGCACAAATGGCCAAACATATGGAAGCTGGAAATGTCCGGTCCGGTCGACCGCCGTGGTCGACCAGGCTCCACGGTCGATCGCGATACTTGTAGTTTGTTTTTCTCCTATTTTAAGTTGGTTTTGAATTTCTAAACCTATATCCGTTTTCCCCTAATATATAAATGAGTTTTTCACGTTTTTCTCAGTTTTCATAAGAACCATAACAGCCATCAAAGCCCCCCAAACGCTAGTTTGATTTCTTGGAGAAGATTGAAGGCTTTCAAGTGGATTTTCGGGTGATTTTGGCTTTTGGAGTGGAGATCTCCTTCGACGTTGCTTGTAACACGTTTTCCTACAACCCCAGGCGAGTATCATCTCTGCTAATCCCCCTTCTAGTTTTCAAATCATTTTTTTAAGAGTTTTAAACATGTTTTGTAGAGCCTAAATGACTATAGTTTATGAATAAAGTCAACTTCTTTTGTATTATATGTAAAGAGACTAGGTCTTTCTATGCTAAAAAGGTTGAGAATGATTTTTACAGAAGTATTTAAGACCTGAAAATGATTTTAAAACATGGTTAATCTAAAGAAAGGAGTTTGATTCGTTGTTTTGAGCTTTTATGCATGTTTTTAGGGTTTTGAATACAAATCTAATGCATAAAATCATGTTTATAGTTGTTGAGTTGTTTCCAGATGTTCATATCTGCTGTGACATGTTTGCATACAAGTTTCATGAAGATTTATCATGTTTGAATCATAAAAACATGATGTGAACACGACATACACAAAAAAATTAAGAATCTGGAATCAGGGTTCACGGTCGACCGCCAGTTTATTTTTGGCTGTGCATGTTTATAAGGGTTGGATTTAGATGTCGAATGGATTTCTCAACCTTATGATGATAGACTATGATATTAGTGACTGTTAAACACCTGGGATGATGGTGAACTTCAGATGTGGTCACGCACACCGAGATTTTTTGCATGTATGCTAGATTGTGTTAGATTGACACACTTTCGACATGAGTTAATTTGATAAACACATATGAATAATGTTGTTCTATATGTATCCGGAAATAGGAAGATGAAACCTATTTGCCGCAGAACGATTGATTAAGAGTATTATAAAAGTATCGTTATTACACGTATCCGAAATAGGGAGATAATAAAACCTATTGTCGCAAAGCGATTGAGTAAGAGCATTACGAGAGTATCGCTATACCATAAGATGATGTACACATAGATAATTGATCAGTTGTAAGCTTTACTTTCATGATAGGTTGCCCGCGAGTAGGGTATTTCCTTTGAGATTTTGATACACCTGTTATGAACGGCAGATATTTTTGTTTTAGCAATTGTTGATATCCTCTTATATTAGAGCAGATCACTCAGACGTAGTTCAAGATGAGATGATTATTCTTTATGTTGGAGATTAGGGTAGTTATCATTAATTATTTATTTTTCATTCATAGAGAGTTATATGAATGTTTTGATATATGTATGTACTGACTTTATTTTCTATATACTCCTACCCTTTCCCCTGGGGAGAGGTAGTGATGATCTCGCTAGCGCTTTGATGCTCGTTGTTTTCCCTCCTTTTCAGGCAGTGAGTCCGGCGCACGGAGAGTCGCAGGTTGATGGGACATCTTAATTGTCCGTTTAGCTATTTATTATATTTTGTAGTTATTGCACAACTCCATATGTAGTTGAATATTTTCAGACTCTAGATTGGTATTTTATTTCATATAGTTGAGAGCCAATGTAAGACTTTGTTTATTTAACTCATTGTATTTGAAATTTAGTTCAGACTCAAAGATATATCTATTTCATTCCAGTTGGGCTCATTATTAATATTTCTTGTGCTTCTTCTGTGTATATTCGGTGTTGTTCTATTTCTAGTTTTGCCTGTCTGTACCTTCATCTATTTATTGTTTCCACTAGAGAGATAATGATTGTGATAGTGAAACATGTCGTAGCATGGTGTTTGGTGCTTGGTAGGTTTGACAATCCAGGTTTCACCTGGGACTGCAGCCTTATGTGAACCCTAGGGCGTCACAATACCCAAGGTAAATGATCTTCAATTAGCTCGTCTTGGTTATGGATGAATCACTAATGAATCTTGACTTGAATTGTGCAAAGCTTTATTGTAATTTCCTTCCAACCTCCTTTGAATGTGATTGTGAAAGTGTAAGTCCATCCAACCTCCAATTTTGTTATTTGTCTAGATTACCTAAATACAAACACTCGACAAACGATATTAGGGATTGTTTATAAATTATCAAAACAAGATTAGATAGTAGGCTCATAAACATGAGTCCTAACACCTGAGAGACAACTTGGATAGGTGACCCCTCTCTAGAGTTTGGGACGTGCAGAACACCAGTTGGTGGCAGAGGGAAGTCTTCTACGGTCAACAGGTGGAGATATACCCTCAGTAATGTCATGCTATAGATGCTCAAGCAACTTATTGATACGAGTGGGTTTCACTGGTCCACCAGCAGAAGCTTTAGTTTCAAAAGCCTCACTTTCTCCCGCAGCGGTAGGCATGTGACTCCGTATTCTTCAATATGAGGAGACTCCCGAACTGTGCTCTCACCAAGGGCTGCAAGTACTTCTTCATGAGTCTCATGAGGACTCGAAGGCTAAGCCCCTTCTTCTTTTGTAGCTTCCTCAACAAGCTAAAACTCCTTAAAACCAGGCATGCGGGTCCTTTTTGAAGCATCCCTAGACCTTAAACAGCCTCTAATGAGGCGTAGCCCTGAGGAGTTGATGTTGAAGCCAGGAATCGTCGCGTTAGTGATGCATTGCCACTTATAATAAGAAAGTGTTTTCCGAAGTTGGGGACTTTGATGCGAAAGAGAAAGCGGGTACCTGTGCATTCCACGATTGTCCAAAACCACCCTATCGCTCCATCAATTATACTACCTTCGGATAGCAGATGAGTGTTCGGGTTGCTGACATACAACTGGTCATAGCCGAATTGATGAGCAAAATGACAAGGTAGATATGACTATTTGACACATTGGACCAAAGAGATAGATTAAGTACCCGGGACATATATTCATGAGCCACCTGAAGCAGCCAATAGATAAAGAAGCATAGCCCTAGCCATTTGTCTTGTTCACAAGTGTTTGACCATAGCTGGTCCCGAAAAAATAAGGGAAGCACCTGAAAAAGTCAAAATTGCTATGATCCCTCAGGGCATTCCTCATTGTGGCCATGAACCTTTTGGTCTAGGAAGAATTCTCCAATCGCTGAATGAGGGGGTAGTTTGGTCCTCATCTCGAGCGGAAGGTGCAGTCATGAGAGAGGGACAGTGCATTACAAACCACGCCATGAGATAGGCATAGGGAAGCTCTACCTAAGGATTTTAACACCTCGACAAAACTGAGCGCACAATCACCTTAATCCTCCGTGAATGCAAGCAATCATAGCTGTGAGGAGAGTGTATGAATGGGCGCTAACAAAACGAATAGCAGGGAACACCACCTCCATTGGTAGGGTTTCAAAGCTAATGGAGGGGACAACAGTTTGTTTCAACCACAACATAAGAAACCCAGCAAGCAATGCCTTGTGGGAAATTTGCTTCTCGGCTTGGTGGAAGAAGCCCTCAAACTCCATGGTGGTCGTATAACCATATTCTTCTGAGGACGTTATGTAGGAAATGGGTGGATGAGCAAAGATACGTCGTGCCGACTTGTTCGCGTCATAGGGTTCAGCGACATTACCGGGGTCGTCTTTCGATCTAAGTGCTAGAAAAGGTAGTTGGCCCAGGTGCTATGGCTGAGAGACGCGATGCCTTTCTTATCTATGCACCCCTTGGTGATCATGCAAATGTGATAATGGTACATTATCTCCCAAAAAGTTACAATGATATGGGGATGGTCCTTCTCCAGATCCACCAACTCCTTGTGCCCGGGGATATTTTCTTCATAAGGGTATCCTCCCAGCGACAGCCCCGAGGCTTATACCATCTCGTGAAGTATGTGTGTGTGTTAGGGTTATACAACTCTAACACACTGAAAAAATTGTTGGGCGTTGTTCTTCAGCCTAAGTTGAGTAGCCGTGATCAGTGCAAGAAGGCCGTACTCTTATAGGTCATCATAGTTCTCCTACACGATAAATTTAGTCATCTGGGGCCACCACTGTGTAGCACTCCAACGAGACCAACCAGGAGTTCTAAAGTCCTTGGCTGAAAATTACCCCTTTGCTTTGAAGAAAGCATGGCCAAAAGTGTTTGCTTCTATGGCCATCACACTAAAAGGCAGCTCTCTCTGAACTAGCCCGGGTGTAAACCAGTAACGTAACGGCCGACACTGTCTACTCCGGCTCCGCCCTTAAAGAAGTAACCGTATGTAACCCCATCTTGTGTTGGGGTCAACTCACACTCCATCATTCAGGAGACTAAAGTCTCTCTGAGAGAGGTGAGGGAATAATCACGTGGTAGGGCAGGCGTAAAGAGGCGTCGCTCACCCACCGTCCTGAGCCACCAATATGTCCCCAAATCCAACACATCGGGATTGGGTGTGGCATCACCAAATAGAAAAGGAGACTTTGGTATCCTGCTTTAGTTAGTTTTCTCCAAGGAGGCATCGGTGATCAAATGCCTTAGTGTGGGACTCGAAGACTTGGAAAGTTGACGGAACACCTCCCTACTTCGGCTCTAAAAAATAGGAAGGCTCTTGAGTATAGGTAGGCAGGACTGGTCTGTTCCTATGTGAGTGTTATCTGATCCGATGCTGCCATGCAGAGGAATCAGAGTAGAAGAATGCAGAACTACAAGAAGCCAAAACAACAAAGTTAGTCAGATGGGGTAAACCTTGACCAAAAGGTGAACTTCACCCAAGAAATGACACGAACCTCATCAGACAGGCGAACCTTGTTAGATAGATGAACTTCATCTATCAAATGAACCTTGTCAGGTAGACAAACATTTTCTATCAAACGAACCTTATCCAAAAGATGAACTTCATTTATCAAACGAACCTCGTCCAAAAGACGAACTTCATCTATCAGACGAATCTCGTCTTAAAACGGGAAACCGTTCGTCTCCTTAGAGAAAAAAATCAAGCCAAAGTGGGCTAGATTAAACTATTCTAAATGCAAGCTTTGCGTTTCATGGCACTCCTTGAGCTAATGGGGCAAAGTAGTGGCCTCGTTGGAAGAACTCGCCGTCTTCTTGCCCTAGCCTTTGTCGGCGGCAGTTTTTAGGGCCATAGATCTTAACAAAAATTTAAAGTTTTTGAAGGAAAGAAAGATTAAGCTTGAAGGTAGAAGCTCTATGAAAGTCAAAATGACCTAGGGCTCAAAAAAAATTTTTGTAGAAGATGAATCAACTTCGTCGAAGGCAGCCGCCTATTTATGGGCTAGAAACAAATCATCAGCCAAGATCCCCTTCGCGAATCTCGAGGCCCCCAGCTAGTAACTATTTTCTAAAGCCTAAAAAGCGCTATGATAGAGGCGTACAACATTTAATGTTGACAAGACCTAATTGTCAGTTCCACGTGGAATTGACAAAGCTCGCACATAGTGACGAGACTCAACAAACAATCAAGCCTCGTCTTGAAGCATCAGAGCCCATTCAGAAATGACAAGTTTTACTTCGAACCACGAGGGTCACGCCCAGATGTCTAGCTCATCAAGAGGCCAAGTTTTTCATGCAAACCAAGCTCGTCATAGTTAAGAAGGTTCAAAGTATTTCAGACTCCATACAACTCAATTCAGGTCTGAAAACTTTAAATGGGGTCTTGTAGGTACTCAAAAATGCCAAGAAATAAAGCAATGTCGAACCTCGCCACAAGCATGATGAGGGTCATCATCATGACGAACCTCATCTCAGCTAACAAGCTTATCACGATGACTAGGGTCATCATGACGAGGGTCATCATCATGACGAACCTCATCTGAGCCAACAAGCTCGTCATTGGAGACGAAGCTCATCATCGAAAATGAAGTTCATCATTGAATACGAAGTTTGCCTAGAGATGAAAATCCTCTAGAAGATGAAGCCCATTCAAGAGATGAAGTCCATCTATAGACGAACCTCATCAAATAGTACCTCACCTCTTAGAGAATAAAGCTCGTCATTGAAGACAAAGTTTGCCTAGAGACAAGGCTCTCAACACCTTATCCTTCCGCAAACGAAGCTCGTCAATGAAGATGAAGCTTATTATTAAAGACGAGGCTCATCAGTGAAGATGAAGTTGGTCAGAAGAAGTCCACAAGACTTGCTACGAAGCTCACCATATAGCGAAACTCACTTTATTTGATGAGGCTCGTCTCACCAAGTGAAGTTTGACTATAATGATCTTGAAGATCCACTTAGCCCCTGTGGGCTAAATTCTAGGAGTCTGTTTCGCTCCTTAACTCCATGATTAACGTGTTAGTTATGCTCTAAAGGCTTATAAATAGCCTCAAGCAGCTATGAAGAAACAACTTGGCATGAGCATGAACGAACAGTAACTGGAGAAAGAACAAAGAGCTAGCACTCACAATCTAAGGTGCTCTTTTGAGATTCGAACCTCAATTCTTGTGATCTAAGCCAACAACAGAGGCTGATTCTTCTCTTTGAATTGAAGTGATTTTGTTCTGATCATCAATAAGAAGTAAGTTTGACTCAAGCATCGAGCGAGGCATCTTACCACCACATAGAACCCACGTTAAACAAAGGAGAAGTCGAACCAACCTTCTCCTCTTCTGTACTTGAGAAGAGCGATTATAAATAGATTCTTACCAGGTGATAGAATATTTTTTCAAAGCTAAAATAGTTAAGAGAATCAATTGTTTTTGAATCTTTTTCGTGACCCTACAGGGATATGACTTTTCACATGCAAGAGGTTTAAATTTTGGAAAAGTTTGGCACACTCCGCTTACCCCCTTCGTACAAAAAGTGAAACCTAATAACTATTATGACAAGACTCACAGGGGATTAGGATATGTATCTCCGCCGCCAACGTAGTATTTCGAAGCTAGTGAAGAGTCGGATGGCTACTCCATTAGCTCTTCTTCTGAATCGGTCTGCTAGGATTCTGACACCAATACAGGAGCCATGTTCAAGAGACTTATGTCTAACATGACCTCAGTTTAGCTAAGAAAAACTCAGGAGGATGATCAATTACCCCTATTTGAGGATCCCTTGAGTCGGCAACTCGGCATGCAGTGGGAAAATAGTTTCAAACAGCGTGAACCTTCTACTAATGACAAAGTAATTCAAGTGAACATGGGGATGAATCTAATCAGAAGCCCATATTCATAAGTGACAGCCTGTCATCCTAAGAGAAGGAAGATCTCATTGCTCTTGTACGTGAGTATATTGATGTCTTCGCCTGGAACTACGAGAACATGTCCGGCCATGATCCTCAGGTGGCCATGCACCGCCTTAACATTAAACCAGGTGCCAAGCCTATCAAACAATAGCAACAGCGATTCTGTCCACAGATTATGGAGGCAATCGAAGACGAAGTCAATAAGCTCATTGATTCGGGGTTTATCCAATAAGAACAACACTCGTATTTGGTGGCTAACATCATCCTAGTTCTAAAAAAGAACAGGAAGATTCGAGTTTGCATCGATTTTTGTGACTTGAACTTGGCGTGTCCAAAAGATGATTTCCCCTTACCTATTACAGACGTTATCATTGAAAATATTTGTGGGTTTGAAAGGATATCATTCATGGATGGATTCTCAGGGTACAACCAAATCAAGATGTATCCCGAGGACGAGAAGCATACACCCTTCCAAACACCTTTAGGGATATACTATTATACAGTAATTCCCTTCAGATTGAAGAATGTTGATGCCACATATCAGTGCACTATAACCACTATTTTTCGGGAATAATTGTGGAAGACAGTGGAGTCCTACGTCGATGACTTGGTCATTAAAAGACGTAGCAAGGGTGATCACCTTCATGACTTGAAGACAATGTTCAACCTAATTCGATCATCCCAGCTAAGGATGAATCCAACCAAGTCCTTCATGGTAATTGTTCGCGGGAAAATTTGTGTCTTTCTTCATTGATGTCATTGCTATCTCAGTTAACAACTTTATGCGTTACAAAGATCCGGTCTTTTTATAAGAGCCGGTTACAATGAAAATCAAAATACAAAAAAAAGAAAGATTACAACTTGTTTCCTTGTTTGTCGAACGAATCGCGAGCTCCTGTTATGCGGTCACTCGCTTTGTGTGGGTTCTTTGCCTGCGCCGGGGTTATTTGCCGTGGACCACCGCGTGATCTCGATCCGGTCGGATCTACACGATATGAAGGGTATTATCTCACGAAGGAAATAATAGCCGAGTGGGGTACTAATTCACCAAGGAAATAGTAGCCCAAGTGTCGAAATCGACCAAGCGAATTCGAGACTCTTCTCGGGATCTAAGAACCAAGCTTAGATCCGGAGGAAAATTGTGTAGATCTCAGATCCGATCCCTCTCGAACTCTTGCCTTATTTGGCGTGGATGATCGCCGAGCACCGGATCTGGAAGTCCAAGTCTTCAAGCCTTCAAAGTTGAGATCTTGTTTAGATCTGAGTCTTCTATCCAGCAGGGCTTCGCCTCCTCCAAAATCCCCCCTCTCAAACAAATGAGCACAAGGCCTATTTATAGGCGCTCGAGACTGTGCCCCGGGCACAGAACTGGGCCTAGCCACCTGTGGGTGGCTCGGCTTTGGCCGAGCCCCCTTAGGTGTGGTTTCCGTCGCTTCGTCGTTTCCCGTTGTTTCCGGTTCCGACGTGATTCGGTTTGTGGTTGAGTTGATCTGGAATCGACTTGTTGACTTGATTCCAAATATGGCAGTTAATCCGCTTCTGAGTTCGAGTCCGAAATTGATCTTGATTCGATCATTATATCACCGAGTTCGCTCTTGTTTAGATGACTCGGTGATTCCCCGAAACGTTGGTTTAATTCCGCGTGCGAGTGGATGCGTTCCAATGCTTGGGTGCGATTTGTTGGCTTCGTCGCCTCGTTAACCTGCTCCGTTGCGTATGGCTTGGCTTCGGCGTTGGCGAGCTAACGGTCTTGTTTGGATACATCGCCCGATGGTCAATTTGGTCGAATTAGCATCGTCGAGCTGTATAACGGGACCTATAGGTAGTTTTATACGCCTACAGATACCCCCTCCAAAGTATTTCAGCCTCGTTCTTTTATAGAAGAGTCTGGAATACTTTGGATGTGATTGTCCCAACCTTCAGTCGGTGTAGCGGGACTTTGGAATGGCTTCTGTTCTGGATTCCTTCAATTCCTTCAGGCTATTTGGTGCTTTGTCGAACGTCTGTAAGGGTTTCGGTGCTGCATTTATTGTCTGACCGTTGTTGGAATTTTGAACTTGAAACCGATTCTTGATTTCTTGATTTTTAGCTCGAGTCGGTTGCTTCAACATAGAACTGATCATCAATTGACGGCGTCGTCCAGCGTTTGAGCTTCATTGCGACGCGTTGTCCGGCGTCCAGGCTTCATTGTAATGCGCTGTTCGACGTTTGACACAGTTTATACTCGTACGTCTGCTGGAGTACACACAGTTTAAGCTCTTAAGGTATTGGAGCATGGCGGATACTCGAGTCACGAGACCAATCCATAGAATTGATGCGTCAATGACTCGTATTTATAGAATTTTTGGCAAATTCTCAGCCATCAACGGGTTTGATTAGCCTTTACCGACTACCGTTTGCGTCGGGCTAGCATGCGGATTGTTTAAATCCGTTCCGCATGTGACGTTGTGCTAAAAGAGTTAACCCTTTTAGTGTTACGATATTGAATACGTAGACTTCGTCTTTCTCCTGTGAAAAGACTAAACAACAACGTGTATGAGACGTTGACTTAGGATTTTTGGCAAATCCTCAGCCTTCAACGGATTTGACGTGCTCTTACCGATTACCGTTTGAATCGGGCTTACATGCGGATTGTTTAAATCTGTTCCGCATGTGACGTTGTGCTAAAGGAATGAACTCCTTTAGACTTTGTGCCATGATGTTAAATACATAGACTTTACCACTTGTTACGGGAATAGGCTACCCGGCGACACGTGTGAGGCGCTGACTTTAGGATTTTTGGCTAACCCCCAGCCTTAAACGGATTTGATTAGCCTTTACCGACTACCGTTTGAGTCGGGCTAGCATGCGGATTGTTTTAGTCCGTTCCGCATGTGACGTTGTGCTAAAGGAATGAACTCCCTTAGACTTTGTACTACAACTTCGAATATGTAGACTTCGCCATTGTTGTGGGAATAGGCTACCCAGCAACGTGTATTAGACGTTGGCTTATCCCTACTTAGGCTTCGGGATAAAATTCCCCAGGTTTAGACCCTGGTGTCTTTTTCAATCGGCGAAAGACTAAACCGGCGACGCGTGTTAGGCGTCGACTTATCCTTTCTTAGGATTCAGGATGAAATTCCCCATGCGTGTGAGGCATGGATTTCGGTGTTATTAATAACAACCTGCCACAATGTTGAATATGCGGACGGGTGTTCTTTTTAACGGTTAAGAACTAACCGGCAGCGCGTGTTAGGCGCAGACTTATCCTTACTTAGGTTTCAGGATAAAATACCCCAGAATCAAACTCTGGTATCTTTTTCAATCGGAAAAAAGACTAAACCGGCAGCGCGTGTTAGGCGCAGACTTATCCCTGCTTAGGATTCGGGATAAACTTCCTAGGATGAATCCTAATTTTATAAATTTTGGAAAAGGAGTTGGTGTGGGAAGGAAGAATTTTATATTCTATTCCCTGAACAAGGAAGGAAGAATTTTATATTCTATTCCTTGATTCTGAAAAGGAAGAATTTTATATTCTATTCCCAGTGCAAGAAAGAAACTAGGAGTGGGATCTCCACTCCGAGAATCCGGAAGATCTAAATAAGCTTACCTTTTATAGGATCGGTTATCTAGATGAGTTTTTCATTTATCGAAATGAAATTTCAACCTTGGTTATAACCATGACGAGGTTTAACCAAAGAGAAAAGAAGGGAGCTCTTTCGTTTATCGAAAGGAGACTCTGAATTGAAAGTGGGCCTCTTGTTCGTGGAAAGAATCAAGAGGGGAATTTGTTGGTGGTTTGGACCAGGAAGACAGCTTTTGGTAGACTCACTGTTAATTGAAATTGATCAGTGAGGGATCTTGGTGGTCCCACCGTCAATTGATTCGATCGGTGGGGGATTCTGTGGTGGAGACTATGAGTCGTCAAACACCAATGAGAGTTTTGTGAGGGAAAATTGATCCAATGAAGTGATCGGATTTCATCTCAGCAAAAGAGTGTTCGGAAATTAGGAGTTTAGTGTTTATCACTTTATTCATCATGACCGGGTTATCCCTAAGAATATTACATTTAACATTCTTCCGGGAACTTCCCATTACATGAATTATCCACCCCCAGCTTTCTTTGCAAAACTGGGTTTATTGTTGCATTAACCGCATGATCGGGTTATCCTTAAGAATACCACGCATGGCACTCTCCAGGAACTTCCCGTGGAAGAAAGGAAATAGTTTAAACTCATATACCTATTGGAGTTTCAGGAAGCAGTTTATACTCTTATACCGGTCGGAGTTTTGGGATACAGTTTATACTCGTGCACCCACTGGAGTTTCGCCATTCTTGACTAGCTTACTCCAGCGTTATGACGCCGGCTTCAACCAAGGTCTGGATACTGTTCTTCAGAGTAAAGCAGGCCTTGGTGGGATGAAGGATCCTCCTGTGGTATGCGCAGTACTTCGGATCCGCAGTGTTGTCAGCTTCCTCCTGATTCGTGATCGGTGGGAGCTTGATCTTGTTATTGTCAAGGAGGGATTTGAAGATGGCTGGAACATCTTCGTCCTTGAAGGAGTACTCTTTTTTGAGGCCTCTGATCTGAAGTCTTCTGCTGTCTCCGGGACTGCTGTTGTGACGTTTGATTGGCATCAACAGCTGCTGCAGGTGTTTTACCCTTACCACGGGAGGCAAAGTTCGAATTTGGAGGATTGGTCGTCGATCGACCCCTTTCAGCCTTCTTCCTTCGGAGGAAGCGTTCGGCTTGTTCCCCTCGGACCTTCAAGTCTTTCCAAGTATTGGACGGTGCTGTCCCTATTGCTTCTAACACGTCCAATGCGAGGTTGTTGTGGCAAGTTTGGAGGATGAACTCCTCAGTGATTGGGTCCCGGCAATTTAACGCTTTGTTCCGGAACCTTTTGACGAAGGTTTCGACTAACTCCCCGTCCTTTTGTTTCTCGTCGAGCAATGTTCCGATGGATATCTCGGTGTCGTCGTCGAAGAAGTTAGCGAGGAATTTTGTCTCCATGTCGTCCCAGCTGCTCACGCTACCTGGCTTGAGGCGGCGGTACCAATCGAAGGCGGCTCCGCGAAGAGTGCCAACGAATGACCGCACCATCAGAGGCTCATTGCCGGAGATGACACCCAGGTACGATTTGAAATAAATCAAATGCTGAGTGGGTGAACCTTTCCCATCGAATGGCGTGAAGTTGATTAGACTAAACTTCGCCGGATAGGGGATTGAATCCCACTCCCTTGGGTATGGACAAGGAATGCCCGTTTTCTTCACCTCTTGAGCTGACATCAAGGTATTGATTTTGCTCTCGAGGCTTTTGATCTTCAAGTTTTCACCTGTATCTTCGTTGGCATCCTCATTACCACCCCCTGCGTTGATGGGAGGGTCATCGGCATTATGAGTTTCATCCGTATCCGTATGCTCAACTTCTTGAACAACCTGATTACGGTGGCTTAGTTCGCCTTGCTGGTTCCTCAGTGTCTGGATTTGCTGCTCATGCATCTCCCTCATGGTCTGCATGGCCATCTGCATCTCGAGCCTGAAGGTCTCCTGTTGTTTGGCCATGGCTTCTTCAAGCATCTTGGCCACTTGTTCCGCGCTTATCATGAATGACTCACAGGGTTCTCCTTCGCTGGATACAGTGTTATCAGACGCAACCGCAGAGCATGCATCTGATTCCTCATCTTCTGAAGGTGAGCTTATCTGAACCCTGCCATACGTCCTTCGTGAGATGGCTCCGGACTGCAGACGGGTTAGACGCTGGGATGCATTCAGAATCGACTCGAGATCATCCCGTGCCAATGTCCCCTTGTTGGTCATGTTAGCGGTGACTCTTGGAAATTCTCCATCTTCAACCACCGCTCTCCTTCGTCGGGAACGTGTAGGCCTTGGCTTTGGCGTCTTAGTGCTGATCCTTTCAAACACCGAAACTCTTTCGGGGACCGTCTTAGTGCAATTACACTGAGACAATACCGCCCGAATGAGTTTGGAACAGGGGCACTGAGCTTCGAGCCTATGAGGACTTCTTTTTCTGGCTCTGTTCGTACCCCCAGCACGATAGTACAGCTCATCCGTATGAAAGTCGGAGCAACCTATCGCGTGTTGGCACGATTTCCCAGGTATAACGTTATCGTCATCGGACGACAACGTTTCCTTCTGGGGGCGAATTGCCTTCTTTGGGCTTTCGAGAGTTACGCGCCTCGAAACGCGCCTTTGTGGGCGTGAATCTTCGACGGGTTCCCGAACCTCAATGCGCAAGTTAGTGCGCTCGGGCGCCGTGAACTCCTTGTCATGTTGAGGATCATGGCGACCCCCAGCATGTTGATTCGTTCGGGACTTCTTCATAGGGCCCAAGCGTTCATGAACTTTGCTGCGCTCGTCGGAGACTGGACCGAGGCGCTCTAAGATTGACCTCCTTCCTCGGGATGGTTCGGGAGGTTGAACTCGTTTTGAAGGCTGTAAAGGTCGCTCCTCGGGCTGAATCACCACTTCGGATTTTGGCCTCCATATTTTGCGAGTTGGCGACGATTTCTTGGCCACTCCATTCTGCAACCTTCTACGGGCTTCTTCAATTTGAGCCCGTGCCTGCGCTGATAACGCACGGCGCTTACGAATGCGTTCCTCCAGCGTTGAACGGTTCCGTTTGACACGGATCCATTCCGCTGTTAGTGGCTTGGAAGAGCCGTCGTTCATCTGTTGTTGAGGCTGCTTGCCTCTTCTATTTTTCAGCTCCGCCTTGTAGCGGACTCCATCAACAGATTCCATTGCCTTTGTGAATTGTTTCGCAAGGCGTTGACGTTGCCTTTGGCGGGCTCTCTTTGAGAGAGTCACTACGCCTTCGGCAACGGAGGATTTGGCCAGAGCGGATCTGACCTGGTTGGAGGTTGGGGAGATCTCACCCAATGCAGCTTCGGCATCAAACGGGGCGAGATCTTCGTTGGTAGCTTCAACATCTTCGTACCAACGAAGTTTCCTCTTGGAGGAGAACTTTGGAGACTTCTTGGACTTGCGAGGGGAGGCAGATCCGGACGAGGATGACAGATACTCCTCGAACTTTTGCTGGTCGAACTCGTACTCGACCTCCTTCACGACCGGGATCGGGATCCGCGGCTGCGACGCAGCGATCTCGTCGGCGAGATCGGTGGCTCCCACTGTGGTCGCCAGATTGTTCGCGGGAAAATTTGTGTCTTTCTTCATTGATGTCATTGCTATCTCAGTTAACAACTTTATGCGTTACAAAGATCCGGTCTTTTTATAAGAGCCGGTTACAATGAAAATCAAAATACTAAAAAAAGAAAGATTACAACTTGTTTCCTTGTTTGTCGAACGAATCGCGAGCTCCTGTTATGCGGTCACTCGCTTTGTGTGGGTTCTTTGCCTGCGCCGGGGTTATTTGCCATGGACCACCGCGTGATCTCGATCCGGTCAGATCTACACGATATGAAGGGTATTATCTCACGAAGGAAATAATAGCCGAGTGGGGTACTAATTCACCAAGGAAATAGTAGCCCAAGTGTCGAAATCGACCAAGCGAATTCGAGACTCTTCTCGGGATCTAAGAACCAAGCTTAGATCCGGAGGAAAATCGTGTAGATCTCATATCCGATCCCTCTCGAACTCTTGCCTTATTTGGCGTGGATGATCGCCGAGCACCGGATCTGGAAGTCCAAGTCTTCAAGCCTTCAAAGTTGAGATCTTGTTTAGATCTGAGTCTTCAATCCAGCAGGGCTTCGCCTCCTCCAAAATCCCCCCTCTCAAACAAATGAGCACAAGGCCTATTTATAGGCGCTCGAGACTGTGCCCCGGGCACAGAACTGGGCCTAGCCACCTGTGGGTGGCTCGGCTTTGGCCGAGCCCCCTTAGGTGTGGTTTCCGTCGCTTCGTCGTTTCCCGTTGTTTCCGGTTCCGACGTGATTCGGTTTGTGGTTGAGTTGATCTGGAATCGACTTGTTGACTTGATTCCAAATATGGCAGTTAATCCGCTTCTGAGTTCGAGTCCGGAATTGATCTTGATTCGATCGTTATATCACCGAGTTCGCTCTTGTTTAGATGACTCGGTGATTCCCCGAAACGTTGGTTTAATTCCGCGTTTGAGTGGATGCGTTCCAATGCTTGGGTGCGATTTGTTGGCTTCGTTGCCTCGTTAACCTGCCCCGTTGCGTATGGCTTAGCTTCGGCGTTGGCGAGCTAACGGTCTTGTTTGGATACGTCGCCCGATGGTCGATTTGGTCGAATTAGCATCGTCGAGCTGTATAACGGGACCTATAAGCAGTTTTATACGCCTACAGTAATGGCCAGTAAAAAATTTCTTGGGTTCGTGGTCACAACTAATAGAATCCACCTTGACCCAGACAAAGTCAAAGCCATTCAAGAACTTCCACCTCCCCGAAATCTTAAAGAGCTGTGCAGTCTATAAGGGCATTTGGCTTACATTCGCAGGTTCATTGCTAACTTGTCCGGCAAGTGTCAGTCATTCTCGAAACTTATGATGAAAGGCGTATCATTCATTGGGATGAGGCCTGCCAGAAGGCATTTGAGGAGATCAAACTATATCTCTCTTGTCCCCCCGTATTGGTTGCACCAACATTAGGGAAACCATTCTTGGTGTATGTTCGAGCTACAGAGCATGCCTTGGGAGGACTTCTAGCTTAAGACGATGATAATGGCCATGAGCAAGCCATTTACTATCTCAGCAGGGCTATAACAGGAGCTAAGCACCGCTATCCACCCGTCAAGAAAGAATGCTTGGCCTTGGTCTTCGTGAACCAAAAGATGTGACGCTATTTAGTTGGGCAAACCATCTATGTCATCTCCAAAGCTAATTTGATATGGGTGTTCATGACACAACCCGGGGCATTGAACTAGCGACTTGAGAGATGGGCACTGCTATTGTCCCAGTATGACATATATTCACCCCACAAAAGGTGGTCAAAGGTCAAGCTATCTGCAATCTCCTTGCTAACCACCCCTTGGAGAGAAGAGTTGATTTGTACCGAGACATGCTGGATGAGACTTGTGAAGCCAATGTGGTCTCGAAAGAATAGGTATGGCAGCTATTATTTGATGGCGCATCAAGAACAGGCCCTAAAGCTGCAATTATCACTGGAGTGGGAAGAGTCTGTTTCTCTACAAAACCATGTACTACCTTGAGCATTCTCTCTAACAGAGCCATGTTCTAACAACATAGATGAGTACAACGCTTTGCTCATTGGTCTCAACTTAGCCAAGAAATTAGGGGTAAAGCAACTAGAAGCATATGGCGACTCGAAGCTGGTCATCAACCAGTTAAAGGGAAGTTCGAAGTCAGACATGAAGATCTATTCCCTTACCACGAAGCGGCCATCACATTGGCTAATGCTTTTGAAGGCTTTTACACTGATTATATGCTTCGCCTCAAGAATACATATGCTGATGCCCTGGCATCACTAGTAGTTACACTAGTTCTGCCCGAAGGAACTACTCAGTGAATCACTATAGCTAGCAAACACCTTTTCCGACCAAAATATGCATTGCATGTCAACACGGTCGATGAAAAGCCTAAGGCGTTTGAACCCAAGGATTAGCAATTTTCGATCATTGATTATGGTTTATACGGCTTACTGCCAGAAGACATTAACAAAAGAGAATCTATTCGCAGCCGGGCACCAAAATTCTATTATGATTCCCTATCGCAAACCCTGTACAGGAGCTCATACGATGGATTGTTGCTTTGCTACTTGTAGAATAAAGAACTAGAAGAAGCCTATGATGGCATCTGTGGAGCTCACCAGCCAGGACCTAAACTGTGGGACTGACTGCACAGACTTGGCTACTACTGTCTAAAGATGATCAGCGACATTGTTTCCTATGCTAAACAATGTCGTGCATGTCAAATGCATGTCAACTACATGCATCAACCGTCGGAGCATCTGCATCCTTCGGCCAATTCCTGGCCATTTAAAATAAGGGGTATGGACATCATCAGCCTGATTTTCCTGCCATCTATGAAAGGACATTGCTTCATCCTAGCGATAATCGACTACTTTTCTAAATGGGCCAAAGCAATTCCATTGAGAGAAGTCAAAACAAGTGATGTGGTCAAGTTCATCAAACATCACATTATATACAGGTATGGTGTCCCAAGACGCATCATCCACCCAATTTGTCAGCCAGGCCTTCACATGATTTTGTGACAAGTTCAAAATCAGAAACTTGGAATCAACAGCTTATAACCCTGGTGCGAATGGACAAGTGGATTCTTTCAATAAGACCATCATCAAAATTCTCACCAAGTTGGTCTCCACAAGCAAACAAGGCTGGAATGAGAAGTTGGGTCAAAGCTTATGGGTGTATCGCACGATGGTTCGTAAGCCAATGGGTGCTTTGACATTCTCCTTGATATACTGATGTGAAGCTGTATTGTCATTGGAAGTTCAAATTCCATCACTTCGGATAGCACTTGTGACTGGTATGACAACTGAAGAAGATCATCGCTGACGTCGTAAAGAACTTAAAATGCTAAATGAAAAGAGATTACAAGCTCAATAGCATATCGAGCTTTACCAAGCTCGCATCTCCAAAATGTTTAACAAGAAAGTCAGACACTATATTTTCAAGGAAGGTGATCTGGTTCTCGCCATCCGATGCTTAATGATTCTGAACTCCAAAAAAAAGGCAAGTTCGAGCCGAAATGGGAAGGACCATTTATAGTAGAAATGGTCTACTCAAATGGAGCATATCGCCTAATCAATCAAGATGGCAAAAATGTCATGATGCCTATCAATGGTAAATTTCTGATGACGTACTACCCATAAGCTTCTTATATACCGGCGTCTTCTTTGCATGGTCTTCATGATTGACGAGGACTATTATGCTTATACAGAAGGAGAAGAGATCATTCTCAATCTCAATAATGCTGCAGGTTCAAATGCCAAGGATGCAGTGATGATGCCTGACCTTAACAATATCGAGGAGCGTGATCCTCGGCATTATTAAAGCCTCTAAAACTCTTTGAACCCCCACAAGATCAGCTAAGATGAAAACTTAATTCTTTACCATCCTCCAAACTCTCCCACTGATCCTCTTCAACAGGATGATGGGTTTACAAAACTATCACGTTAATGATTACCTCTGATAGTTAATTTCTTCCAAATTCTTCCACCAATCCTCTTTAACAGGATGACGAGTCTTCAAAACTATCACGTTAACAATAACCTCTAATAGTCAATTTCCTCCAAGTTCTCCCACCAATTCTCTTCAACAGAATAGGTCCATAAAAACTATCATGTTAACAATTACCTCTGATAGTCAACTCTTTAATCCTTATTGAAAATACTCTATCAAGTAGTGGCCTACCATGTGATAAGCCCCTACTTGTCACTCGATCAGGATAGTGATCTACCATGCGATAATTCACTATCGGATCTTTTCTGAATGTCTATCTCCTTAGAGTGATCGATGACAGTAGCCTACCATATGATGTGCTTATATTCCAATCGCAGTCGTTATGCTCTCATGTCACTGAACGACTTAATTATTTCCATACCGTCATTCCTACAAGTGATGTTGTTCATTGATAGTGGCCTACCAGGTGATGTGCCCCTATCTACCCTCTTATTCTCAAATAGTGACCTACCAAGCGATGAGTCACTATGCAAATATGAGATCGTTATTGTATTAATGATATCATCATATTCCTCCGGTCATTCTCGCAAATGACCACTTCTTAAAATAATATGTCTATCATGTGATGAGCCTCGCTTACAAATCTCCAGGTTAAGCTGTTATACTGAACAATACAACCAAACATGACTATGACTTAACTGTTGTAATCATGTTCAACGCTTAATCCAATGCCTTGAATGGCTACGGATAGAGGAGAAATCTTAGTATTAAGCCTAAGAGAAATTCCTCGATAACTTATCTTGCTAAGGGAAAGAGCATGGCTAGTCCAACTAGAACAGTAGTTAGTAAAGGCAAAAAAATTCGATGAACAAATTGATAATTTTATTTACAATAAGTTGTTGTCACAAGAGTTGGATTATATAAATTGAGCTCAGAGGGATTGAGCGGTGTTATGGAGTTCTTTTGCAAGTTCGTCCAATGACCTCTCATGCTCTGCTTCAGTCTTCTCCAACGCCTTCTTGCGATACTCATCATCAGAGGACATCATCATATTGTTCACGATAGACTCTAGCTTCTCTAACTCATTAAGCTCAGCCTGAAGCGATGCCTCATGTTCTTCTTGTTTGGTCACAAGTGACTGATGCACCTCTACAGCCATCTTCAAGTCATTTTCTACTGCCACCAGCTTGGCTTGTATCTCAGCGAGAGCAATCTTGTAAGATTCAATCAAGGCTTGATTGTTCGGTTCTGCATATATGGCTCTTTGATTCTCTCTTAATAACTTCTCGCCGATCCCCTCGAGATCTTTGACTTCCTTTTTCTTAGAAATCATTTGGCGTTTAAGCTTGAAAACTGAGTCATCCCTCTGCCTCAAATCTTGCCTAGCTCATTCTTCAGCTAGAGGGAAAAGAGGTTGATCATAGTAATCATGCCATCTTCTGAAGAGGTCTTCCACCTTCACCATATTGAGCTGATATGGCAGCATAGCTTCATAGCTGGTCAGGCTTTGCATCAAGTTCAAGAGAGCTTCCAGCACTACCTTGATCCCGGCAAAGTCGTTACCATGACCCAACACTCATAAGGGGGAATCTCTCAAAATGGTGAGGAAGTACTCCAGAATCCTAGATACCCCATAATCCTTCCCTCGAATAAAGGAGGAGGATGGGGCTGCACCTGAAGAGACCATCTCAAGCTGACCAGTAGATGAGGCTGTTACTTGTGTGGAGACCAATGACAGAGCAAACACTATGGTCACAGTAGCAACTGATAAAGTACTAGCAACAGTAGCAACAGTGACTATCAACAAACCTAGAACTTGAGTTCCCGTCAATGGAATAGAGTTGGTCATGACAACAGTTGTTTTTATTTAAGCTTCAGCAGCCGCACCATAAATGACTGCAGCTTCAGCTGAAACAACTAAAAAGATGTTTGTCCTAAAAAGACACTGTTAGCATAATTAAAACATAGAAGCACAATGACAGATGTGAAATTGTTTTACCTGGAACAAGAGGAGCGTCCACAGTACTCGCACTGGGCTCAGGACTTGACCTGATACGACGTCAAAGCAAAGGGACGTCATTCTCAGATTCTGGCTCAGCCTTAGCTTCAACATGCTCTGCAGGAGGCGATAGCATCTCCAGCTTCCTACCTTGGTCTCTTTGAAACAACATGTTTCAATTTCCTTACCAGGTCCTCTCTCTTGGACTTCTTCCCCACTTGCCTTGAAGCTCCAGCTTCTTCGATTTGCTCTACAAAAATGTCAGAAGATAAGCGTAAGAAGATGACAACTCAAAGTTTAGAATAGTAAATAAAGATGGAAGTATCAGTGGGTTCCATAGCTAAACATTTTTCCTTAAGGGTAGTTGACGTTGATATTTCCGATGCCAGAACGGTTGTTTTAAAAGCCAAGGACTCCTGAGCCAAATAGGTGACCCCTCTTCGGAGCTTGGGATGTTCATCACTTCAATTAGCGGCTGAGAAAGGCTTTCCATAGAGGCACCTGCAAGTTAGGATGCATGCTTAGCAATGTCATGCTATAGACATTCGAAAGACTCGCCTACGCGAGTAAGCTCTTCAGGTTCATACCCGAGCAAATCTCCTCCAAGTGAAGAACCTTCGCCAACTGTTTCCACTACTTCGGCTTTGAGATCCTCACCTTCTTCAACTGAAGTTAGTATATGACTCTTGTACACTTCAATATGCAGAGACCCCCAGAGCGTACTCTAAAATCTTCATGTACCTCTTGGTATGTCTCATGGGGGCTTGAAGGTTGAGCCTCTTCTCCTCCTACAGCCTCCTCAGCACACTAGAACTCCTTGAAGCCCAACATACGACTCCAATGCCACTTGCAATAAGCAAGGGTCTTGCGGAGTAAAGGACTCTAGTATGGAAGCGAGAAGCGGGCGCCCGTACATTCCGCAACTATCCAAAACCACCCTCTCGCCCCCATTGATTAAACTACCCTTAGACTACAAGTGGGCATTGGGGTTGCTAACATATAACTTATCATAACCAAAGTGGCATGCAAATCGGCATGGCAGATAAGACTCCAGTCGAGACGCTAGGCCGTAGCAATAGATTAGGTACCCGAGATGAATGTTCATGGTCCACCTGAAGCATCCAATAGATAAAGAGGTGTATCCCTGGCCATTCGACTCGTCCATAAAAGTTTGGTCGTAGCTAGTCCTAGGGACATGAGGAAAACACCTAAAGAAGTCAAAGTTATTGTGATCTCTTAGGGCATTTCTCATTGTCTCCATATACCCCTTGGTCCAAGAAGAATGTTCCAACCACTAGATAAAAAGCATGGCTTGATCTTCATCATGAGTGGAAGGTGTAGTCATGAGGGTGGGGTAGTACATCACGAACCACGCCATCAGATAGGCGTAAGAGAGTTCTACCCTAGGACTCTCGATGCCTCGGTAAAATTAAGCACACAACCATCGTAATCCTTCATGAATGCAAGCAATCATGTAGGAAGTAGAGCATACGAGTAACCATGCGCCAGGCGGATGGCTGGATACACAAATTCCATCGGTAGGGTGTCGAAGCTATATGTGGGAATGATGATATGCTTCAACCAAAGCATAAGGAACACTGCCAATAACGCATTGTGGGAGATTAGCTCTTCAGCTTGGTGGAAGAAGCTCTCAAACTCCGCGCCAGCTGTGTAACCACATTGGTTAGAAGAAGTCACATATGATGCGTGGGGTGAGCGAAGATACGCCGCACCGATTCAATCTCGTCATAGGGGTTCAGCGGTGCGATAAGGACCCTCTTCTGATCCAAGTGCTGGAAAAGATAGTTGGCCCAAGTGTTGTGGCTGAGGGACAAGCCTTTCTTTTCACGCGGCCCTCAGTTTTCATACAGATGTGGTAGTGGCACATGAGCTCCCAAAACATCTTGACAACTTGTGGGTTGCTCCTCTCTAGGTCTAGCAGCTCCATGTGCCCTGGGATGTATTCTTCATATGGGTATCCTCCCAGTAGCAACCCTGAAACTTCCATCATTTCGTGGAGTGCTATTCCCAGATCCCCGTTAGGGGTGAAAAATGTACGCGTGTTAGGGTTGTTCAACTCTAGCACGTTGAAGAATTGTTAAGCGTTATTCTTTAACCCAAACTAAGTAGCCTTGATCGGCGCGATAAGGTTGCACTCTTGCAGGCCATCATAGTTCTCCTGCAAGAAGAATTCCATCATCCGAGGCCACTACTTTCCAGCACTCCAACATGACTAGCTGAGAGTTTTGAAGTTTTTAGCTAGAAATTGCCCCTTAGCCTTGAAGAAAGAGCTATTGAAAGTGTTGCCTCTGCATCCATCTCACCAGCGGGTAGCTCACGTTGAACCAGTCTAGGATGTAGACCGGTAACATGACGGCCGTCACTATCCACTCCGGTGCTGCCCTTAAAGAAATAGTCACAAGTGACCCCATCTTGTATCGGTGTCAACTCTTAGTCCATCTTTTGGGATATTAAAGTCTCTTTGAGGAAGGTGAGGAGTAATCATGCTACATAGGAGGCGTGAAGAAGCGCCTCTTGCCCACCTTCCTAAGCTACTGATATGTCCCAAGGTCCAGCATACCGCGGTTAGGCGTGGAATCACCAAACAGGAAGACAAGCTTTGGAATCTTGTTTTGGTCAGCTATCTCCAAGGAGGCATCTATGACCAAACACCTCAAAGTAGCACTCACAGGCTCAGCAAGTTGGCAGAACACCTCCTAACTTCAGTTCTGAAAGATGGGGAGATTCTCATGCATGGGGTAGCGGGGCTGATCCGATCTGATTTGGGTTGCATCTAATCTAATATTGCCACATGAAGAAACGGGAGCATATGAATGCGGAACTGCAATAGGTAAAATAGTGAAGTTAGCCCAAATAAGCTAAATAGGGTAAAACTTGGCTAAAAGACGAACCTCGCCCAAGAAATGGCACGAGCTTCGTCCATTAGATGAACCTCGTCAATAAGACAAACTTCATCAAACAGATAAACCTCATCATATAGACGAGCCTCATCAAACAAATGAACCATGTCCAACAGACGAACTTTAACAAAGAGACGAACCTCGTCAAGATGACGAACCTCGTCAAGATGACGAACCTCGTCCATCAGATGAGTCTCGCCCATCTGACAAACTTCATC
Organism: Asparagus kiusianus; assembly: GCA_022839385.1. NCBI lineage: Eukaryota > Viridiplantae > Streptophyta > Magnoliopsida > Asparagales > Asparagaceae > Asparagus > Asparagus kiusianus. The sequence goes on from BQKN01066292.1 coordinate 858,237, forward strand.
TCAAAATAACTACACTAGGTAGTTAAAGGGGAGATTGTTTGTCTCCTTGAAAGAACTAAACTACAATGAGCAGTTCAAACATTTGTTCGAAGAGAACTCTACCTGATAAGATGGGTAAAGGCACAGTGGCCTCGCCTAAAGAATTGGAAACCCTCTTACCCTTGCCCTTACCTGCGACGGTTTTAAGGGCCATTTATCTCGACGAAGAAAGCTTGAAGCTTTGAAGAGGATTGAAAGAATAGAGGATGAAGTCAGAAATTTTGCAAAGTCAGAACCGACTTAGATTTTGAAAATTTAAAGAAGACAAATCAAATTCGTAAGAGGTGGCCGCCTATTTATATGCAGGAAAACTAAATCAGCATCCGAGATCCGCTCCGCAAATCTTGAGGTTCCTGTTAGCCGTAGTTCATCGGCCTAAAAAAGTGAAATTATGAAGGCGTACAACATTTAATGGTGATAGGACCTAATTGTTAGTCCATGTGGGCCTAACAAAGTTCACATAGAACGACGAGACTCAACAAGTAGCCAAACTTCATCTCGAAGTGTCGAGGCTCGCTCAAAAATGATAAACTTCATTTGGAACTATGAGGTTCACCCTGAAGCTTCGAAGCTCGCCAAGAGGCCAAGCTCATCATGCAAACCAAGATTGTAATAGCTGAGAAGGTTCAAAGTATTTCAGACCCCATACAACCCAATTTAGGTCTACAAACTTTGAAAGGGTCTTGTAGGCACTAAAAATGCCAAGTGACAAGGGAATGTCGAGGTTCACCACAAACATGACGAAGGTCGTCACAATGATGAATCTCATCTTAGTCAATGATGGTCATCACAATGACGAACCTCGTCTCAATCAATAAAGCTCGTCTTAGCTAGACGAGACTCGCAACGCATCATTCCTCAGAGGTTAAAGTTCATCATTAAAGATGAAGTTCGCCTAGAGACGAGGCTCTCAACGCCTTATCCTTCAAGAGATGAAGCTCCTTCAGAAAATGAAGTTCTTCCAGAAGATGAGGCTCGCCACGCAGTAAGCCTTACTCTATCAGACGAACCTCACAACGCAGTGAGGCTCATCTCATTAGATGAACCTCCCCACCCAGCAAGGCTCGTCTCATCAAGCGAGGCTCAACGCCAGAAGGCTAACGACCATGAAGACCCAGTCAGTCTATATGAGCTAAATTTAAGGAGTTAGTTACGCTCCTAATCCCACGATCACCGCTTAAGTTATGTGCTAAAGGCCTATAAATAGTCATGAACAGCTATGAAGAAGCCAACTTGGAGAGGCACTCAGAGATAGAGCTACAGGAACCTATCTACACTCTTTTGGGAGATCCGAACCTTGGTTCTTAAGATCAAAAAGTTATACGTGCGAGCGTCAATGACCAACAGCAGCCACAAGAAGCTAAAGCACTCGAAAGAGGTTATTTTCTCCTCGAATCGAAGCAATCTTGCTCCGATCGTCAACGAGAAGTAAGCTCTACACGAGTATCAAGCGAGGCACCTCATCACCACACAGAACCCATATTAAATAAAGGAGAAGTCTAATCAAGCTTCTCCACTTCTGTACTTAAAAAAGGATGATTGTAAAGAAAGATTCTTAATAGGCGATAGAATCTCTTTTCATAACTAAAACAATTAAGTGAATCAATCGTTTTGTCTTTTTCGGGACCCAACACCAAAGCCTTAAAATTTATTAGAAGTTGGCACCTAAAGATTCAAGCTCAATAGGAAACAATAAATTTTTAAGTGAACCGATTTAAGTTTATTTGACTTCATTGATATCTAAGACAAAGTTTAAGAGCTGTGTTAAGCACTCCACAAGGAAAGAGGTCTTAAACAGTCACTGACCTCCCCCTATTACTATCTATTGGCCTTCTTGTTTTGATGATATTTAACAAATAATTTACGACTAATGTTATTTGTCTAGTATTTATGGTTTTTTATTTATTGTAGACAAACACAATGTTGGAGGATGGATAGAATCAAGTTTTTACGATCATATCCAATGGTGGTTGGCGGAATAGTTGAGTGAAGCCTTGTAATTCAAGTTAAAGATCCAAGTTCAAGCTTCATCCGCAAGTGTACTAAGATAGAGCTTCGTTAAAGATCATAAGCTTTGGTATAATTAGTTTAGGAGTTTATATTATGTGTGTTAAGTACTGTAGGCTCAATATCATATACACACACATA
>BQKN01066292.1:860823-897144 GCA_022839385.1 Asparagus kiusianus
GCTTTTGGTTTATCCACAAACAAAGTTTTTACAAGTATATAAATAAATATTTATATTTATACATGTTTGTTTTTATGTGGATAAATTGGTTTGGTTTAATTTCATAGATATGAAACAAATATATATTCATATACATACTCATATGTTTCATATTCTATTGTATTTGTAAAAATATTATATTCATTGTCTATAGACTTCATAACAATAGTTTATATCTTCCTTTAAGTCTATAAAATCAGCTTATTAAGTTTCAAAACTTGGTTTATGTTAAAACATCAAAATTCAAGTATCTCATGTTTTCATGTTTTAGACTATTTTGCAAAATGATGATATTTTTCATTTGGGAAGTCTTTTTTGATAACCAGTTTTTGTAGCATGTTTATTATCATGTCTATAATTATTTTTCAAAGTTTTATAATTATTAGAATTTATTTGATATTTTTTAACAAGATTCTAAGTTAAAATTTTCTATGTACATCTTTATGCGTCGACTCATGAACAGTATTGATTCGACTCACAAACTGTTGTGTAGTTTACAAGTTGTTTCTGATGAGTCAACTCTTAACATTATGAGTCAACCCATTAGGTTGAGTCGACTCATGCCTGTCATAAGTCGACTCACAAACTGTACTTGAAAATAAGTTTTGTTTCTGATGAGTCGACTCATGAACTTAATAGTCGACCCATGGTTTATGGGTCGACTCATGATTTTTTGAGTCGACTCATAACACTGTAACAGCTATATTTCCAGAATATACTATTTTTGGATTTTTGGTCTTTTTACCTTGTTTTTTCTTGGCTTTGGGGTTCCTATAAATACCCCCACATATCCTCAGTACCAAAATATCCAAGAAAATGTGCTTAAGTGTGTTTAAGTTTGGTTTAAAGTTTGTTTGGTTTGTGAAGAAGCTTTCACAAGTGCAGGAGATCATCAACATTGTTTGAGCTCCATTTTAATCCATCCCTCCATCTTTTTTTTAGAGAAGAATTTTTAAACTCAATACTAGCTTTGTATTAATTATTTGTTGTTTATCATTTTTATCAAGCTAGGGTTTTACATTGAGTTTATAATTGATTTTCTCATTGCTTACACACACAACCATTGAGCTTATTGTATTTGCATACATTGTATAATTAGGTTGTGGGAAGTTGTATCAATTGAGAGTAAGCTTAATTGAGTTCTTATCCATTGTAGAGAACAACCAAAGTTGTATTCGTGCCTAATTATGTAGATCACCTTGTAATACACTTGTATATCGAGAGAAGTGTGTGGTGAGAGACGGGGTCATCCCAAGAGGAGTGGGATAGGTAATAATACCTAGAGAGAGATTGTAATTCCTAATACTTGAGGGAGACACGGACTAGAGACCAACACTTGAGAGGGTACAAAGTGGGATTACAAGAGTGTGAGATTGTAAAGTTTTTGGTGAACTAGAAAACCGAGTGTGATGTGTAAACGTTATTCGGGTGAGCGTAGAAAATCCGATTGTGATAGTGGAGATCTCCTCGAGGTGAGGAGCGGAGACATAGGTCATGCGGACTGAACTCCGTGGTCATATCATTTGTTTGTGATTACATTGGCGCACTTATCTTTATGTTTATATCTTATATCGCCTTTGTATATTGCTTGTTGTTTATATTCCCTACTATCTAGTTTAGATTATTTACCCTTGTATTGTTTGTATATCCTCGCATATATCTCATAGTATATCTCATTGGTAAGATATTTTCCTTTGTTCATATTGCATATTCTTGCTCATAACATATTGTATATCTTTCTTGCAAGAATAATTTATTAATAAGTTTTAATTAGCATAAAATCGGATAAGATTAGCATAAGACCCTAATCACCCCCCCCCCCCCCCAACCTCCTCTAGGGTCTAACACTATCCTTATCTGGATAACTGATGAAGTAAACTTAGATCTTTTCACTAAAGAAGTTTTTGGTTAGGTGCCGGAATAGCAGACTTTAGACTTAACCCTAAAATTAAGGATAATTATTTATAATGTTGTCATTTAATTTGTTTAGTTAGGTTTTTCTTTTTTCCTTCTTATTCTTTTTTAAAAATATTTTAGATCTATATTTTTTGTTTCCCTTCTAACAAATCAAAAACAAAAGGAAAAAATTTCTATTTAGATCTTTTTCTTATGTTTTATAAAATAAAAAAAAATAGAAAAAGAGTTCTATTAGTATATGAAAATTTGGATTAGGGATAATATGAGATGCTTTATTCACCTTGAAATTAAACCAAAAGAAATGGCTAATCTGAATTCACTTGTTTTCCAAGATATATGTTATTCTACTAGGAATGCAGTTCCATTTGTATTAGGCTTTCGGATGTTAATGGTGTTAGTTATGAACTTAGACCTCACTTCAAAAAAATGCTTCCTAAGTTCTTAGGATATGAATCTGATAATGCTTATATTTTCATATCTAAGTTTGAGAAAGTTTATCTTATGATTAAGATTAATAAGTTATCTGAGGATACAATTAAGCTCGGATTTGTTCCCTTTACTCTGAAAAATAAGGCTAATAAATGGATGTTTAAATTGCCTATAAATTCTGTCTCCACTTGAGATAAATTTATTACCGTTTCTTCTAAATAATACTATTCAATTCATAAAATGATAAAACTTATAAGGATATCATTCAGAATTTTAAAATAATCTCTAGGGAACCAGTTTGGAAGTATTTTGATAAATTTAAGGACCTTCTTGTCTAATGTAAGATTATAGTTTAGGGAAGTGGTGTTTATGCTAAATTATCTATATAGGATTGAATTATTCTTTAGATACATCTTTAGAATCTATGTATCAAGAGGAATATATGAAGAAAATTGTTAATGAAACCTAGAATTTTTTTGAGAATTTACCTAAAATGACCATACAATGGGATCGTTATGATGAAAGAGCAACATCATCAGTTCCTTTAACTATATTTAGTAGGTTTTCATTAGAGTCAAGCATAGCTTCTAAGGTTAAGATGGATATAATTCTACGTCAGTTAGAAGCTTTGGAAATCAAAGATCGGGCTCCTACTCATATCAAACCATGTTTCCTCAACAAGATGTCATAATTGCTTGTCTCCGGCTCATGTTTCAGAAGAATATTCTCCTTTAGGGAACAACTAACCACTTGATCAGATGAACGCTACGTTTCAACGTCCTAATAATGATATATTTTCTTCAACTTACAATCCTGATCCATTCAAAACTTCAGTCCCCCTTCTACTCAGCTATTTCCTAGGGAAATATGGGTCCATTCAATACACACAATCTCCATAATTCAATTTCATGTATCCAAGTTAACCTCCTCAAAATCAATCTGTTGCACCAAAATCTAACCATAAGAAATGATTCAATTACTTACCAAAGGCTCTAGAAGCCATGATGAAAGCATCAACATAGGCCACAATTATCTTGACTCAATGATCCAACACTATATGCAGACAACATGCTAATTGTTAAATTCTGACACTCAAGCTATAGCTGGACTAAAAACTTAGTTAGGACAATTAGCTAGTACCGTGAGTGTGAGAGAGGAGAAAAGATTTTTTAGTCAACCTGTTGTCAATCTTAAGGACACTAGCTCAGGTCAATGTAATTTACACTTTAAGGTTAAGAAAATATGTTAATAACCAAATAAGAATGCCTCCTAATCAAAGTTTTTCTCTCCTATTCAATATTCTGAATCTGGACAATCATCCACTCCTTCTGATGTTTCTGAACATCCATCCTCCTTTTTTGATAAATAATTTTCTATTAAATATGATGATCAAACCTAAAATTTGACCTGAGATCAATTTAGATAGGTAGAAGCTCGTTGCTTTCTTTCCAAATAGATTCAAATCTATGAAGAACTCTTCTTAGGTAAAATCCTAAGAACTTTTATACGTGTCAAAATCAACATTTCACTCTTAGATGCTATCGAACAAGTGCATCTTATGCATAAGAGAACAACAAATCTTGTGCATAAAAAGAGAACACAAAATGGTTTTAAGAAAGTCTTTTCAGCTACTAATATAAGTGAAATTCTCTCAAGGCCCATGCCCTTGAAATAGAAGGGTCTAGGTTGTCCTACTACTCCATGTGTTATAGAAAATGCCTTTATTGATAAGACACTTCTAGACTTAGAAGCATTGTATTAAATATCGGCCGATATATCGCTATATCAGCCGACATATTGGTGTTGGAGCCTCCCCGAACGACATCGATAGAAATATAGTAGTTTCTGATATTTTGGATTTTTTCTGATATATCGGCAAATATCAAAAAGTTTGACCGCTATATCACCCTGCAATTAGCGGCCGGTTTTTTGATTTTTTTTTTATTTTAATTCCTAGTTCAGGTTTGGAAACCCAAACATGATCCAAACTTGAACCCATAATCAAAATATAAAACTAAAACCCAAAATCGGATCTTAAAAAGAACCCAACGCAAACCCTATTTTCTCTCCGCGCCTTTGAAGCTTACTCTCCTACCATCGAATCTTCTCTCCTGTCATCGAATCTTCATCTCCAACCTTCGAAGCTTCTCTCCCGCCATTGAAGCATCCTCTCTAGCCTTTGAAGCTTCTCTCCTGCCGTCGAATCTATATCTCCGGCCTTCGAAACTTCTCTCTCACCTTTGAAACATCCTCTCCAGCCTTCGAAGCTTCTCTCCTGCCATCGAATCTTCATCTATGGCCTTTGAAGCTACTCTCCACCTTTGAAACATCCTCTCTAGCCTTCAAAGCTTCTCTCTCGCTGCTAAATCTTCTCTCCCACTGCCAAATCTTCTCCCCCAGCTCCAAAGCATCATCTCCATCCTTCAAAGCTTCAAGTTTGAGTTTCTCTTTCTTCCACTTAGTCTCTTCTAAGCTTCCTCTCTACCCTAGGCCTCTAATGTCTTTCAACTCTCTCTTTCAGATTATTTTTATTAGAAATTGAAGGAAGAAAGTGAACAAAATGGAGAAATCTCTAAGGTGAAGAAGGTAACTTGAACGCAACTGGTTTTATTCAATTTTGATTTATATTATCTAACATATTTAACTAAGTTGTTTTTTGGATTTAAATTGAATATTTGGATTGAAATTATGGAATGAAATTCAATTGTGGACTGAAGTTTAAGTTTTTAAATTGAAATAAAAATGAAGGACTCAAGTGTTAATATGTATTAAGGTTATAACTAAATTTGAAGTATGTATTCAATTATTTGGCGTGAATTTATTTTTAAAAAAGTACCCTAAATCAATCACAAAATCACCAATAAAAACTAGTTAATTTGGACTAAAATTAAATAATAGAAAAGCAAGTTAAATTATATTTCCAACCTTTTAATAAGAAGCTTCGGGAAGGAAATTAATTAATTTTGATTTATATGATCTATCTGAAATTACTATTTGGTTTTAACTTGAATATTTGGATTGAGATTATCTAGTTTGTATTAATTATAGAGTGATGTTTTTAAACTTAAATTGATGATTGAAACCGAAATATGTGTTAATGTGTTATGTTTTTTCTCCTCAAATTGTTTGTTTTTGTGGCTACCTCATTAGTATAGTTTGCTTATCTAAAACACTAAAATCATGTTTGTTGAATGTGTAGGTGATAATAGGAAGATGTATCCGAAGGTCAAAGATCAAGAGCTCCTCAAAGTTGGGCAATAAAGACACTTGTTGACAATATGGAGAAAGAGTTGGTTCCAACACCAGGAAGGTTCGATACAAATTTTGCCTGTAGTCCTTTAGTGGTGGGATAAGCCAGTTCAAGGCTCATTTGGTGGGGAAAAGAGGAAATTGTAAGGCTTGTGACAAGGTTCCCAAGGATGTGAAGAAAAACATTCTTGAAATGTTAGAGAACAAGGAAAAAAATAAGGATGAAAAGGAGATAAGATTGAATAATAAGAGATGTGCATGTCGGGGAGGAGGAAGATGAGGAGAATGAGAATGCATCACTTGGAACTAGAAGCTCATCCTCTTCATTGAAGACAAAAGGGCCAATGGACTCTTTTGCATGTCGCTCCCCCAAGGTGACCACCACCTTGCTAGCAAAGGGAAAACAATTGGCAATTGGCTCAAAGCATAGAAAGAAAGAAAAAGAGGATGCAAACAAGTGTATAGGGAAATGGTTCCATGAAGCTGGCATCCCCTTCAATACTGTAACACTTCCTTCTTTTCAACAAATGGTTTATGCTATTGGACAATTTGGACCATGTATACAAGCTCTATCGTCATATGAGTTGAGAGAGACCCTTTTGCAAAGAGAGGTGAATCAAACAAAAGTGATGGTTGAGAACTTCAAAGAAAATTGTGCAGCCAATGGGTGTTCTATATTGACCGATGCTTGGAGCGATCGAAAGCGAAGGAGCCTAATGAATATAGTTGTGCATTCCAATGGAGGGGCAGTATTTTTAACTTCAGAAGACACATCAGCCGATAAGCATGATGGGAACTTTATACTTTAGTTTGTGGAGAAGGCAATCGTTGAGTTAGGGCTAGAAAATGTGGTGCAAATTGTCACATATGAGGCTTTAAATAACATGGCGGCCTCTGCTAGCTTGGCACAGACAAGGCTGAATATCTTTTGGACAACTTGTTTAGTACATTGTGTTAATTTGATGCTTTGTGACATAGCTAGAATCAAGCCAATTCGAAGTGCAATTCTGATGGGAAGAACTATATCAACGTACATCTATAGTCACACCATGTCTCTTCAATTGCTATAAGAGTTTACAAATGGAGAAATATTGAGACTTGGGGCAACGAGATTTGCTACATCATTTCTTTCATTGCAGTCTAGGAGGGATAAGAAAAAAAGGAGATAAGGTAGATGTTCATCTCTGACAAGTGGATGGACTATAATCTATCATCAACGGGATCGGCTAAAAAGGTATAAATATTTTAATTTTGTAGTTATCTAGTATTTAACTGGTAAACATTTTATTCCAGTTGGTAAAATTATTGTATTATTTTGTTGTTTCTTGTTTGTAGGTTGCTAAAATTATTGCGAGCAATAAGCTTTGGGACAAGGTTGCTTTTGCCCTTAAAATCTTTACTCCCTTGGTGAAGGTTTTAAGGAGAGTGGATGGTGATAAAATCCCATCTATGGGGTTTGTTTATGAAGATCTTTTGGTGGAAAAAGAGGAGTTGAAAGTGGCCATCGTTAATGAAGAAAATAAGTATCTTCCTATATGCATGATGATTGATAACAGATGTGAGAACAAGCTTATGGAGTCACTACATAAAGTGGGATATTATCTCAATCCCCACTTCTTCTATCCAACTTTTGTGGAGATTGAAAAGAATGGAACATTCATACAAAGCGTAGTGAAATGTATGCATAAATTTTACAGGGACAATGATGACATTTTTGGATAGATTGGATTTCAACTCCCTCGTTATCAACATAGAAAAGGGTCATTTGGGAGCTCAATTGCCATCAAGCAAGCAGAAAGGCCCGATAGTAATCCTGATATACTTATCTTTTTATTTAAATTATTCCTTATATACATATATTATAAAAATTCTAATATTTTAAATTGTTTCTATTGACTAGTTACATGGTGGTATCTTTTTAGGAATGATACACTAGATCTTAGAAGGATGACGATGAGAATTTTGAGTTTGACAGCTAGCTCTTCGGCTTGTGAGAGGAGTTGGAGTGCATTTGAAATGGTAATATATAATTGTGTTGGAGACTAGGAGTTAGAGCACATTTTAGATAATTTTTTCTATGTGCTAATGATTTTGTTTTGTAGATTCACACAAAGAAGAAGAATAGATTAAGTCACAAGAAATTACATGACTTAGTCTTTGTCAAGTTCAATGTGAAGCTCCAGCACAAAAATTCTGACAAGGATAGAGAATCTCTACTTGCCCACGATGATGAAGAAAGGGTCACAAATTGGGTGATCCCTCCAAGTCAACTTAGTAAGAAAGTGTTTCCAGGGGAAGAATTAACTTGGACTATGACCAAAAAGGTTTCAGGAGCTAATCCAAAGAGGAGAAAGAGTGCAAGAATGAAGTCATACCAAAGGAGAAAGTCGGGGGCATCATCTTCATGATCAAATGAATCCATCATAGATGAAGAGGAAGAGTGGGAAACACCATCGGAGTCCTCATTGGGGGTCGGATTAGGCTTACACATTCATGGATGATATTTCATCTCTCGATCCCGAAGAAGATTGATTTTAGTCATATTTGCTTCTATTTCATTTGGTTGTGTTATTTTGGATTGATATGATAAACAATTATGAACTGTTTATGTAACTTTTAAAACTTGGTTGTGTGATTGGTGAAATGTGTTATTGTACAGTATGGGTGCATGGAAGGTTTGACATCTCTGGGTTCACTTTGGACTATAGCCATGTATGAAGATAGGGGCGTCACAGTTGGTATTAGAGCTCTAGTTCTAGTATCCTTAGGATTATCATGTGTCGAGTCGTGGAGTTAGGATAAAGTTTCCTAGGAATCATGTATAGAGTCTGTTAGGAATTCCTAGAATGAGTGAGGATGTTATATACGTATATTCCATAATTTATGAATATTTTATGATAACTATTTTACTTTGATTGAAAAGTATTTGCATGAATGAATTACGATACGATTTTTCTTATTCCTCTATGTTATATATGCTTTTATCTAAGATCTCATAACTGCGTCTTATAAACTCTTTTCCTAGAAATTTATAGATGGCCAGACGAGAACGTGGATGGAGAGTATCTCGTTCTTAGGGAGAGAGACAGGATGAGCCGGATCCAGAGCTACAGCAAGCTCCACCCAAGTCACAGCAGGATCCATTCGAGTAGCAGCAAGCCCCACCTGAGTCGTAGAAGGCTTCGCAATACCTCATAGACCTCATGGCATCTATAGTAGCCAGGCTAGCAGCACTCGAGGAGCGAGTGGCAAACCAGACACTACCAATTGCACCATCATCCGTAGTTCCACCGCCAGTGATTCCAGTAACCCCCATCGCAGAGGAGTCCCCAGAGGCACACCAGGACTCACCCCACCATTAGTTGTAGCTGTAGAGTAGGAGGCTTAGCTTCGCCTAGTTGAGTGGTACCAAAATATGAGGGCACCAGAATTTTAAGGATCATCAGATTCGCTTGTAGCCACAAGTGGAAGGAAGATGTAGGAAATATTCTTAACTTGCTTGATGTGGATTTAGTCCAGAAGCAAAGGCTAGCAGCTTTCAACCTAAAAGGTGATGTCGGAGGATGGTATAGGCTTCAGTTCACCCCAGAGCAATGGATGACACTTTCATGGGAGGATTTTGTCTATTTCTTCGATGAGCAGTACATCTCTTCCTCGGCACGGGCCGGGAAAGAGCTGGAGTTGTCCAGACTGGAGCACTGGGATATGTCTGTAGCAGATTATGAAAGCCGGTTCATGATTCTACTTTGATTTACAGGCATGTGGCAGTCAGGAGAGCGCTAGGCTCAGATGTTTCTTATGGGTCTTCGTCCAAGCCTATGACGCTACCTCGTGTCCAGGAGATTCCACTCAGTTAGAGAGGTAGCAGATGTTGCCATTGTGTAGGAGACAGAGACTACGATCTTCTAGAAAATCAAGGAGGGAAACGCTAAGTCAGGACAGCTGAGTGACAAGGGCAAGGGTAAGAGGCCTTTCGTCGAACCTGAAGGACCCCAACAGTGGGGTAAGAATTTTCAGTACCAGCAGCAGGGTCAGTCCAAGAGAGGATCACAGCATGATCAGAGAGCACCATAGCAGCGCAGGATTCAGGGAGCATGTTCCAATTGTAACAAGGTTGGACATAAGGCCAGGGATTATCGTAGTGCACCAACAGGAGGCCAGTAGGGCAGAGGCTAGGGCCAGCAGCAAGGAAGAGTGTTAAACCCTAGAGGGGGGTGATTAGGGTCTTATGCTAATCTAATCCGATTAGATACCAATTAAAATTAATTAACAAGTTATCCTAGCAAGTATGAAATGCAACAATGTATATGAGCTAGGATAAGCAATATGAACAATGAGATATATCCTATATGATAGGAATATATGCAAGGATATATAAACAACACAAGGGTAAACAATCTAAACAATATAGTGGATGATATAGAAATGAGCAATGCACAATGGTGATATAAGATATGAACATAAATATGAATGAACGCCAAAGCACACTAAAACAAGCAATATGATCACGGAGTTCGGACCTTCCATCCTACGTCTCCGCTCCCCACTCCCGAGGAGAAATCCACTATCACAATCGGGTTTTCTACGTTCACCCGAATAACGTTTATAACCACACTATGTCGGTTTTTAACGATCACCGATCAACGTACACTCCTCACACTCGGTTTTCTAGCTAACCGAAAACTTTACAATTGACACTCTTGCAAACACACTCTACACCCTCACAAGTGTTGGACCTAGCCGTGTCTCTCTCAAGTGCTCGGTTACAACCTCTCCCTAGGTTCGTCAACTGACGCCACTCCTCTTGGAACGATCCCCGACTCTCACCACACACTCCTCACTCGGTGTACAAGTGTATTACAAAGTGATCCTCACAATAAGCACAAATTAACAAATGATTGTTCTCTAATATGGATGAGAACACAATGAAAGCTCACACTCAATGTTACAACTCTAACTAACCCAACTATACTATGTATGACAATACAATAAGCTCATGTGGGTGTGTGTAAACAATGAGTGAAATCAAATCTAACTCAAATAGCAAACTAGTAATAAGAATATGAAAATCAATAATAAAATTGCTAGAGAAAAGAGTTAGAAAACTTCTCTAAAACACAAAGAAGATGATGAAGAAGATTGAGAAAGAATCCCTCAATCTGCAGAGAAGCTTCCTCCTTTGTAAACAAAACCCAAACTTAAAACAACCAGTAAAACCACACTTAAACACATGTTTAAAAAACTTCTTAGCTAACTTGAAAGAGAGCAGCAATAGGGTATTTATACCCACTCAAAAACTCAGCCAAAACCCCTAAGTAAAAGTCCAAAAAGCCCCAAAAAAATCAGCTAAGAAAATAGCCGTTAGGGAAGCAACGGTCACATTGGCGGTCAACCGGAAATTCTCGCGGTCGACCGCGATCCAGGTTCCAAACGGAGAAAACGCACAGAGACTTCTTCGGTCGACCGGTGCGGTCGACCGATGGAAATTTCAAGCTCTCGGTCGACCGCGGCGGTCGACCGACAAACTCTCTGCTGCCCACTGACGAATGAACATAGGTGCGGTCGACCGGTGCGGTCGACCGAGAACTGATATATTCCAAAAACTGATTTTGAAAACTATTTTTCTAATTTTAAAACCCTGTTTAAAAATATCAAATAAATTCCAAAAAATGTAAAACTTTGGGGAATGATTGTAGACATGAAAAATAAACATGCTACAATGACTGGTTTCTAAAAAGGACTTCCTAAATAAAAAATATCATCATTTTACAAAATAGTCCAAAACATGAAAATGTAAACATATGAGTTTGATGTTTTGACCTAAACCAACTTTTAAAACTTTACAAAATGATTTTATAGACTTGAAGAAAGATGTAAACTATTGTTATGAAGTCTATAAACAATGAATGTAGTATTTTATCAAAATACACATATAATGCACTAAAACATGATTTCATTGAACTAACTAAAATTGATATTGATGAAATCATATATATGCATATAAGTATGAAACAAAAATATGTTTTCTAATTATATTCAATTGTTTCATAGTAAAACTTGAAAACTATCAACCCAAAACATATATGTATATATATAACTATATATAAAAAAACCAAAACGTGTATGTGTGTATATGATTGAGCTTAAAGTACTAACACACATAATATAAAATCTAAACTAAATTACCCAAGCTAGATCTTGATCTTCAATAAGCTCTTCTTGGTAATCTCGCGGATGAAGCTTGAACTTGATCTTTAACTTGAATTATATAAGCTTCACCAACATTCCACCAACCTCCTTTGGATATGATCGTTGAAGCGCAATTCCATCCATCCTCCAACAACGTTGTTTGTCTATAATAAATAAGAAAACACAAATACTAGACAAACAACATTAGAAGTAAATTGTTTGTTAAACATCATCAAAACAAGAAGGTCAACAATCTCTCCCTTTTTGATGATGACAAATAATTTACAAAAAGGATATATGCATGAAAAGAAATGAATATACAAAGTATAATATATAATGCATATAAACAAGAAAGAATATACTCATAATATTTCTCCCCCTTTGACAACATCAAAAAGGGGACAAAAGAATTAAGAGAGTGAAAGCTCCCCCTATCAATATGCATAGGTGAGTATATAACATAGAAAGATATAGGGATTGCTCCCCCTATCAAAATGCCATATAGAATATAGACAATAAAAGATCATGGCAAACATATGTGAGCAAGCATAAATGCTAAACACAACTCACATACAAAAAGATAATGAGAACACATATGAATATGTCAATATGAGAAATAGTGTCTCATATCAAAGAACATAAAAACATGTGTAAAAGTAGATTTATGAAGTCAAAAGAAAAAAAAAAGAGCATGAGAATCATGCAAAAAGTTTTCAAATGAAAACAAATCAACCAATTGAAATCATAAATCAAAGTTTAAATCCAAAAACGTAAAATCAAATCATCATTGATTCAAAAATCAAGAGAGGCAACCATATCTAGCTCTTGAGCTAGTAACAACCCATATAAATATTTTTAGTACCCGGTAAACAATATTTGAAAATAAACACCCAATAATCCGGAGGGTTATATAAACGTAGTTCTCTCAACAAAATCGAAACAAATGATCATGAAAACTAAAGATTTGATCAATTAAAAATTTGTTTTCATAATCAAAAGATTTTAAGACATAATTTTCAAAACCAAGAGAAAGAAAGATAAAAAACATTAAAATACTTGGTTTTAATAATTAAATTTGTTTTGGTACCCAAGAACTCTTGGTACCAAATGATTTAGGGACATGACCCCTATCATTTAAGCTCAAAGCTATAGGGTTATGAACCCTCTTAGGAATATGCGGTGCACTAACACGGTCAAAGCAATAATCGCTCAAATAACCCTTCCGATTGTAATATGTGCAATGAAAGAGATCCATTTGTTTTTGTGGACCATTAGCTCGTGCATGGAAAACATTTGCAAATAAAGATTGTCTTTTAAAATTATTTTGCAAATGAGAAACATTCTTAAACAATGGTCTATTTGGAACATATTGCAACTTAGAAGCTTTTTGCATATCAAAACAAAATTTAGCAAGATGTCCAAACCTACCACAAACATCACATTTAAAAACATGTGGTCTACTAGAAACATTTAGCAAATGAGATTTCTTTTTCAAATCAAAACAATATTCGGCCAAATGACCAAAACGACCACAATGATCACATCTATACACATGAGCATGCTTATGATGAACAATGGGTGCATGTGTGTGTACATGTGATGAAAAAGCTACATGAGATGCACAAGGAGCATTGATATTTTTATGTTTGTGTGCATCATAGCAAAATTTAGCTAGATGACCTTTACGGCTGCAAATTGAACAATTATAAACTTTGCTATATATGTGTGCATAATGAGTAGATGATTTTGACTTAGACTTGGCACACATATCCATAAGCCTCTTATGATTATTAATGCATATTTTTAAAGTAGAATCTAAAGATGAAATGTATTTATTCATAAGATTCAAATCTTCATTTTTAGGCACATATGTATTTTTAGAAGTAGAACATAAATAATTATTTATAAAAGAAGCAGCATCATTTTGTATGTTCTCTACTTCTAACATGGCATTTTCTTTTTCATGAGTTAACAAGGCAAAGTTTGAAAGTAAAGAATCATGATCCAATTTTAATTTTTCATTGTTTTCTTTAAGGATCATAATTTCATTAGAAATAGTATCAAACTTAGAAGTTAAAGACTCATGATCGGATTTTAAAATTACATGCTTTCTTTGTAAGTTAATGAAATCATTTTGCAATTTCTTGTAGGCATGCAATAACTTATCACTAGCACAAGCAAGTTCATCACTATATAAATCATTATTGGGTTCGAACTCGCAAACCTCACTGGGGCTATCGCCTAGTGCACGTGTGCATGAAGCTCCATATGAACTTGAAGCCGGATCCTCCAAAGCTTGTCGGATCGCCTCCAAGTCCCCTTGATGTGCTTTAATAAATTTCCATAAGGTGTAAGCACTATCAAAAGAATCAAGCTTGTTAGACATAAATGAATCAAATGCATTTATTAAAAATTCTAACATAAGCTTGTTCATAATAAACATCTTTTTATCATGTTTGCTCCACTTGGATTTCTCCAACGTGGGCACAATATAAGCACAATCAATGATTTTCCATAAATCGATATTTTTAGATTGAACAAATATTTTGAATCTAAAACACCATTGAGCATAGGGGAAAACATTGAATTTAGGAGCAATACTAGAATCATAGCCTAAACAAGATGCATCATTCATATCCATAATTTGTAAAAATATGCAAGCAAGATACAAATACAATCAAAATAAGATTAGCACAAAAAATAACTTGGATCTTTAACTCAAGGCAATTAGACCTTAAATCAAATAGCACCAAGCTCTGATACCAATTGTTAGACACTAGAGGGGGGTGATTAGGGTCTTATGCTAATCTAATCCGATTATATGCCAATTAAAATTAATTAACAAGTTATCCTAGCAAGTATGAAATGTAACAATGTATATGAGCTAGGATAAGCAATATCAACAATGAGATATATCCTATATGATAGGAATATATGCAAGGATATATAAACAACACAAGGGTAAACAATCTAAACAAGATAGTGGATGATAAAGAAATGAGCAATGCACAATGGCGATATAAGATATGAACATAAATATGAATGAACGCCAAAGCACACTCAAACAAGCAATATGATCACGGAGTTCGGACCTTCCGTCCTACGTCTCCACTCCCCACTCCCGGGGAGAAATCCACTATCACAACCAGGTTTTCTACGTTCACCCGAATAACGTTTGCAACCACACTATCTCGGTTTTCAATGATCACCGATCAACGTACACTCCTCACACTCGGTTTTCTAGCTAACCGAAAACTTTATAATTGACACTCTTGCAAACACACTCTACACCCTCACAAGTGTTGGACCTAGTCATGTCTCCCTCAAGTGCTCGGTTACAACCTCTCCCTAGGTTCGTCAACCGACGCCACTCCTCTTGGAACGATCCCCGACTCTCACCACACACTCCTCACTTGGTGTACAAGTGTATTACAAAGTGATCCTCATAATAAGCACAAATTAACAAATGATTGTTCTCTAATATGGATGAGAACACAATGAAAGCTCACACTCAATGTTACAACTCTCACTAACCCAACTATACTATGTATGACAATACAATAAGCTCATGTGGGTGTGTGTAAACAATGAGTGAAATCAAATCTAACTCAAATAGCAAACTAGCAATAAGAATATGAAAATCAATAATAAAATTGCTAGAGAAAAGAGTTAGAAAACTTCTCTAAAACACAAAGAAGATGATGATGAAGATTGAGAAAGAATCCCTCAATCTGCAGTGAAGCTTCCTCCTTTGTAAACAAAACCCAAACTTAAAATAACCAGTAAAACCATACTTAAACCCTTGTTTAAAAAACTTCTTAGCTAACTTGAAAGAGAGCAGCAATAGGGTATTTATACCCACTCAAAAACTCAGCCAAAACCCCTAAG
Source organism: Asparagus kiusianus (assembly GCA_022839385.1). Lineage (NCBI taxonomy): Eukaryota > Viridiplantae > Streptophyta > Magnoliopsida > Asparagales > Asparagaceae > Asparagus > Asparagus kiusianus. Next base: position 876,535 of record BQKN01066292.1, read on the forward strand.
TAAAAGTCCAAAAATCCCCAGAAAAATCAGCTCAGAAAATAGCCGTTAGGGAACCAACGGTCACATTGGCGGTCGACCGGAAATTCTCACGGTCGATCGTGATCCAGGTTCCAAACAGAGAAAACGCGCAGAGACTTCATCGGTCGACCGGTGCGGTCGACCGATGGAAATTTTGAGCTCTCGATCGACTGCGGCGGTCGACCGACAAACTCTCTGCTGCCCACTGACGAATGAACATAGGTACGGTCGACCGATGCGGTCGACCGAGAACTGATATATTCCAAAAAACTAATTTTAAAAATTGTTTTTTTGATTTTAAAACCCTGTTTAAAAATATCAAATAAATTCTAAAAAATGTAAAACTTTGGGAAATGATTGTAGACATGATAATAAACATACTACTATGACTGGTTTCCAAAAAGGATTTCCCAAATGAAAAATATTATCATTTTACAAAATAGTCCAAAACATGAAAATGTAAACACATGAATTTGATGTTTTGACCTAAACCAAATTTTGAAACTTTACAAAGTGATTTTATAGACTTGAAGAAAGATGTAAACAATTGTTATGAAGTCTATAAATAATAAATGTAGTATTTTATCAAAATACACATATAATACACTAAAACATGATTTCATTGAACTAACTAAAATTGATATTGATGAAATCATATATATGCATATAAGTATGAAACAAAAATATGTTTTCTAATTATATTCAATTGTTTCATAGTAAAACTTGAAAACTATCAAACCAAAAAATATATGTATATATATAACTATATATACAAAAACCAAAACGTGTATGTGTGTATATGATTGAGCTTAAAGAACTAACACACATAATATAAAATCTAAACTAAATTACCCAAGCTAGATCTTGATCTTCAATAAGCTCTTCTTGGTAATCTCGTGGATGAAGTTTGAACTTGATCTTTAACATGAATTATATAAGCTTCACCGACATTCCACCAACCTCCTTTGGATATGATCGTTGAAGCGCAATTCCATCCATCCTCCAACAACGTTGTTTGTCTATAATAAATAAGAAAACACAAATACTAGATAAACAACAATAGAAGTAAATTGTTTGTTAAACATCATCAAAACAAGAAGGCCAACAGAGGACATGGGTGTATGTAGGAAAATTGCAATGAAGAGAAGAAAAGAAATTTGACTTTGATTCCTTTAATCTCGGTTACAATTCGATTACAAAAGAGAGAAGAACGAATTTGATTCTCCCCTTTGTTTAAAACTGGGTTCTTCTCGGTAGCGATGGAATTCCTCCTTCGATTGCTTTCGTCGAATTTGCTCTCCATTGACGATCTGAATGTCTTGATTCACTGGAACGATATCTCCTCCTTATGATTTGACATTGTGGAGAACTTGCGTGGCAAGTTTGAAACTCTGGACGAGTTGATAACTCTGAATGAGTTTTGAAGAACTCTGTAAAAGAGTTGTTTTGAACCGAAAATCGGTTGTAAGCCAAGAATGAAGAAGCTCCTGTCATCGAACTTTGCTGAAGGATGAATGCTGATTTCCCCTTCGCTGCCAAGTCGAGAATCTCCTCTTCTGTTGCTGCCAAACTGAGAGCCGAATTCCCTCTGCTCGAGCCTTCGTTCCACAAAGAGCCAGCCTTCCGTGGTAGATCCCAGCTAAGAAATTCCAACCGAAAAAAAGAGACCCGAACTCAGTTGATTTTACCCCTATTTATAGGGGATTAAGGGGGTGTAACTTCCCTCTAAATCCGCTCCTAAGTGGGCGTGATTTCCTCAGATCGTGGGGAAAATGGTTCTGAAACCGTTCGACTCATATTTGAATGAGTCAAACGCCCAACCTGGTGTTCAGGACCCTAACCTCGCATCTTAGGATTGAGACGCGAGGTTGGGTGTTGACTGAACATCCAGAACGTGAGGATTGCTCACGTTTCTCTTGTTGTAACGTGGGTTCAACCCTGGCGTTTTGATGTTGTAACGCGGGTTCGACCCTGGCATTTTGATGTTGTAACGCGGGTTCAACCCTGGAGTTTTACTATTGACACACGGGGAGGACCTCCGCATCTTGTCTTGAAGAGATTATCACCAAGTAATCTCTTTTGTCATAGCGTTGCAAAGATCATTGTCATGTAATCTTCGTCTTGGCTCCTTGAGAATATGAGAGTCGTCAGATTGTAACTCCCTGTTGATTGTGAATACTGTTGAACTAGAGCTCTCATCGGTTGTCGTGAAGGTCATCAGATTGTAACCTTCAGCGATCTACGTGAAAGTCTTCAAATTGTAGCCTTCTGGAAGTCGTCAGATTGTAACTTCCATCATCTGTGTTTGATGGTGGATAAGCCATCTATTTTAATTTTTAGACAGCCTACAGAACCCCCTCCAAAGTTTTCGAAAGTTCGCGGTTGACTGGGACGAATTTTCGGAATACTTTGGATCTAAACTCTGATCATGGATCTGTTGATTCCTTGTCGTAAAGGAGTCGTTCTCTGCACTCACTTCGAAGGTATCTTGGTTGAAGGGATTTGCCATGTAGGACCTGTGTGAAGGTACGCGCCATAATCATGCTTCTGGAATGCGGGGGTGGACCCCTGCGTTTTGAACTTGAGACGCAGGGCTGACTTCGGTGTTTTGAATTTGGAACCCGGGTATGACCTCGGCGTCGTGATTTTTGTAACACGGGTCTGACCTCGGCGTTGTGATTTTTGCAACGCGGGTCTGACCTTGGTGTTTTTAAATTTGGAACCCGGGTGTGACCTCGGCGTCATGACTTGAGACATGGAAGTGGCTTCCGTGCATTTTTGACTAAGTCTTTGAGACTTGTCTTTAGCTTATCTGTTTCAAGTCTCGACTCACGTCCATTACGCTAATGGACCTACAAACATGCATAGGATGTTTGGCAAACCCTCAGCCATCAACGGATTTGATAAGCCTTTACCGACTACCGTTTGAGTCGGGCTAGCATGTGGATTGTCTAAGTCCGTTCCACATGTAACGTTGTGCTAAGAGAATGAACTCTCTTAGACTTGGTGCTATGATTTTGAATACATAGACTTTGTTATTTTTACGGAAAAAGACTAACCGGCGACGCGTGTTAGGCGTAGACTTATCCCTACTTAGGATTTGGGATAAAGTTCCCCATGCGTGTAAGGCACGGATTTTGATGTCTTTTTCACGGTAAAAGACTAACCAGCAACGCGTGTTAGGCGTAGACTTATCTCTAATTAGGGATCGAGATAAAGTCCCATATGCGTGTGAGGCATGGATTTCAGCGTTATTAATAACAACCTGCCACGATGTTGAATACATAGACTTTACCATTATTACGGGAATAGGCTACTCGGCAGCATGTATTAGATGCAGACTTATCTCTAATTAGGGATCGAGATAAATTCCCCCATACGTGTGAGGCATGGATTTCGGCGTTATTAATAACAACCTGCCACGATGTTGAATACGTGGGTTTTTATCCTTTTTACGGTCAAAGACTCACCGGCAACGCGTATTAGGCGTTGACTTATCCCTTCTTAGGATTCGGGATAAAGTTCCCCATACATGCAAGCTACGGATTTAGAGATTATTAATTTAATGATAATCACTAGCTATGATATTGAATACGTAGACTTTGTCACTGTTTCTTCCTGTGTTATTCGAAACACTAAAAGAAAATTAGAAGTGCCAAAGGTGTAGTATTAACTTGGCGTGAATTTTCACTTAGAGTGAAATTCAGAAAATTTCTTTATTATCACTGGGATAATTCTAGAAAATATTTAATCCACTGGGGATTTTATAATAAAAACTTGCTATTCTTGTTGAAAAAGGATTAACAAGTTCATTGGGGAGAGTTTGACTGTTAGAGGTGTGATGTTAACCTAACAGTATTTTGTGGGCCTATCGCTCTATTGAAGAGAGTCGATAAGTTGATTTGTGTTGTCAGAAATATAATGTTAACTTGACTGGTTTGTGTTGCGATTGGAGCAATTTTGTGGACTTATCATCCTATTGATGAGGATTGATAAATGGATTTGTCAGAGGTTTGATGTTAACGTGACAAGAGAATTTTGCGATCGGAGCAACTTTGTGGACTTATCATCCTATTGATGAGGATTGATAAGTGGATTTGTCAGAGGTATGATGTTAATGTGACAAGAAGATGTTGCGATCAGGGCAACTTTGAGGACTTATCATCTTATTGATGAGGATTGATAAGTGGATTTATCAGAGGTTTAGTGTTAACATGACAAGAAGATGTTGCAATCAGGGCAACTTTGAGGACTTATCATCTTATTGATGAGGATTGATAAGTGGATTTGTCAGAGGTTTAGTGTTAACATGATAAGAGACTGTGTACTTGTGATTTGCACAAGGTTTTGGGAATCAGCGTCTCGCTGGGGAGACTTGCTAGGTGAGTTTATCATCAGAAGCGATGAGTTTTGATGCTTGTGATTTGAATAAGACTTAGTGTCTTGCTGGGGAAGATTGCGATTTGAGCAATTTTGAAGACCTATCATCCTATTGACAAGGATTGATAAGTTGATTGTCAGAGGTGTATTGTTAACGTGACAAATTGGGAGTGATGCAAGCTGCATTCATACTCTGTGGGGGTGATGATCGTCAGAAGTGTAATGTTAACTCGACGATATGAAAGATTCGTTACTCTTAATCCAGTGGATTCCAAGTAACCAACCCCCAGTCTTGATTAAGACTTAGCATGGGAAGAAAAAGAGGTAGACAAGGCACATCGCCTAGTGAGGCACTATCCATGAAGTCAGAATAGAGGCACATCCCCAGGTAGGCCATTATCTGATGAGTTTGACTATCAGAGGTAACTTTTAACGTGATAGTTTTGTGGACCTGCCATCCTATTCGAAGAGGATTGGTGAGTTGATTGACTATCAGAGGTAACTGTTAACGTGATAGTTTTGTGGACCTACCATCCTATTGAAGAGGATTGGTAAGTTGATGGACTATCAGAGGTAAATGTTAACGTGATAGTTTTAGTGGACTCACCATCCTACTTGAAGAGGATTGATGAGTTGATGGACTATCAGAGGTAAATGTTAACGTGATAGTTTTTTTTGTAGACCCGCCATCCTACTTGAAGAGGATTGGTGGGGGAATTTGGAGAAAACATACTATCAGAGGTGATCATTAACGTGATAGTTTTAGTGGACCTGCTATCCTATTGGAGCGGATTGACAAGTTAATGGTCATGATAGTTCTTGGTAGATTTTATAGTTGACTGAGGTATTATATTAAACATGACAACTCAGAAAATTTATTACTCATAATCCAATGAACTACAAATAAACCAACCCCCAATCTTGAACAAGTGTAAGAGGGAAAAAGGGTTGACATGGCATATCGCCTAGTGGGTCACTATCCATTGAATTTGACTATCAGAGGTAATTGTTAACGTGATAGTTGTTGGACCCGCCATCCTGCTGGAAAGGATTGACTTCAGCGGCCGTAGTATCTTCCGGTTCTGACTGGGAAGAGTGAGCTTGGTTCGATTGCTCAGGAGAAGATTGGACTTGGTCTGATTGCTCAGGAGAAGATTGGGCTTGGTCCGATCGCTCAGGTTGATCCTGCCTACCTTGTTCTTCGGGTTTGATCCTGGCAATAATCTTTTGAGCCTGTTCGCCTTGAGAGATCAGTTGTCTCTAGGAACGGCATTCTGTAACCCCTATTCGAGCTAGGATGTTGGTCTGCAGGTTGTGTCGACTGGTCTCTACTAAGGTAGACTGTGTCATACCTGACGAACACCTGAGAGCCATGGTTCGGAACCTCTTGACGAAGGCTTTAACGGACTCCCTCTTCTTCTGCTTAGTGGCGAGAAGAGTATGGATGGAGACTTCTGTATCCTCTTCAAAGAATCTTAATAGGAAGAGTCTCTCTAGATCTGCCCATTTTTGGATACACCCCGCAGGCAGTTTCCTGAACCATTCAAAGGCAACTCCCTTGAGGGTGCCAATGAACAATCGAGCCAGAATGGCATCGTTTGATATCACATTCCCAGTCTGTGACTTGAAATGATAGATATGTTGGTTCGGTGATCCCGTGCCGTCAAAAGTTTATAGCGTCGGGACTTTGAACTTTGGAGGATAAGGGGCTGCATCCCATTCGGCAGGATAAGGCCTGCTAACTCCCTCATCTTGGAGCTCACTTCTGTTAGCAATGACATTTAGGCGGGCTTCCAATTCCTTGATTTTAGCCGACTGAGGATTTTGCTCATTCTTAGCTTCTCTTCCTTCATCAGAGGAAGATTCTAGGTTGTGGGCTTCTTGGTCAGAAGCCATGTCATCAACCATTTTTCCCTTCCCTTTGCCTGTGTGAGGTCGGGACGAAGACGTCTTTCCTCTCCGGGAGAGCTCTTGCCTAGGTGGCAAATCTGTCTTCTGAGATTTGGCCTTGTCTGCGACGAGTTGAGTCAATCGGGCTAGGAGTTCATTAATGGCCTCTTGCTGAGATTTGAGCATGGCCTCCTGCTCATCAAGTCTCTTCGCGAGATCTTCATGGCTTCCCGTCATATAGGCGGAGCTCTCATGTTCAACAAAAGAGCTTGATGATTGGGACTCTGCAATGGCTGAGTGTTCATCATCAGAATTGGTTCCTCTGGCTAACCTCCGATAATTAACAGGGGGAATGGCTCCTGTTCGCGTCCGAGTGTGTTGGTAGATTCCTTCAAACTCGTTCGCGATTTCTCTGACGGTCGATGAACGACTTGTCTCAGAGTCATCCGAACTAGGGCCTGAGGCTTTTCCTCTACCGATCACATTGATAGTGACCCCGAGATATTCGGTCTCTAGAGACTTCTTTCTGTGAGAACGTCATCGTCGGTTGAGCAAAGCAACGTTCATAAATTGGTCGAACACCAATGGTTTGGTCGCATATGAGCAGCATTGACATCCCGAGAGGACCGTAGGAATCAGTCGTTCATATTGGAATGAACGAATGACGTGTTGTATCGATCTTTCTCTCGATATGAATTCTCTCAAATCTGTTGTAAAGATTCGAGGAGAATTACTCACTGATTGTGAGGTTTGAATTGGAACCCCCAGTCCATGATTGGAGAGGACTGGCTCTTGGTGAATATGGATTTGGTTGAGATGCATTGAATCCGTGAACTTCTTATATCCGCCCTTCAACCTAGTCACACTTAGCACCTGAGACGCGAAGGTTGTGTTTGGCATTTGAGACTCGAAGGTCGTGTTTGGCATTTGAGACGCGAAGGTCGCGTTTGGCATTTGAAACGCGAAGGTCGTGTTTTGGTTTGGCGACATGAGGGTCGCATTCTTCATTGTTGACGCGAAGGTCGTGTTTTGACTGGGAAACATGAAGTTGAAGTTCGCGTTCAACGAAGGCTTGAGGTCCGCGTTTTGACTGTAAAACACGCCATTGAGGGCCACGTTCAGTCTGGTTCTCACGAGCTTTAGTCTCCTTAGAAACTTTGTGGATCTTACGCATAGCCTTGGGGCTAAGGGATCCGGAGGAGATAGCCTCCTCAAACTTGGCTTGATCAAACTCTACCATGAGAGTTTCGATGGTTGTTCCAGTGAGATGAACATCGGATTGCGTCACCACTTCTTCATCAGAAAAGCTAGTCCCCAGCGGAGTCGCCATCTTTTGTATGTAGGAAAATTGCAATGAAGAGAAGAAAAGAAATTTGACTTTGATTCCTTTAATCTCGGTTACAATTCGATTACAAAAGAGAAAAGAACGAATTTGATTCTCCCCTTTGTTTAAAACTGGGTTCTTCTCGGTAGCGATGGAATGCCTCCTTCGATTGCTTTCGTCGAATTTGCTCTCCGTTGACGATCCGAATATCTTGATTCACTGGAACGATATCTCCTCCTCACGATTTGACGTTGTGGAGAACTTGCATGGCAAGTTTGAAACTCTGGACGAGTTGATAACTCTGAATGAGTTTTGAAGAACTCTGTAAAAGAGTTGTTTTGAACCAAAAATCGGTCGTAAGCCAAGAATGAAGAAGCTCCTGTCGTCGAACTTTGCTGAAGGATGAATGCCGATTTCCCCTTCGCTGCCAAGTCAAGAATCTCCTCTTCTGTTGCTGCCAAACTGAGAGCCGAATTCCCTCTGCTCGAGCCTTCGTTCCACAAAGAGCCAGCCTTCCGTGGTCAATCCCAGCCAAGAAATTCCAACCGAAAAAAAAGTGACCCGAACTCAGTTGAGTTTACCCCTATTTATAGGGGATTAAGGGGGTATAACTGCCCTCTAAATCCGCTCCTAAGTGGGCGTGATTTCCTCAGATCGTGGGGAAAACGGTTCTGAAACCATTCGACTCATATTTGAATGAGTCAAACACCCAACCTGGTGTTCAGGACCCTAACCTCGCATCTTAGGATTGAGACGCGAGGTTGGGTGTTGACTGAACATCCAGAACGCGAGGATTGCTCACGTTTCTCTTATTGTAACGCGGGTTCGACCCTGGCGTTTTGATGTTGTAACGCGGGTTCGACCCTGGCGTTTTGATGTTGTAACGCGGGTTCGACCCTGGCGTTTTAATGTTGTAACGGGGGTTCGACCCTGGCATTTTACTATTGACACACGGGGAGGACCTCCGCGTCTTGTCTTGAAGAGATTATCACCAAGTAATCTCTTTTGTCATAGCGTTATAAAGATCATTATCTTGTAATCTTCGTCTTGGCTCCTTGAGAATATGAGAGTCGTCAGATTATAACTCCCGATATTGATTGTGAATGCTGTTGAACTAGAGCTCTCATCGGTTGTCGTGAAGGTCGTCAGATTGTAACCTTCAGCGATCTACGTGAAAGTCTTCAAATTGTAGCCTTCTGGAAGTCGTCAGATTATAACTTCCATCATCGGTGTTTGATGGGGGATAAGCCATCTATTTTGATTTTTAGACAGCCTATAATGGGCAGCAGCAGAACCGTGGTCAGGATCAGTAGTAGCAGGACCGCGGTTATGGCCAGTAGTAGAGTATAGAGTCACCACCAGCCATTCTGATTATTGAGGGGCCAACAAGACAGATTCACACCATTCAGGAGATTCCTAAGGGACAAATAGTTCCATATGTTCCCCAGCCAGCAGGTCACCAGTTGCCAGCCACCGGTTGCCAGCCACCGACAGAGTTTATGCAGTCGTACCACACGACCATGGTGCAAGTGGAGCCATAGTGGAATGTACTTTCTTAGTGAATTATTTTCCAGCTCGAATCTTATTCGATTCAGGAGCTTCGCATTCCTTTATCTCTCATACCTTCTTAGATAGGTTTCAGCTAGTTGTACATCCCTTAGATATTTCGTTATCCATCTCTACTCCTTTAGGGGAGGTATCCTTATTGGAGAGTATTTGTAGGAGATGTGTCATCAGTTTAGATGAGTCCGAGTTCATCATCGATTTGATATTTTGCGGATGTCGGAGTTTAACATCATTCTTAGTATGAATTGGCTATCATCCTACCATGTCAGTATCAACTGTTTTGCAAAAACAGTCAGCTTGCGAGCGTCCAATAAGTCTGAGCTGATCGTAGCGACCTCGCAGGGCAACCAGATTACGGAGTCATTTCTAGGGTAAATCGATGAGGTGATGTTGAGGGATCAGGGTGCTGGTTTGTGCGAGACTACAGTTTTCTCAGATTATCAGGATGTCTTTCAGGATATACATGGGTTACCTCCTATAAGAGAGGTTGAGTTCTGCATTGAATTGTAGCCAAGCACAACACCGATATCTTGAGCACTCTATCGTATGGTACCTGCTGAGATAAGGGAGCTATAGACTCAGCTAGATGAGCTTTTATCTCAGGGATTTATTCGCCAGAGTCATTCTCCATGGGAAGCACTTATCCTTTTTATGAAGAAGAAGGACGGTAGCATGCAGTTATGCATAGATTATCGTGAGTTGAACAAAGTCACCATTCGGAATAGGTACCCACTGCCAAGGATTGATGGCTTGTTTGACAAGCTGCAAGGACCGTAGCATTTCTCAAAGATTAATCTTCGTTCTGGTTATTATAAGTTGTGGTTCGGGAGATATATATTCCTAAGATCGCCTTTCTGACTCGATATGGGTCCTTCGAGTTTCTTATTATGTCATTTGCGCTAACCAATGCACCCTTGGTATTCATGGATTTTATGAACCAGGTTTTCAGTCTATACTTGGACCAGTTTGTGATCCTTTTTATTGATGACAGCCTCATATATTCGAGATCGGAGGTAGAGCAGCATCTTCGATTGGCTTTGTAGACCTTGCGGGAGCATCAGTTATATGCCAAGTTTAGCAAGTGTGAGTTTTGATCTGATGTCAGATTTTTGGGCCAGATCATCAGCAGAGAGGGCATTGTAGTTGATCCCACAAAAGTGGAGGCAATACTAGATTGGGAGCCGCCGAAGATTATTTTAGAGATCCGTAGTTTCTTGGGTTTGGCAGGCTATTACAGGAAGTTTATTCAGGACTTCTTGAAGATTGTGATGCCACTTACATGCCTTATAAGAAGGGTGTGTAGTTTTTTTGGGGCATGGAGCGCTAGGAGGCCTTTAAGACCTTGAAGGCTAAGTTGACTATAGCGCCGATGTTAATTATTTCGAACAGTGATAAAACTTTTGTTGTTTACATAGATACATTATTGTCAGGTCTTAGAGGTATTTTGATGTAGATCCAGAGAGTGGTGGCCTACATTTCGAGGTAGTTGAGGACTCATGAGCAAAATTATCCCACACATGATTTGGAGCTCGCAGCAGTAGTCTTCGCACTAGTATGGAGTGTAATTTGAGCTGTTCACGGATCATCAGAGTTTAAAGTATCTCTTCTATCAGAATGAGTTGAATCAGAGACAGTAACGATGGGTTGAGTTTATTAAGGATTATGAGTTCGCGCTTTAGTATCATCTGAGAAAGACGAAAGTTGTAGCGGATGCGTTGAGCAGGAAGCATCGGTATCGGACGGCGGCTTTTGAGATGGTTGTTGTATCGAGATCTTCATACCCTTAGCTAGTTTGACTTTAAGCCAGAGATCGGCTGGAGCAGGGTATTTTTGAGAGCTTTGTCAGTGCAGCCATCTTAGAGTGATAGAGTGGTCAAAGCTTAGCTAGAGGACTCTTTGATTCAAATCTGAAAGGAGGAGATTTCCAACAAAGGCTGACTTGACCATTAGAGCATATGGAGGTCTTCGAATGAAGGGCCGATTAGTGATGCCAAGTGATCCATAGATGAAGAAGGAATTATTTGATGAGGCTCATCATACCAGGTACACAGTGCATCTAGGCACAACTAAAATGTACAAGGACCTGAAGAGACACTTTTGATGGAACGTCATGCGCAGGGAGATTGAAGAGTATGTGACTAAGTGTTTTACCTGTCAGCAAGTGAAGGCAGAACATTAGAGATCAGGAGGAACCCTATAGACCTTACCCATTCTGGAGTGAAAGTAGGCAAACATATCTATGGATTTCATTGTAGGATTGTCGAGATCGAAGAAGGGAAATGATTCAGTTTGGGTGATAGTGGATCGGTTGACGAAGTCAGCACATTTTATTCCAGTGAAGACGACTTATACGGCGGATATTTATGCGAGGATATTCATCTAGGAGATAGTGAGATTACATGAAGTTCCAGAGACGATTATATCAGATCGAGATTCGGTTTTCACTTCAAGTTTCTGGAGGAGCTTCTAGAATTTTTTTGGTAGCCAGTTGTCGTATTCTAGTGTTTTCCACCCATAGACAGATGGACAAACAGAGAGAGTCAACTAAGTATTGGAAAACATGTTGCGAGCATACATTATAGATTTCTAGGGTAGCTGGGAGGACCACATCCTACTGATTGAGTTCACTTATAACAACAGTTATTAAATGATTGTTGGCATGGCACCGTATGAGGCGTTATATAGGAGGCCTTATAGATCGCATATTTGCTAGGCAAAGCTAGAGGACAGCCTATTGCTTAGACCAGAGCTAGTAAAAAAGATCACAGAGAAGGTAGCAAAGACTCAGGAGCATATTCTTACAGCACAGAGTCATCAAAAGAGTTATGTAGATCAGAGACGATGACTGCTAGAGTTCTAGGTTGGGGACTATGTATTGCTGAAAGTGATACTAATGATGGGAGTTTAGCGATTTGGTAGACAAGGAAAGCTTGCCCTGAGATATATTGGTCCGTTCAGGATAGTGGAGCGCATTGGAGCTATTTCATATCGGCTAGATCTTCCAGCATTAATGTCGATGTCTTTCATGTTTCGATGCTTAAGAAGCATCTACGCGACCAAGAGCAGCAGTGAGTGTTAGACGCGTCAGAGATTCAAATTCATGATGATTTGACTACTATTGAAATTCTTGTGTGTATTCTTGCTAAGGAAGACAAAAAGCTTAGAAACAAAGTAATTCCTCTAGTTAAAGTTTAATAGAACCAGAAGGGAACTGAAGAGGCTTCTTGGGAGCGCGAAGAGGATATACGCCATGACTACCCGTACCTGTTTGAGTAGGTAAAATGATTGATTATGATTTGCTCTTGTTTACAATTTGGTCATATTTATATTTAACACTAGAATGGTGGTACTAACACTTAGCTCCTAATCATTCGGAATGGTGGTACTAACACATGGTATATATATGGGGGGTTCCTTGTTTGAATTTTTTGCCCGACGTACTAGTTCCGCTTAGTTAGGAGTTAAGTAGGAGTATTCACATTTGAGATGGTTAAGTGTAGATATTTCTATTTTTTATATCTGGGGATTAATGGTACAAGATGTGTACGCGAGGGTTTTCTTGTTTGGATTATTCCCTCCTGGTGCTTTTATCATATTAGTAATCCCTAAGATACGATTACGGAATTTCAGGGACGAAATACTTTTAAGGGGGGATGTATAACCCCATGAATTTGAATATTATGTGATAAATAGTAATAAATATGTTATATAGTGATAAATAACATATTTTGATATTTGAATATGCTAGGAATTGATTTGAGATCAATTCAATGTATATATGTGAGTGGAGGAGAGAAACATGCACGAAAATGCACGAAACCAGAAAAATATGTGATAATCCCTTGTTAAGTCGACTTATGAGTCGACTTACCATAAGTCGACTTGTCAAGATCATAAGTCGACTTATAGGTTGATTTTTAAGTTTCTTTTGGGTTTCGAGTCATGTCCGTTTTATTTCAATCCTAGGCTTATATATACTACCCTAATTTCTGTACTTTTCACGTGAGAACACAATCACCCTCTCTCCTTAAACCCTAGATCTTATTTTTGGTGTTCCTCGAGGCGTTTGAGACATGATATCAAGCAGAGGAAGAGAGATCGTAGACTTTTGTCGAAGAAGAGACCTTGCACGTGTGTTTGGGAAGTTCGGCAGCGATCTGAGGTAAGATTATCTTCATCCAAACCCATCCTCTTAGTTTAACAATGCTTTAAAGATGTTTAAAATGATGTTTACATGTTTAATCATGATCCTACATGATAAAAATTAGATTTTTGATGTTTAATCTTAAACTCATGCTAGATCTACAATTGTTGCTTATTGTTTATAATAGTTTTATGATTATGATCATTAGGGTAGCTTCTAATTTCGTTCTTAACTTGTTAATTATGATTAACTCATGCTTTAACCATAATTTGTTGTTTAATTAAGATATACATGTAGGTTAATAATGCTTAAACCCTAGGTTGACGATACCTGAGTAATATATGTATGTTTAAACAATTTTTCTACCTCTGTTCAAGTTTATAATTGATAATGCTATGATAATCATGTCGGTAATATAGGAGTTAATTGAGAATGTTTTGGCTAATCTTGTATCTAACCCTAATTAGTCTTATTCCAAGTGTTGGATTATGTAAACTGATCTTTGTTAATTAATTATAAAAGTTTATAACATGTTTCTTATGTTCCATGTTAATTAGAATGAGTTTTGTTTGAGAAATAGCACGGAAAATATCGAAACGTCAACTTGGGAGTCGACTAAGTCGACTTATAAGTCGACTTTCCATAGTAGATTTATGCTAGGCATAAGTCGACTTACGGGCTATTTTTTTCCAGATTTTCCTGAGTTTTGTTTTTGCACCATTTTGAGATGCTTTCGTGAGATTCGAGTCGTACGTTTGTACACGTACATTCAGAAAAACACAAGTACAGTGTGGTTGCACACACATGGGTATTCCGAAGAGAATTAATATGAGTTTGATCTGCTTACACTCGAGATAGAGGCTGATTACACTTTATGCATGAGATGGATATCGTTGATGAGCTCAGTTCAGTACTATGTGGGGTAGTGCGTCGATATTCCATTTGTACAGACCATTGAATCAGGTTTTGATACTTTATCTAGCAGTCTGTCTATACGAGGGTGCGTTGAGGCTTGTGAGCTATCTTTTAGGATACTTATATGGTAGGTCGTCCCACACGCATGTTACGCACTCAGATCGCGAAGAGACTAATGAGCCATGTACACTGTTTAGGATACCTACAGGGCATTTCGTCCCGCATGATAATATGATAAATCATATCTTGCAAGGATTTGCATTGTAATGACTATTGATAGCCTGAGTTTTTGGCGAATACTAGTTGTGTATATGACTCATTGCTGAGATATATGACCGAGATACTTTATACTTGAAAGTACACGGTAATATATGTTGGTATTTATCTTATCTTCCCAGTGATAGTGAAATATATTATAAATATGATATTATAAATTTCTTTACCTTCTGTACTGTTTTATTTTATTCTTAGGTTGAGATCAATGATTAGTGATTCACAATTTGAGACATATGATATATATGTGAGGGTTTTCTTATTTGGATTATTTTGCTCGACGTACCAGTCTCATGTTGTAGGTTACTAATTGTTGATTTCATTTAGGTTGTCTATTCTTAGTTTGGTATTAATATTTAAATATCTACAATTTGAGATATATGGTATATATATATCAGGATTTCCTAGTTTGGATTATTTCGCTTGACGTACTACGTCTCACATTGTAGGTGTCTAAATATTAATTCCATTAGATATGAGAAAAATGATTTAGGTAGATTATGCTTAATAGATAGAGCCTCCACTTCATCTAGCAGCCCTTCCCCTATGGGCGGATGGAGATAATCTTGTTTTAGCGCTCTGATGCTCTTGTTGTTGTTTTTTTTTTTAATTTCTTTCAGGTAGTTCAGAGCTTCATAGAGCCACAGGATGATAGAGTTCTAGCATAGTCACCGTCACATGATTTTACTATTAGAGACTCCGCCGTAGTTTTGTAGTTTCATTTAGACATTAGAGTTTTGTTTTCATATTATAAAGAAAGTTTGTCTTAGTACGATTTTTAGTTGATTCATGTCGAGACATTTTCTTTATTCCATATATCATATGAATTTTAGTTGAGACGTGATTTTATTTATGAGATATCTCTTTTCATATCATGTCTATTATGTTTATTTCTTTATTTTGTCTGTTTTGTAACTACACTTCTTTTGATTCCACTAGAGGATATTATTATGATTGGTGAAACGTGTTATTACACAGTGTGGGTGCATGGTAGGTTTGACATCTGTGGGTTCATCTTGGACTACAGCCATATGTAAAAACAGGGGCGTCACGTAGCTTTATCACTGATGAAGAAGTGATGGCGCAATCTGATACCAAACTCGTTGGAACGACGGTCAAAACTCTTACTGTAGAATTCGACCAAGCAAAATATGAGTTCCTCTACTCTGGATCCCTTAGCCCCAAGGCTATGTGCAAGATCCACAATGTCTCTAAGGTGACTAAGGTTCCTCATACCACCGACCAACGCGAACTTTGCGTTTCTAAGCCTCAATGCGACTCTGAGCTCCGTGTTTCTGCTTTAGAACACGAGCCTCGTGTTTATGTGCCCAAACATGACCCTAGCATCCCCACTCTCAAATGCGACTCTCGTGGTCATTTTCCCAAACACGACCCTCGCGTTTAGTTGTCCAAACCTAATCCTCATGTTCACTTACCTAAATGCGACCCTCGCATTTTAGTGTTAAAACGTAACACTTGCGCGATGTGTCAAGTTGTGTTCAGGGGCACACCACCCCCTTGACCCCTAACTTACTGACCGGGTAGCGAGACCCCCATACTGGGTTATTTGTAGCACAACTAGACTGATGGGCAGACATAAGAAGTCTACTGATTCAAGGCATCTCAACAAAATCCATGTTTATCAAGAACCAGTCCTGTCCAACCAAAGACAGGGGTTTTTAATTCAAACCTCACATTCAATGAGTAACTCATCCCGAGCCTCTGCAACAGACTTGAGAGAGTTCATATTAAGAGAAAGACCAGTACAACAGGTCGCTCGTTCATGCCTATGTGAACGACTGGTTTCTGCGATCCTCTCGGGATGTCAATGTTGCTCACATGCGTCCAAACCATCAGTGTTCGACCAATTAACAAACGTCGCTTTACCCAGTAAACGACAACGTTCCCACAAGAAGACGACTTTGGAAGAAGAGTACTTTGGAGTCACTTCTAACATGGTGAGTATAGGGTGATCATCAATCCTTAGCTCCAATAAGGTAGAGATGGATCTGTCCTCTGGCTTGAAATGAATCCTGAGTGAGTCTGATGGAATCTATCAACACACTCAAACTTGAAAGGAAGTCATCTCTCCTGTCAACTATAAAAAGTTGGCCAAAGGAATTGAATCTGATGATGAACACTCAGCCATCACAGATTCTCAATCCCCTAGCTCTTTCGTAGAACACGAGAGCTCCATTTATATGGTGGGACGCTTTGATGATCTGATGAAAAGACTTGATGAGTAGCAAGCCATGCTTAAATCATAGCAGGATACCATCAATGAACTTCAGATTCTGATGACTCAAATTGTCACAGACAGGACTAAGTTCCAAACAACAGATTTGCCGCCTCGGCGTGAATCTTCTCGAAGAGGAGGATCACCTTCATCTCAACATTTCACAAGCAAGGGAAAGGAAAAGCGGTTGATAATGTTGCTTCTGACTAATCTTCCTCTGAAGAAGGAAGAGAGACCAAGGATGAGATGAATCCTCAGTCTGCTAAAATGGAATAATTGGAACAGAAGCGAGTTCCAAGATGAGGGAGATGTTAGGCCTTATCCTGCCGAATGGGTTGTAGCCCATTATCCTCCAAAGTTTGAAGTCCCGACCCTATAAGCTTTTGATGGCATGAGGTCATCGAACTGACATATCTATTATTTTAAGTCACAGAATGGGAATGTGATATCAAATGATGCCATACTGGCTCGTTTGTTTATCGGCACCCTCAAGGGGGTTGCCTTTGAATGGTTCATGAAACTATCTGCGGGATATATCTAAAAGTGGGCGGATCTAGAGAGACTCTTCCTGTTAAGATTCTTTGAAGACGACATAGAAGTCTCTGTCCCTATCCTTCTTGCTACTAAGCAAAAGAAGGGAGAGCCTATCAAAGCCTTAGTCGAGAGATTGTGAAGCATGGCACTTCAATGTCCGACGGGTATGAAACAGTCTACATTGGTGAAAATTTGTCGACACAACCTACAGATCAACCTCCTGGCCCAAATGGGAGTTGCAAAGTGTCATTCCTGGAGGCAACTAGTTTCCTAAGGTTAACAGCCTCAAGTGATTGTTGTCAGGCTCAAAGCTAATGAAGAAAGTAAGCAAGGTCAAGACTGAAGATGATAAGACCACAACATTATTAAGTTAACAATACACCTCTGATAGTCAAAGATGTTTGATATCATACGGGCACATCATTCTTCTGGAGTGGGGGTTGGTTATTTAGAATTCATTGGAGTTGTCATGGCCACAACACTATCAAGTTAACAATACACCTCTGATAATCAAGCTTTACACATCCCCAACTAGATATGTGATTCCAAAAGGATTCTCCTTAACTGAGCCATGCACTAGGAATGCAATTGGCCAAGAAAACCTATATTTGACACCTTGAAGCTTACGGTGATTCCTAGCTTGTCGATTGTGTCTTGTGCCCCATACTACCCGACGATCCCAAAGCGGCTGCAGTCAAACAGAAAGCCCTCTGATGTGGCTTCTCGAACATTCGAGAGGTAGGGAATGAATATCGTTGGACAAATCTCCCCGTCAACATCCAAAGGACATCAATTCATTTTGGCGGTAACTGGTTACATCACCAAGTGAGCAAAAGCAATTCCTTTAAATGAAGTCAAGACTTCAAACGTGATCAAATATCACATCATCTATCACTTTGGCGTACCATGACAAATACTCCATGATAATGGAACTCAACTCGTCAGCCACGGTTTCCAGAAATTCTGCAACAAGTTCAGAAGCTAGAGTGTCGCATCAACGATATATTATCCGCCAAACTAATGGCCTAGCAAGCAGCTTCAAGCTCAACAATAGATCGAGTTATACCAAGCTCGAATCTCAAAAGCCTACAACATAAAGGTCAAGGAAAGGATCTTCAAGAAAGTCAACTTTGTCTAAATAATCAGACGACCTATGGTCATGACACATAAGACAAAAAAAAATTCTATCCCAAATGAGACGAACCCTTCGTAGTAGAGTCAGTCTACTCGAACGTAGCTTACGGTCTCATAAGTCAAAAAGGCGATAGGCTCATGATGCTAATTAACGAGAAATTTCTTAAGAAATATTGCCCACAAAAATCATGAGACCCCCTTTCTTTTTTCCCCCGCTAAGTCTAAAAAGAGAAATTGAACTCGCTTTAGCCTGGGGGTTGGTTACTTGGAATCTATTAGATTAAGAGTAATGAATCTTTTAAGTTGTCATGTTCAACAAAACACTTCTGTCAATTGTAAAAACCTTTTCCAGTGGAGTTAATCCCAAATAGGAAGGACCCTTCATAGTAGGGTCAGTCTACTCGAGTAGAGATTGCTGTTTTATTAATAAAAAAAAGTGATAGGCTCATGATGTCAATTAATAGGAAATTTCTCAAGAAATATTACCCATGAAAATCATAAAGCTCCCCTATTCCCTTGCTAAGTCTTAGTCAAGACTAGGGGTTGATTATCTGTTATTTCTCAAACAGAATAACGAATTCACAAAACTATCAAGTTAACAATACACCTCTGATAGTCTATTTCCTCTAAATTCTCCCACCAATCCTCTTTAATAGGATAGCGGGTCCATAAAACTATTAAGTTAACAATACACCTTTGATAGTCTATTTTCCCTAAATTCTCCCATCAATCCTCTTCAATAGGATGGCGAGTCTACAAAACTATCAAGTTAACAATACGCCTCTAATAGTCTATTTCCTCCAAATTCTCTCACCAATCCTCTTCAATAGGATGGCAGGTCCACTGAACTATGAAGTTAACAATACACATGTGATAGTCTATTCCTCCAAATTTTCTCACTAATCCTCTTCAATAAGATGGCGGGTTCACAAAACTATCACGTTAACAGTTATCTCTGATAGTTAACTCTCCAACCCCTTGTGACAAATAGTGGCCTACCATGTGATGTGTCTCTATTTCAATCATAGTCGTCATACTTCTATGTCCATGAATGACTTGATTACTTTCAAATCGTCATTCCTACAAATAACATTGTTCATTGATAGTGGCATACCATGTGACGTGTCTCTATTCCAGCCATAGTTGTTATACTTCAATAACACTGAATGACTTGATGGATAGTGGCTTACTAGGCGACGTGCCCCATTTACCCCTTTTTCCTTCCCCTGCTAAGTCTTAGTCAAGACTGGGGGTTGATTATTCACTATTTCCAAAACATAATAACGAATTCTCAAAACTGTCAAGTTAACAAAACACCTCTGATAGTATAAGCACATCAACGTGCACCACCATCAAAATTAACTTATCAATCTTATCCAAAAAGATGATAATACCACCAAAAAGTCGACATGTTTAACTAGACACCTCTCTCAACTATAAAACTCACAAGATCATCCCTGGCTGGTATATCGTCGAGTTAACATTACACTTCTGACGATTAACATCCCCACGGAGTTTAAATTCAGCTTGTTTCATTCCTAATGTAACAAGCTTTTCCAAACCAAAATCAACTTGTCAATCATCTTCAATAAGATGACAGATCCACAAATTATCATCAAGTTAACATTACACCTCTAATAATAAAATTAACTTATCGACTCTCTTCAAAAGGCGATAAGTTCTCAAAATCTCTTATCAGGTTAAACATTACACCTCTGATGATAAAATTAACTTATCGAATCTCTTCAATAGAGCGATAAGTCATCAAAAAATCCCGTCAAGTTCACAATACACCTCAAGTTAACATCACACATCTGACTATTGGCCTCTTTGTTTTGATGATGTTTAACAAACAATTTACCACTAATGTTATTTGTCTAATGTTTTAGTTTATCTATTTATTGTAGACAAACAACACGTTGGAGGATGGATGGAATTGTGCATTCACGATCATATCCAATAGAGGTTGGCGGAATTGTGGAGTGAAGCCTACGCAATTCAAAGTTAAAGATTCAAGTTCAAGCTTCATCCGCAAGTATACCAAGATAGAGCTTCGTTGAAGATCACAAGCTTGGGTAAATTTAGTTTTAGGTTTTATATTATGTGTGTTAGTACTTTAAGCCCAATCATATACACACATACACGTTTTGGTTATATATATATATATATATATATATATATATATATATATATATA